>CM065170.1:35252585-35702585 GCA_033026295.1 Channa striata
TGATAATTAAATGTGGATTATTACACATCAGATCTGTCAATTTATTTTTCTGAGACTTGGTTCCAGCAGGAAGAATGAGTCTGTTTAAATGACGACTATACAGCAGTAAAGTCCATTATTGTAATAAGTTCCACTTCAGTAGGTTCTCGTCTAAAAACGCTGTGAACAAATTTAAGGAAACTTCACCTTCAGATGACTTAGTTGGGAACTGGCTCTATATCAAAATTGTGATCCTCTTCTTAAGTTACTCTTTTTTTATTATCTCAATTTCAGCGTTTCATACTATCACACAAAAATGATCTGCTCCAGCATCTGACAGAAATGAGGAAAACTCTGTCTGCTACAAATCACGTTTATTACAGAGTGTGACATTTGTTGCACTGGGTGTTTCATCATTCGTTATGTGACAGGTTTCATTCAGACCGCGACAACCAAACATGAACTGTTTCTGCAACAACATGTTCAGCCAAGAAACACAATGTGGGTTATTATTTTACATAAAGTCAACACTTAGTTACAGTGACTTTTAAGTAATTCCCCTTTTAATGTGAACAGTTCCGAGTAGACGGTAAAAAACACTGACAGCCTGAAAAAGTGGTCAGACAGCAGGAAAAATGCAAAAACATTTTACAACAACATACTGTTTTTTGAACTGTTTACAGCAGTTTCCTGGCAGCTTTAGTTGCCGGGTATTTTCTAGAATGCAAGATAAAGTTGTAAACTGGGTTTTGACAGTTATATATTTTTGAAATACAATAAAACCCTTCACATATTTCCAGTTATACACTGATACTTTTTACAGTAAAAGTGTAAATTTTGCAAGACTTTATTTGCAACTTTTTTTGCCAGGTAATTACTGTAAATTCTACAGGCAATTCGTTACAGTGTGTCTGCCTGTTGAAAATGGTCTAAAATTGTTCCTGTGTGCTTGGGGTAAATGTTACAGTGATCCCATGTATTGTTTAATTCTTCTTTTTGTGAAGAGTGAATGAATTTTAGGCATCAATCCTCTCTGCTCTGAAACAGCTCTGCTTCACTTTTTATGCTCCATCACGCTCATCATGAAATTTAATTCAATTTGAAGGTGAATTTCTCTGCACTGCTGTCGGTGCTGCTCAGTGAGTTTATGTCACAGGAGGCGTCGCTGCACCTCACATAAAAAAAATGCTGCATCGTGAACTTTAAATTATTGTTTGTATTCTTCAACTTTATGCTAGTTTCTATGTTTGAGTTGAGAAATTCATATTTAAAAAAATAATTTTACTTAATTATAATAATTCAGTTCTAATTAGTGCACATAATAAAAGTAGTTTAGCTGTAGAAGAAATAGTGATAATAGTGTTAACAGTAATACTGGAAGTAACAGAAATTAAAAAAAACTGCTGTTTCAGAAACTGAAAGTTTGTAGATTGTGATCAAGAAAATAGAGCAGAGCTCAAGTTCTCAGGAGCCACTTGTTGGTATCGATAGTGCAGTGGACCACAAAGTTTACCAGGATTAAAAATAACTCCCAGACTCACCGATTAAGAAAAAGAAGCCGTTCAGGCCGAGTGAGCTGCATTTGATGATGTCATGTCCTTCAGAGGTCGTGGTGGTGGTGGTGGTGGTGGGGACATCTGGAAATAGAAAACAAAGTGAACGCTGTTATTTTTCCTCCTGCCACAGAAGTACAGTCTGCAGTCGTCTGCTGTGATGTTGATGATCATCAGGCTGTTTCCAAAGGCTGAATATTTGGGTCTCACAGTACGAACATAGTATTGGGATTCAGAAGGATCAGAAGTAAAGTTAATAGAAATAACATTATTTCAATGTTAGCAGGTTAAATGCTGTAGTCGTTTAACTAGTAAGACTTAACTAGTACAGTAACTACACTAGAGGTGAAGTAAAGGTAAGACTTGCACAAACAGTTCAGGGGCACATACTTACATAAGCAACACTATAGGAAATAGTAACAAGTGTTTTGTTTATATTAATTTTTAGTCCTTCTCTGCTTTGTGAAGCATTTTGTATTAACTACTGCAGTGAGTTCTATAAAAGTAAAGTTATTAATATTACAAGAAAGCCTAGTAGTAACATACATGCCAGCAGAAAACATTACAGCAACTGTGTGAGTGACAATCCAAAGAGTATGTGTATTACAATATGTATTTATTTCCATGGTACTCGCAGCTGCAGTATGACAAATGATAGTAGAATATTATCATTAGTAAGGAAAATAATAGTTATAACAGTAAATGTTGCATCCATAACAGAAACAAAGAACTGTGGGTGGTGTACCGACAGTTTGGTACATTGGTCTGGTCATTTCTACATATTAAAGAGAAGAACAGTGTACCTGGCATTTACTACAAAGGAAAAACTGGGCCCTTAAGTCAAAACAGGAAACTGGGAGAATAGTCATTAAAACGTTTTGCTTCATGGTGTTAGCTAGTCTTTTTCTGTTAGACTTGGAGCAATTTCAGAGAGGCAGAGTCTGTTGAATGTAAAGATGGGCAGAGGCTCACCAATCTGTGACAGAGTGCAAACATTTTGGATCAATTTTTGAAAAATGTTCCTCAACACAAAGTTGT
Source organism: Channa striata (assembly GCA_033026295.1). Lineage (NCBI taxonomy): Eukaryota > Metazoa > Chordata > Actinopteri > Anabantiformes > Channidae > Channa > Channa striata. Next base: position 35,255,156 of record CM065170.1, read on the forward strand.
GAAGGCTTTGAAAATTCCACCATCTACATTATATAACATCATCAAAAGGAGGAATATCTGCACGAGAGGGACAAGGCAGGAGGTGCAGACTAAGCTGTGTGTGATCTTCGGGCCCTCAGGTAGCACTTTATTAAGAACAGACATGATTCTCGACTGGACCTCTTTGCATGGGCTCAGGAAAACCTCCAGAAAGTCTGTGAACACGGTCTGTAAACCACAAATGTCAGTTAAAACTGTATCATGCAAAGAAGAAGCCATATGTGAACACGATCCAGAAACAAAGCCGTGTTCTCTGGGCCAAAGTTCATTTCAAATGCTCTGAGGCAAAATGGAAAACTGTTCTGTGTTCAGAAGAATCAAGGACTAAAGAGGAGAGGGACCATCCAGCTTGTTATCAGCCTGCATCTCTGATGGTGTTGGAGCATTAGTGCCTATGGCGTGGGCAGCTTACACATCTGGAAAGGCACCAGAGGTCTTGGGGCAACATATGCTCCCGTCCAGACGAGGTCTTTTTCTAGGCATGGCCTTGCATATTTCATCTCCACAGCATGAAGAGTCTGGGTGCTGCTTACAGTCTAGAACGTTGACCAGTAGAAAACAATTGGTGCAAGGCCCAAGAACTTTAGACTCCTGCATCAGACAACAATGGGACAACATTCCTCCCCAGCTACTAGTCTCCTAACTTCCCAGACTTTTAAAGACAGTTGTTAAAAGAAGAGGGGATGCTACAAAATCTTAACATTTCCCTCCAACTTTTTTGAGATGTGTTGCTTCCATGAAATTCAAAATAAGTGAATATTCTTCACAAAATGGTAAAATGTCTCACTTTCAATGTCTAACATGTTATTTATCTTCTACTGTGATTAAAATATGGGTTAATAAACTTCACACCCTGTTTATATTTACGTTTTAAACATCGTCCAAACTTCTTTAGAATTGGGGAGTAAACACTGGAAATAGCATTTAGCTGTATCCAGCCAACCTAAGGCTAAACTTAGTGAAATTAAGGTTCACTGCTGACTAGTTTCCCTAAATCAGCCAACAAGACAATTTATAGAAATATATCCCGGAGGATGTCATCTGAAGTTTTTTAGCGAGAAGCAAAGAATTATTTTAATAATTATTAATATACATTTACACACTAAATGGAAGCAAGTTGAAAATTGGTAAGGTTGCCCTTTATACCTCAAATTCAAAGATGCAATGAATAAAATTGTATTTGTTGTAGCTGTAGCCGAGAGCGCTCCGACCTCAGTCTGCTCCGTTCTGCTATGCTGTTACTTACACACTGGAGGAGTGGAGGGAGCAGCTGTCTGTATAAAAAGTGTTAAAACCACCTCCACCTTTACCTGGAGCTTGTTTTGGCCCACACTAGCCACTATCCTGAATAATCGGTTCAGGAATTGCTTATGTGCAAGAAGGAACTGTGTTCACTCCAGCAGTTCTTTGGTGTTGAAATGTGTATGTGTGATCTTAAAACTGTGCTAGATCAAGGTTCAGAACAACGCCTCGGTTGAAAGGATCGAGAGAACACTTAAACAAACGTCCATTCAGTTAATTAAGGACGAATATCACATTCAAGAAGAACAAGAAGAGACGGACACAATGTCTGACATGGTGTCAGAAATATGTTTTTCTCTGGACCCAGAAGTACAGGACACAGGAGGAAGATTGTGAACGTTTATTGAAATTAGGATAAATACTGTGAATGATGAGGGGGAGTCGTGGCAGTAGACGGCTTGAGGGGAAGTCGTGGCAGTAGACGGCTTGAGGGGAAGTCGTGGCAGTAGACGGCTTGAGGGGAAGTCGTGGCAGTAGACGGCTTGAGGGGGAGTCGTGGCAGTAGACGGCTTGAGGGGGAGTCGTGGCTGTAGACGGCTTGAGGGGGAGTCGTGGCTGTAGACGGCTTGAACCTGAGTCGTGGCTGTAGACGGCTTGAACCTGAGTCGTGGCTGTAGACGGCTTGAACCTGAGTCGTGGCTGTAGACGGCTTGAACCTGAGTCGTGGCAGTAGACGGCTTGAACCTGAGTCGTGGCTGTACACGGCTGGTTACCAGAGATCTTGGATTGTAGGTGAGTGGTGGGAGAAGTCTGGTGTGGCAAAGCTGTGAGGGCAGGTTGGCTGAGGAGCAGGCAGACAGGCAAACAGAGAAATCCAAACTTGAAATAATCTGGCGTGGCGAGAAACTTTCCTGGAGGCTGCACGGTCATCATGAGGAAAGACGATCTGGCAGCGAGCTGTGGTGAAGTCCAGGTACAAATAGACAGGGGGAACATGTGAAACCAATTGAGGGCAATCAAGGGTGGTGAAGTTGCCTGAGCCGTAGTAGAACTGGACAGGAAGTGGAGGAGAGCGGGTAACAAAATAAAAGTGCAAGGGAGGAAGTGGGGCTGAGGAACTGAGTCAAGACAGAACCCCCTCCTCAAGGGCCGGATACCAGACGGCCCTAAGCCCTCTATGGACCAGACTGAGCCGGGAGGGCGGTGGGGGTCTGGAGGAGGGTCCGAGCCAGGCTAATGATGGAGGAAGTCCCTTGGAGGTCGAAACGGAGGCCGACGGCGACGAGAGAAGCCCTCCGGGGGCCGGGCAGAACGCCGAGTCATGACACATGGGTGAGATGTTCAAAGAGTATGACAGTATGACAGTCACATTCGCGACATCATACATACAGAGAGTGTAGAGTATATGCCCATGGATGTGAGCAGTTGTACGCATACAAGTCAAATTAAAACCCTGTAAAAGGAAAACTGAAGACCCCCGACACTGTCAACAGTAGTGCAGCGGACCACCCTGCCATTAAAAAGCAAGAATGCAAATCTGAAGAGAAACAAGTGAACAGTGGACAGAACTTCATGTCACAGGTGAAGCAGAATGTCAAACAAGTGCAACAACAACCTCCTGATTGGCTTGCTGTAGTGCAGGAACGCAGCAGTGGCCGCAGAGAGGTTCACACATTTGACATTGAACTTTGTGAAAACTATAATGTTGTGAGGATACCGTTCCCCCAGTACATCGCAGCGGAAACAAGCATGAAACACGAGGATGTGAAGATTACGACAACTTGCGATGTGAGAAGCCTATTCACACTTTACTGAGCGTGTTACAAGGCATTCATGAGCTGCTCGGAAATCACACAAAGCACCCGTCATTGCTAACAGATGAAACAGATCTCACACATACTCAAATGTGACATTTTCATATGTTGGACTGCAGGAGGGGAACACGAGGTATTGTGGGAAAAACACAGGAAACTGCTGTTGCATACAAACACGATAATGTGAGATCATACTACCTGCTACATCTCAACAATCAACAGTGCGTTCACATGCAACCTTTCAGAGGTTCCCTTCATATCAGACTTTCAGACACACAAACATGGCTTTGTGCGTAAATCAGATGGTACATGTCAAGGCCCTGATGGCTCCAGCTCCACGCACACGGTAGCTCCTACAGTGGATGCTATTGAAACCAGTCAGATTGTATTACATGTGAGTCGTGAAATGTAACATGCAAAAAAGAGGATAGTCAACTTTGTATTTACATCATTTAACTTCCTTTATGCACATAACGTAATGATGTACATAATGATAACGTAATGAATGTCATCTTGCAAATATTTGCACAACCGGGACACATTTGTTGACACACGAGACATAATAAACCACGTGCATGTCCAGAGTTTATCCTTCACTCTTTCTGATATTGAAGAAATAGTGATCACTACAAACAGGACACTTTGTGTTTTAGCTCGTACAAACTACGTGCTGGCAAACTGTGATCCAGTCCTTCTGCATCCCGCATGTAAGTGCTGTAACATCAAAAATAAAAGCATGGAACACACTGTTTAGAACAATATTCAAAAGCAAATGGGAATGTACTTAACATTTACCTCATATGTAGAATGATTTCCATACCGATAATGATCGGGTTGTGCTGTTTGTCTTCCATTTGTACCATGTATGGATCCCCAGAATCTCCTGTCCACAGGGACAAATCGACCATCTGTCTTGACGTGGACGTCACTCAGTTGTTACATTTGATCATCATAGTCCAGGGCAACGGGTATGCACTCTTCACTGAGCTTTGTCTGTCCAAATTTGGAGATTCATCTACAGGCACTCGGTGAGGTACGATGTAGGGTTTTTGTCTCAGCACATTGTGCTTGGTTTGTATTGGGTTGTGTCATGGTATTATAATAGATGGCTTCCATGGATTGTGGAAAATTGATGACTTTGGTTCTTCACCAAAGGTGTCGTTGCAGGGGAAACAACAGGAACTAAGTTCATCTTGTGGTCACACAGTGCTGTTCATGGTGACCTCGCTGACAGGGCTCCAGACATTGGAGCATGTGAGGCCATACGTCTTCAGCAGATCATATATTCCCTGGGGCTCTTTACATCGCACTGTTATCATCTTGTTTGTAGACCCAGTGAGTAAAACTGTCACAATGTGGCGTTCCTGCGGGCGATATGAACGAATGCGTGTTGAGACGAGTATAAACACGGTCAAAGCTGTGGTTGAAAGAGTTAATGCACGGCAAATCAATGAAGTCAAAGTGAGCATTTATTTTTACAGTGGATGGTAGACAGGCTAAAACACAGAGTCACCTTTCTTTCTTCCAAAAATGCAGCACGCAGCAGCCTGCTTGCCCTTGTCTCTTTCCCAAACCTGGAGATACATCACACTTCTTTATCATCTCTATCTTTACATTGGGACAAAAGCATAGCGCAACACTCACACTCTTACTTATACAATTGTGAAAATAAATAACCCAGATTAAAAAATAGTCATCTCTAGTGTCCAACACCCCCCCACACACACCTCAGAGCACTCGAAGTAGAAGTTATGTTAACAAGAGGAATGTCCTACAGTCCTGTGTGTGTGTCTGATATAATCAATTACTATCACAAATTTAATCTTATTTATAATCTACTGCTGATCTTTATTTATTGCAACTACACTTACACATAATGTGACATATATATTTTAAACTATAGATTACATATAATTAATGTGTATCTCATATATCACCTACTATATAAAATATCCAAGCACTACAAAGTGTAAAATATTTCTTAGAAAATATTGATCAGAAACGTACATGTTTGCAGTGTAACAGAAATAATGTCCACTTGTTCCCAACGGTCATCAGCATAGCAAACAAGAAGGGACGAAAGCCGATCCTTGGTGTAGTCCCACCTCCACCTTGAATTCCTCTGTCTGACCTACGGCACATCTCACCACCGTCATGCTCCTCTCATACATGTCCTGAACTACTCTGACGTACTTCTCTGCCACTCCCGACATCCTCATACAGTACCACAGCTCCTCCCTGTCATACGCCTTCTCTAAATCCACAAAGACACAGTGCAGCTCCTTCTGACCATCTCTGTACTTTTCCATCAACAACCTCAAAGCAAAAATGGCATCAGTGGTGCTCTTACGTGGCATGAAAACATACTGCTGCTCACAGATCTCCACCTCCTTCCTAAGCCTGGCTTCCACTACTCTTTCCTACAGCGTCATTGTGTGGCTCATCAGCTTTATCCCTCTGTAGTTGCTGCAATTCTGCGTGTCACCCTTGTTCTTCAAGATCGGCACCAGAACGCTTCTCCTCCATTCCTCAGGCATCTTCTCACTCTCTAGAATCCTGTTAAACAGACCTGTCAGAAACTCCACTGCTGTCTCTCCTAGACACTTCCACACCTCCACAGGTACGTCATCAGGACCTACAGCCTTTCCGCTCTTCATCCTTTTCAGAGCCTTCCTCACCTCATCCTTTCTAATCTCTCCTATTTCCTGCTCCACAACACCCACATCTTCCTCCCTTCTTTCCCTGTCATTTTCCTCATTCATCAGCTGCTCAAAATACTCCTTCCATCTTCTCTGCACACTGTCCTGGGTTGTTAGCACCTCTGTCTTTAATCACCTTTATCTGTTGCACATCTTTCCCATCCCTATCTCTCTGTCTGTCTATCCTGTACAAGTCCTTCTCTCCTTCCTTCGTGTCTAACCTGTCATACAGCTCATCGTAAGCTTTCTGTTTGGCCTTGCCACCTCCCACTTCACTCTGCGCTGCACTTCCTTGTACTCTTGTCTACTTTCCTCAGTCCTTTCTACATCCCACTTCCTTTTAGCCAACCTCTTCCTCTGGATGCAGTCCTGCACTTCCTCATTCCACCACCAAGTGTATTTATCTTCTTTCCTCCTTCCAGATGACACACCAAGCACCTTCCTAATTGTTTCCCTGATTACCTCTGCTGTGGTTTCCCAGTCAACTGGAGGCTCTTCTCGACCACCCAAAGCCTGTCTCAACTTCTGCCTAAATTCCTCGCAAGTTTCTTCAGTCTTCAGCTTCCACCACTTGGTCTTCTTTTCTGTCTTTCCTCTCTTCTTCTTCCTGACCAACAGAGTCATCTTACACACCACCATGTGGTGCTGTCTGGCTACCCTCTCTCCTGGCACCACTTTACAGTCACTAACCTCTCAAATGACCTTGTCTACATAGGATGTTGTCCACCTGTGTACTCCTACCTCCACTCTTGTATGTCACTCTGTGTTCCTCTCCCTTCTGGAAGTAAGTGTTGACTACAGCCATTTCCATCCTCTAAGTAAAGTCCACCACCATCTGTCCTTCTGGATTCCTTTCCTTTACACCAAACCTGCCCATCATCTCCTCATCACCTCTGTTCCTTTCACCAACATGCCCATTGAAGTCCGCTCCAACAACTACTCCCTCTCCTCTGGGGATACTCTCTACAACCTCATCAAACTCACTCCAGAATCTCTCCTTCTCTTCTAACTCACAGCCAACTTGTGGAGCATACCCACTGACTACGTTCACCATCACCTCTTCGATTTCTAGCTTTAGGCTCATCACCCTGTCTGAGACTCTATTCACCTCTAGAACATTGTTCACAAACTCCCCCTTCAGGATCACTCCTACTCCTTTCTCTTCCTATCCACACCATGGTAGAACAGTTTGTATCCTCCTCCAATACTACGTGCTTTGCTGCCCTTCCACCTCGTCTCCTGCACACAAGGTACATCTACCTTCCTTCGCTCCATCATGTCTGCCAGCTCTCTACCTTTCCTTCTCATTGTGCCAACGTTAAGAGTCTCAGATCTAAGCTCCTGCCTTTCCTCTTCTCTCTCTGTCCACAAACCCTAATGCCTCCTCTCCTTCTTCAACCAACAGTAGTCCAATTTCCACCGGCACCCTGTAGGTTAACAGCACCTGTGGCGGTCGTTGTTAACCCGGGCCTTGACCGATCTGGTATGAAATTGCTAAGGATGACTCGCACGTTTGTACTTGGCAAGTTTTTCTCTGGATGCCCTTCCTGACGCAACCCTCTCTATTTATCCGGGCTTGGGACCGACACAGAAGTCACTGGCTTGAAACCCCTGTGGCTAGATTGTGCTCAGAAGTAGCACGCTCTTGTTATTCTTCCGGACGTAGGAGACGTAAGTGGCACTGGGCATGAACGTTTTGACAAGAACTCCTCTCTGTCCTTGTATGGGAGCTCAGCCTTGTTCTTCTGAACGGTGCTGACCATGGTAATGTCCCTGGTCAGGAGCCGCTGCGCAAGTTCCTAGGAGGTGAAGAAGTCGTTGCACGTGACGTTGCAGCCCCTCAGTCTGTGTGTGACATGACTGCCTCATTGGGGACACCTGCAACCTCTATGACTTTGTTTTTGTGTACGCAATACCATTTCCTCTCACTTCATGGCGCTATTTCTCCCATTGACATTCCAACTGACTATGTTAACCTTCCTGCTGCTGTCTAAGTGACCCCCAGCCTTTCCTGCCGGTGCCCCGAGGGTCTACGTGACCCACGGCTGCACACCGCTTCTCACACCATTGCTCCCCTTTGCACACTCCACTGCGAAAGCAAGACAATCATAACTTTGCCCATCATTAATGCAAAAACTATCTTTGGAGATGCCCTTCTTTGGCTGGCAATGCAAAGGTTCCCCATGGAGCTCAGTACACTAGACACAGTACGGGCGCCCACAAAAATCAAGTTACCAGCATCGCATTCGATATTAGCCTAAAGACCCGGTCTTCTGTAAAACTCTAATGACATGGATGTGTTTTTCACCACAAAGCAGGTGAAAAACGAGATACAATACAAACCAGACCACCAGGCCACGTATGCTGAAGAAGAAGATGAAGGGGAAGAAGTTAAAGAACAATTGGAGGAGAAGGAGGAAGATGAAGAAGAAGAGAAGGAGAACGTGCCAGAACAAGAAGATGAGGTACAATACAACACAGAGCAGTTGTTTGTTTTTGTACTTCATTGATTACCTATTTAAACAAGATTTGTACATTATTATCATGGTTATTATTATTATTGTTGTTGTTATAATATTATTATTATTATTATTATTATTATTATTATTATTATTATTATTATTATTATATTGTTCTTAATAATGTTATTATTAACATAACATTGTTATGATTATTATCATCATTATTATTGTTACTAGTACAGCTTCTATGAAAACAGTGCCCAATGTTGTATGTACATGCCCAGCAAGCCGGCAAAATACAGGATCAAGTCATGGGTGGCTCACGACGTCTAATCCAGCTACGCCTTGAAGATGCAAATCTACAACGGAGGCCAACCGGCAGAGGCTCAAGTAGAACCAGGGGATGCAGGTTGTGCTCAATGTCACACACGGACTGAGGGGCTGCAACGTCACGTGCAACAACATCTCCTAGTAACTCGTGCAGCGGCTCCAGACCAGGGACATCTCTGTGGTCGGCACCGTTCAGAAGAACAAGCCTGAGCTCCGTCGAAGAACAGAGATGAGTTCTTGTCAAATTTCGCTTTCATGCCTAGTGCCACTTAGGTCTCCTACGTCCTGAAGATCATGCTACATCCTGAAGAGCATGCTACTTCTGAGCACACTGCTCAATAGCAGGCTGGCATTAGCGATCGCAAGGACAGGAAGGCAGTCGTCGTCCTGGACTACAACCGCACGGCGCAGACATTCTGGACAAGGTGATTGGAACATACAGCTGCAGAAAGATGAACTGAGGTAAGGGACAGAGAGAGGGAGACAGAAAAGGATGTTCACCGGTGTGTGTAGTGGAGGGCTCTGTCTGAGAAAGTACCAACTCCTTTGTCTTACAGTCAACTGGTTGTTCTCACACCAGTCCACAAAGTCATTGCTGACCCCTCTACATTCCTAATCTTTCTCCCCCAGTACCCAGCCGACAATGGGGGTTGTCGGAGAACTTGTCTGACATGTGCAGTGTGAACAGGAAGGGAGGAAGCAATGTCCCTTGAGGTGCCCCCATGCTACAGACTACCACATCCGACACACAGTTGTGCAGCCTCATGAACTGTGGCCTGTCTGTGAGGTAGTTGATGGTCCAAGCAGAAAGATGTTGGTCTACACATGCCACCTCCAGACAGGGCACGATGCTGCAAGTAGATGATCGTGTGATCCACCCTGATAATAGATCGATGCAAATTGCAGCGGGTCCAGTGTTGAGCTCACTTAAGTGCAGAAGTAGCAGAGGATGATCCCCTCTTTAGCCTTCATCAGGTGGGTCTGTAGTGGTTTGGCTACTTAGGATGTGCTATTTTCAGAACCGGAATCAGACAGGAAGTTTTTCAAAGTCCTAGACCTTTCACAGTCCTACTCTCTCCAGACTTAGGCTCAGATTAAATATGGCTCACTTGTCGACAGTGAGGTAGAGGGGGGTGGGCGGTGACTGGTCTGGAGCTGTGAGTTTTTGGGGGCCCTCTGTGACAGTGGGGGAAGGGGCAGAGTGGTCTGCATGGAGCTGAGTTATAAACAGCTGCAGTTGGGAGGAGACAACTGGCCTGGAGAGGTGTGAAGAGGGGCCGTGTGGTTGTATGTAATCACAGTAAGCCTCAGCATGTTTGCGTACCGTCATATTGCCATAGATTGCCTTAGAATAGAACTGGAAATGAAGAATGAAAAAGTAGGACAGGACATTGTAATGATACCCTCCCAACTTATTTGGAATTGGGGTTGTATGTAGAATATGATCAGGTGTGACCTTGAGCTAACAAGGATATAATGTATAAAATGGATGCAATGTTTCCACTGCCCTTGCTCTGCTTGGTGTGTCTGTATCTGGCTAAATCGTACTGTCATGAGCAGATTTATTAGACAACTCAAGCAGAACAACTGTAACTAGAATCCCCTACAAATAGAGGACAAAAAAGACAAGAAAAACAAAGAGACAGGCCAAGGCCAAGATCATGACACATGTACGTAAAAATAAATAAATACATTAAATAATTAACTAAATCACAGGAAGCAGAAAGCAATCTGTAACTCAACAGGAGATGTGAGTCAAAAAGAGGCCAGCATGGAAAGTGAGTAACAGAGAGAAAATTAAGATGTGATACATCATAAAAGACAGAGAGAGAGAGAGAGAGAGAGAGCGAAGGGGAGGGATGGACATTAAGGCAGAAACTGATATGTCCCTTGTCTGACAGAGTTTTGGTCAGAAGCTGCCAGAGCTGCAGCTTCTCCTCCTCCTCTCTCTGAGGATGGAGGAAGCAGAGCTCTGCTTTCCACAACTCCTCAATGCCTCCTGCAGGAAACCACAGATCATTCAGTCTGCAATTGTCCTCATGTATTTGATGTTCTTTTTCTCTGTGTTCACTGTGATTCTCAACCTGCTCGTCATCATCTCAGTCTCCCACTTCAGGCAGAGATAAACTCGGCAAAACTTGCATTTCATTACTTTTATAACTCTGATTCAGACGAAAACGTTACTAAGACGCCTATTTTCTGCTTTGCTGACAATATCTTTGAATGTTAAATATCATAGATGTGCCACATGTAAGACATATCACTTTAAATTACTTGTCTTTGTCTCCCTGCAGGCAGCTGCACACACCCACCAACCTCCTCCTCCTCTCTCTGGCTGTGTCAGACTTACTCTTTGGACTTGTGACACCATTAGAAGCTCACAGACAAACAGGTTGTTGGTTACTTGGCGATGTCATGTGTACGCTACATATTTTTTTGGGCTCACTCTCTGTTTGTGCCTCAGAGGGAGAAATGATTTTCATATCGTTTGACCGGTATTTGGCTGTTTGTGACCCTCTGCGTTACCCCACCAGAGTCACAGTGAAAAAAGTTCAAATGTGTGTTTGCATGTGGTGGATCTTTTCTGTTGTTTACTGTGTTGCCTTTTATAAGGTTATTCTGATTCAGCCAGGTAGGTATAACTCATGCTATGGAAAGTGTGTGTTTTACACTGACTACATTTCAGGAACTGTTGACACAGTCTTGTCAGTTATTGGTCCAATTACTGTGATCATAATTCTGTACATGAGAGTGTTTGTTGTGGCTGTGTCTCAGGCTCGGGCCATGCGCTCTCACGTTGCAGCCGTCACACTCCAGCATTCAGGGAATGTAACGACTAAGAAATCTGAGCTGAAAGCAGCTAGGACTCTGGGTGTTGTTATTGGTGTGTACTTAATATGTTTTTTCCCATATTACTATGTTCTAAGTTCTTTTGTTCTTAATTGCCCTGTTGATGTGTTTGTTGAAGCCCTTGCAATCTTTATGATGTATATCAATCCCTGTCTGAACCCTGTGATTTATGCCTTGTTCTACCCCTGGTTTAGAAAAGCTATCAGACTCATTTTCTCTCTTCAGATCCTGCAGCCTGGATCCCGTGAGATTAACATGCTGTAAACAGACACTGTGCAGTGACTGAAATGTGATCTGTAGGAATAAGAATTGTACACGGCCACTTATAAAGTACTTTGATCCAAAGCACTTTACAATGTCACTTTTCATTCGCACACCAGGAAAGAATCAAACCACCAATCCAGTGGTCCATGGACAGCAGAAGGTCACGTTAATGTCAGCGTTTACTGACTTGTATCTCTCAAACCTATTCCATTTATTGTCAAAATCAAGAAAAGAACCACCTTCACAAAAACATGAAGCAAGAAATTCTTTTAGCTGTCCCCCTGCAGTACCCGAGCAGCTGGGATGCCAGGCTAGCTGGGTGACAGTTTGTAAGAGGTCTAATGCTAAGCATTAGATTGGATGGTGCCACTGTCTGATTTAAAAATATGGGGGGTTTTATCAGGCAACCAATGACAGTCCAGAGTTGAACCCAGAGTCCCAATCAACTACATTCCATCACAAGAGGAGTTAATCATAATAACTTAAGAAAAATCAGGACTGCTCGTCTTACTGAACAAAACCTAAAACGATTAAATGTGGATTATTAAATATCAGATCTCTCTCATCTAAATCTGTTAGTAAATGACTTGATAAGCGATCATCAATTCGATTTCTTTTGTCTCACTGAAACCTGGTTGCAGAAGGAAGAATATTTTAGTTTAAATGAGTCGACCCCCCCCAAGTCATATTAACTACCATGTTCCTAGAAGCTCAGGCCGAGGTGGAGGAGTAGCAACAATCTATCACTCAAGCTTACCAATAAACCCTAGACCTAAACATAATTATAACTCATTTGAGGGTCTTACTCTGAGACTTTCACACCCAAGTTGGAAAACTCAAAATCCACTTCTATTTGTTATTGTGTACCATCCTCCAGTCCTTTATTCTGAATTTTTGACTGAATTCTCAGATTTTCTAGCCGACTTAGTGCTTAGTGCAGATAAAGTCGTCATAGTGGGCGATTTTAACATTCATGTAGATGCTGACAGTAACTCCCTCAACACGGCATTTACTTCATTATTAGATTCAATTGGTTTCTCTCAAAATGTAAATGAACCCACTCACTGTTTTAGTCACACCCTAGACCTTTGAAATTGATAAACTTACAGTATTTCCCCGTAATTCTGTTCTCTCTGACCATTTCCTAATAACATTTGAATTTAGTTTATTGGACTACACAGCAGCTAGAAAAAAGTTTTGCTTCAGTAGGTGTTTATCTGAAAACACTGAACAAATTTAAGGAAATGATCCCTTCATCATTTACTTCAACATGTACTGATATAACTGAGAGTAGCCTCATTAACTGTACTCCTGCACAAGTTGATTACCTTACTGATAATTATGCTGCATCTTTACGTTCCATACTTGATAGTGTTGCCCCTCTAAAAAAGAAGGCAGTAATTCTGAACAGGCGATCTCCATGGTATAGCTCGCAAACCCACAATTTAAAGCAGGCGTCACGAAGACTAGAAAGGAAGTGGCATTCCACTCATTCACAAGAATCACGCTTAGCCTGGAAAAAGAGTTTACACTTATACAAATTAGCCTCTGTAAAGCTGGATAGCTTATTATTCATCACTAATACAGGAAAACAAGAACAACCCCCGGTTTCTTTTCAGCACTGTAGCCAGGCTGACTAAGAGCCTTAGTTCAGTTGAGACTAGTATTCCCTCAACGCTATGCAGCAATGACTTCATGACTTTCTTCACAAACAAAATCATAGCTATTATAAATAAAATTCACCAAACCCTCTCCACAAATACAACAGAATTAGAATCATCAGTAAGTCCTCAGTCCCTTTTAGACTGCTTTGTGCCCATAGACCTTGCTGAGTTAACTTCAACTATTATGGAATCTAAACCAACAACATGTCTGCGAGACCCTATTCCAGTTAGACTGCTCAAAGACGCTCTACCCTTATTAGACATGTTCGTATTAGATATCATTAATCTATCTTTACAAACAGGTTATGTACCAAAGGCTTATAAGGAATCTGAAAAAATTAAAAAACCTTGGTGTTTTAGCCAATTACAGACCAATATGTGCATCTGAACACAATGTTTGGCAGCACAGCTAGTAGAACCTTAGAATTTACAAATCCAACTTTGACCACCAGGATGAGATCAGCACTGTGCCCTCTGCTAGGCTGGGAAGATCAGAGAGAGAGAGTGTCAGGAGCAGTGGCACTAGAATCGTCTGGTGGACTCAAATAACCAATGGTCGGACAACACAGAACTGGTTAGAAAAGATTTTATTGAAAGCACCAGAGGAATAATGGGAATGGAATGAACCAGAGCAAGCACTGCAGATTGGGGTGAAACTGTGGAAAGCAGGATGCAGACACCAGCAGAATGGGGTAGGAAAGTCCTTGATTACAGTTCATCAAAGAACATCAAATCCACAATCCAGATAGGCAGGTCAGAACAAGCAAGCAGGGTCAGGTCCGAATAATCCAACAAACTGAGATAACAAACTAGCCTAGTCCGAAATCCAACAATCCAGGTCCAGAAACAAGCAGAAGAGAGATCATACAAACTTACGGAGCCAGGGTTCAGACAGACAGGGAGGTCCAGAGACAGGTCAGGGTTGTACCGGGTAATCCAACAGTTCAGGTTCAAAAAGGGTTGAAAGCAGCTTCTCAGAAAAAATAGCAGACAATCTGGCAGAGAGAGGGCTGCAGGCCTTCTTAAGAAGGGGAGAACACAGGTGGAAATGATTAGGTAGATTGCAACACAGGAGGGAGGAGGGGAGCAGAGACAGGAAATGACCAAATAAGGAAAAAACTGGGAGGTCAGACCATGACATGGAGGAGTTAACATTTACATTTTTACATTTACATTTAGGCATTTGGCAGACGCTTTTATCCAAAGCGACTTACAAGTGAGGAACAAACAAGCAATAAAATCTAAGTTTAGGAGAGAAACATCAAGGTAAAGTGCTGTCAAACAAGTGGTAAGGTTTCATGAGATGCAAGTAGAGATAAAAGAAAAAGCAAGTTTTTTGTTTTTTTTTTTTTTTTAAAGGAAGAGATGGAAGAGTTGTATTTTCAGAAGTGTTTTAAATGTAGTGAGTGAGGTCGCTGAGCCCACAGAGTTTGGCAGCTCGTTCCACCACCGTGGGATCACTGAGCTGAAGAGTTTTCCTTGGTGTCTTCTGTGTGGCGCTGGGACCGCCAGATGTCGTTCGCTGGCCGAGCGCAGCGGACGGGAGGGGTTGTAGACCTGAATGAAAGAGTTTAAGTAAGCCGGAGCTGTTGAGTTGACCACTCTGTGGGCAAGATACAGAGCTGTGAACTTAATCCTAGCAGCTACAGGAAGCCAGTGCAGAGATCTGAAGAGAGGGGTGACATGAGTCCTTTTTGGCTGGTTAAAGATAAGGCGTGCTGCTGCATTTTGGGTCATCTGCAGGGGTTTGGTCGTGCATGCCGGTAACCCCATCAACAGGGCGTTGCAATAGTCGTGTACTCAGAGAGGTAGGGTCTGATCTTGTTGATGTTGTAGAGGGCAAATCTACACGACCTAGAGACTGAGGCAATGTGTTCCGTGAAGCTCAGTTGGTCGTCAATGATGACCCTGAGATTTCTGGCAGACTTAGCGGGAACAATCACTTCAGATCCAATGTTGATGCTGATGTTGTGCTGCGTCAACGGCTTGGCTGGGAAGACTAGAACCTCAGTCTTGGAGATGTTGAGCTGAAGATGTCTTTCTCTCATCCAGGCAGAGATGTCAGAGAGACAGGCAGAGATGCTTGTCGAGACAGTGGAGTCATTTGGCGGAAAGGACAGGAAGAGCTGCGTGTCGTCTGCGTAGCAGTGATATGAAAAGCCATGTGATTGGATGATAGAGCCCAGGGAAGAAGTATAGATGGAAAAAAGAAGAGGACCAAGAACAGAGCCCTGGGGTACACCAGTGGAGAGGTTATGAGATTTAGAATCCCGCCCCTGCCAGGATACCTTGTAGGTTCGTCCAGACAAGTAGGACTGAAGCCAAGCTAGAGCTGGTTCAGAGACACCCAAGTCAGAGACTGTATTCAGGAGGATCTGGTGGTTTACAGTGTCAAAGGCTGCCGACAGGTCCAGTAGAATCAAGACAGAAGAATTCCCCGCAGCTTTAGCGGCCCGTAGGGATTCCACAACAGTCAAAAGTGCCGTCTCTGTGGAGTGACCGCTCTTGAAGCCAGACTGATTTAAATTGAGGAGGTTGTTCAGGGAAAGAAAGTCTGAAAGTTGATTGTAGACTGCTCGTTCCAGGGTCTTGGCCAGAAATGGGAGAAGAGAGACTGCTCTGTAATTCTCCACAAGGGAGGGATCAAGAGAAGGCTTCTTCAACAGGGGCGTAATCTGGGCCTGTTTGAATGAGGTGGGAAAGGTGCCTGTTATGAGAGAAGTGTTGATGATCTGCATGATGGGTGGTATTAGTGTCAGTGCAGTAGCTTGAAGAAGGGTGGAGGGGATCGGGTCCAGAGAGCAAGTGGTTGGGCGATTCGAAAGGAGGAGAGTAGATACGTCCTCCTCTGACAGGGTTGTGAATGCGAAGCGTGGTGCGTCATTCGATGTTGGTAGGTGGATGTAATCTGGTGGGGAGAACTGGGAGCTGATGGTTGCCACCTTGTTGGTGAAAAAGGAGGCAAAGTCGTCGGCTGTGAGACAAGTGGGGGGCGGCGGCGGCGGGGGGTAGAGCAATGATTTAAAAGTGGAGAACTACTTTTTGGTGTCTGTGGTGTTGCTGAGCTTGTCCTGGTAGTATTCAGTTTTGGCCCTAGTGACACTGTGAGAGAAGGAAGCAAGCAAATCCTGGTAGTCCAAAAGAGCCGAAGGGATCTTGGTTTTGCGCCATTTCCTCTTAGCACCCCTGAGGATAGCACGTTGTTCCCGAATCTGGTCAGTTAGCCAAGAGTTGGAAGCTGAAGGGCGAGCAGGTCGAGAGGTTGTCGGGCAGAGACTGTCTAGGCACGACGAAAGTGTATTACAGAGTCTTTCAGTGGCCGCGTCCGTATGGAGGGTGGAGAGATCCTGGGGCGAGGGCAGCTTTGCAGAAACCAGTGAAGAGAACCGCTCCGGGTTAAGAGATCTTAGGTTACGGCGGAATGTAACCAGTTTGGTAGGATGGTGTGCGGTGTAGGGATGAAGACAGTGAGTTGGATGAAGAAATGGTCCAACAAATGCAGCGGAGTGACAGCAATGTCGGCCACAGTGCAGTTCGGATCAGAATGAGATCTAGGTTGTTGCCTGCTTTGTGGGTCGGGGGAGTTGAGACCCGTCCCAGATCAAACGTGTTCAGAAGAGCGAGCACGTCAGCTGCGTGGGGTTTGTCTAGGTGGATGTTGAGGTCGCCTAGGATGGTGAGAGAAGTGTTATCTTCGGGGAATTGGGACAACAGGATATCCAGCTCGTCGCAGAAGTTCCCCAGCTGGCCTGGCGGTCTGTAGATTACAATGACATGGGCTGTAATCGGTGCCGTAATCCTGATGGCATGATATTCCAGCGACGACAGATTGTTGACGGGCGCAGTCGTGGAGAACTTCCAGGAGTCGGCGACGTGAAGACCAGTCCCACCTCCCCAACCCGATGGACGAGAGGTGTGAGAGAAGGTGAAGCCAGTGGAGAGTGCAGCAGGGGTGGCCGTGTTATGTGGTGTAATCCAGGTCTCTGTAAGTGCGAGAAGCTGGACAGCTGAGTGTGTGGCAAAAGCCGGAATAAAGTCGGCCTTGTTCATCGCCGATTGGCAGTTCCACAGTGGAAGAGAAAAAGAGGCTGGGGCCAGAGTGGTCTGGGTGAGGGCACACAGATTGGTAAAGCACCGTCCTCTCAGAGAATGCTGTGTCCTGTGTCTGCGGAGGAGAAGTGGGATCTGCTAAAAACACATGATAAGAAACAGAACAGGCTTTCCAGAGCGGAGGAGGGTAAAAGTGAAAGTAGAAGAGAAGACAGAAATCGAAAGAAATGCAGTGTCTTACGGTAACCTCCCTTCGGTGGACTCTCGCAGGAAGACTCGCTGGTCTTTACCCAAGTCGGTCTTCACACAATGAGGGCTGAACACAAGGGCTGACGCTTCCGCTGACACTCCAGCGGAACAGGTGCCTTAAATATGGTCTTAATTGGGTACAGCTGAATAATCCGGTTCAGGAATTGCTCATGTGTAAGAAGGAATTGTGTTCACTCCAGCAGTTCTTTGGTGTTGAAACACATGTAGCCCAGTGGAGAATATAGGTTGTAGGAGATGAATAGGTGTGTGAGAATATACATATTGATAGTCTTGAATGTGTTTCTTTCATCTTTGTATGTATAAAATGTGTGAGTATGTTCATTTATATGTGATGTCTTTTGATATGGTGGTGGAGGATTTTATTTTTGTTAAAGGAAGTAGAGGGAAGTGGGAGGAGTGAGAGTGGAAGTGTGAGGGAGTTAAGAGACGGAGCTGACGGGAATGGAGAAAGTAGCTAAAGTTGGTGTGAATGAACTGCAGCAGTAGTTTTAGATTGTCAAATAGATAATCTACAGTGGAACCTGTTTGCTGACGGACGGAGAATTTCGGCTGTTTGAAGTTCTGAGAGTCAATCAGCGGCAGACCGATGGTCAGATGGTCATTGATCAATCCGACGAAGGGGTAAGGACGGTGAAGAAGGAGGGAGGCAGCTAGCTAGTCCAGCTAGCCCAGCTAACCCTAGCCCAGCTACACGCTACACGCGGCGTTCAGTAACTGGCAGGGGAATAAACTTTGGACCGGATCTACTGCGGTACAGTTGCTTCGCTACGGAGTAGGACGAGTGTCGGAGGACGTGCTCACTCGGGCAGAGAGGTACCCAACTTTTAGTTTGTTTGTTGCTCTGATAAGAGTGAAGCGACCATCGAGTTTTTGGTCCCAACGTCCCCGAGCGGCGAATCAGGCCTGCAACATTTTTGAGTTTGATCATTTTATTTGTGTTTGATAAAAGGGACTGTGACTTGGTGTTTAATTTCTCAGTTTTCCAGTAGGCAACATATTTTATTGGGAGTAATCCTACTCATTTAAGTTATTATATATGTATGTTTGTTTATATTTTTGGCTTTTCAATTAAATGGGGAGTTAATTTTATCTGTAACTGTTTGACGGTTTTATTGCTTTTGTTTATGTCCCTATTTTAATAACTTGCTAAGCTAGTCTGTGTTCACTTATCTGAGGCTACCCAAGACTAAAACAAAAAATTAAAAGTAGACCAGAGATTAGTAAAAGAGCTCAGGGCCCCTCACATTCTATAAGGTGAGTAGATGGGCTACACACATGTGTGATCTTAAAACTGTGCTAGATAGGCTCAAGGTTCAGAACAACGCCTTGGTTGAAAAGATCGAGAGAACACTTAAACAAACGTCCATTCAGTTAATTAAGGACGAATATCACATTCAAGAAGAACAAGAAGAGATGGACACAATGTCTGACATGGGTGAGATGTTCAAAGAGTATGACAGTATGACAGTCACATTCGCGACATCATACATACAAAGAGTGTAGAGTATATGCCCATGGAAGTGAGCAGTTACACGCATGCAAGACAAATTAAAACCCCGTAAAAGGAAAACTGAAGACCCCCGACACTGTCAACAGTAGTGCAGAGGACCACCCTGCCATTAAAAAGCAAGAATGCAAATCTGAAGAGAAACAAGTGAACAGTGGAAAGAACTTCATGTCACAGGTGAAGCAGAATGTCAAACAAGTGCAACAACAACCTGCTGATTGGCTTGCTGTAGTGCAGGAACGCAGCAGTGGCCGCAGAGAGGTTCACACATTTGACATTGAACTTTGTGAAAACTATAATGTTGTGAGGATACCGTTCCCCGAGTACATCGCAGCGGAAACAAGCATGAAACACGAGGATGTGAAGATTACGACAACTTGCGATGTGAGAAGCCTATTCACACTTTACTGAGCGTGTTACAAGGCATTCATGAGCTGCTCGGAAATCACACAAAGCACCCGTCATTGCTAACAGATGAAACAGATCTCACACATACTCAAATGTGACATTTTCATATGCTGGACTGCAGGAGGGGAACACGAGGTATTGTGGGAAAAACACAGGAAACTGCTGTTGCATATGTTGTGGAAAAATCTGAGAGAGCAAGTTAAGAGACAAGAGGCAGCTCTCACATTATCATCAAGCAATTTAATGACAATAACATAGGTAAAATAAGCAAAAAAAGGTAGAGGAGCAGGCAGAGGAACAGAGCAAAAAAGCAGTGTCACCCGGGTGGATCAGACTGTATCTGATACCTTCTGTCAGGATGTGTGTGTGTTTTATCTGCTCCACTATGCAAATCATATACATTGATCAGGAGTCCTTAATTAGCAAGTTTCTGTTACTGTCTGCTAATGTGTCAACAAGGATTCAAAGGAACGATTCAAAGGAACAATAGGGTCTGTTAAGGTGTCAAGGAAAAACTCTGGGACCTGTTCCCGTGGGTTTCCTCCTGAGTGGCGGGGACTCGTTGTCTGGCCTCTGCCAGAAGTGTGAACAGATGGTCAGATGGTCATTGATCATAATTTCCCTCACACATCCCCCTTTTATCATTTTATGATAACAAAAAAATTGTCAGGAGTAATCAAGGCTGAGCAATAGTAGAAGCAAAGAACACAACAATACAACAGTAACAAAACGAAAAAGAAAAAAAATCTTAACAATCCCCCTTGAGCAAGCCTTAGGCGACAGTGGAGAGGAAAAACTTCACCATGGGAAGAAACCTCTGGCAGAACCAGGCTCAGGGTGGGCGGCCATTTGCCTTGACCGGTTACAGTGAGTGAGAGTCAAAATCTAAAGACTGATGTTGTCATGTCCATGATATGGGGGTTCCCAGTTAGGGATGTCAAGAGACTCAGCTAAAACATTGTCCTGTAGGAAGAACATGCTTTGGAGAGCCATTTGGTGTGAGATGGAGTGGGCGATTTTACGCATTATCAGCATATGCACACAGGGAATAAAACAACATCCAGACAACGTTAGTGCAGTAGTGCCTATTACAACACCTGTGAGGAGAGACAAAATAAAAGTTTTACACAATGTCAAACTAGCCCCAGGTGCTGGTGTCATGGTGCAGACTCCTCCTTTGTCTGCAAGCAGCATGTAAGTTGCCATGGTGTTCTCCCATGTCATCTGCGATGTTGCTGCAAGCTGCTGGCATCGTGCGTGTGCTTGATGAACCTCTGTTGCTTAATCCAATCGACATTCTTGTTGGTTGTGCACCACCAGCAGAGGGTTGGGACTCCCCGGGAATTCTGAACATATTGCATTTGTCCATTATCCATGGCAGAGACTATGTTGCAGAGTATGGATCAAGTAAGCCAACAGGCTCAGTCACACTCCTTGTCAGTCTGGATGTGTTTGTGAGTTGCTGTGTGATCTGTTGATTGTGCCACAATTCACAGATCATCCGCAGGATGGCTGCAACCATGGTGAAGAGGTCAAATGTGCACACTCTGCTCTTTAGCATCCACTCCTTCATTAAGACTCTGTGATCTTGTGTGGGATCCTCCATTGTTGAGCACCACATGTCGCCTTTGTCACCTCCCTGTGTTCACCCTTCCTAACGTGTGTTGGAACTTGAAGTGTGGGCCCAGCCCAATCAGCACCTCTCCCTCCTCACCGGGGTTGAACAATTTCAGGGTACAAATTTGACTGTCTGTAGCTTGACAAGTCGGTGTACGCCTGGTGTAGTATTTGTTCCGGTTCCAGTTGGGGATCCTTATGCAGTGGCTGACGTGGATCCATGTGATGGATCCTTTCACCTTCACTGCTGAATTAGTTGCCAGTAGTACGTGATGTGGTCCTTGTCACCTGGTTTGAGATCATGCAGGCTGATGTCTGCAGGGATAGACAGGGCTGCTTTCACCTGGGGACAAACATCTGAGAGAGTTCTGCACAACAGTTGGAAATCACATCACTATAACAAACTCAAGTTTGTTTGTTCTGAATTAGTACTACGCTAGGAGGTTTTCTCAAACCCTATTTGGTAAAGACTCAACTTGCATAAGAAATAGCACTAATGCTAATTCTTAAATCCATGTCAAACCTGTCAACATTTTGTGAATTTGGTCTTAATTTGCTCTGTCACACCTGCACTCTGGGGGTGAGAAGGCAATAACCCAAAATTAATTTGACAAATCGTTCACCATCTTCATGGTAAAACCCTGGACCATTGTCACAAGTTACTTGATTCTGGAACACTTCAGTGAACGGTCCTCTGACTTGTCAGTGCCTTTTAAGGGTCTATCAGGTGGGACGTGGCCTTGCAGAGTCATTTAATCGCACCAGAGGCATTGTGTGCCCCACAGATTAACATGTCCTGCATTCCCTGAAACCTTTGCTTTAGGGTTTATACTAGGTGTTAAAATATGCACACATCCCCCCTTTGCAAATGTCTACCATGAGCTAGCTTTGCATACAGATGGAAATATCAATTAGGTAAACAAAGTTTATTTCTGGACCGAGCGATGTCCCTTTTGCAGTGTTGCACCTAATTTCATTACAAAGTTTCTAGATGTGTTTGCTAGTGACTGGATGGTTGACAAGTCAGCCTGTGGGTTGAGTTTCTGTGGGAGAAAAGAAAAAACATTTTTTTTTCTATCCTGGCCGCTGTATCCGTTGTTGAAGTTCCTGCAGAAATCAAATTATTTTGTTAATGTTAGAGTGTCACATTTCATAACCGATATTCATGTAGGCAACAAGTCAGCATCTACGGAGCTGCAAGAAGAAAAAAAAAAAAAAAAAAGTGCAGTTAGTGTTCTGCCTGACGTCACAAGTCTTCTTTGTCTCCAGAGACAACTTTAGTTATGAGCGACGCCAAACATAAGTCAGTCTAAACATTCATACAGTCATTCATTCAACCTTCATATCATTGGCCAGTTTGTAGTTTTCAGCAAGACTCGTCAGCTCACCAGCTTGCAGATGAGTTACAACGTAGTTTTAACTCAAAAGCATTGATACTACAATTTTGTGACAACTGCAACTTCGCAAGGCTCGACATCTCAGGAAATCAGAGCCATCAACACACAATTCCATGTCAGTGCCTAGAACCAGTGTTTTCAAACCCACCTCCGATAGAACAGATGGCCTCCAGCACCTCAGTGCAGACACAAGGATCTCCATCCAACACACCACACCTTCCCAAGCAATCAGAACAGCAAAACCAAACACAGCTTCTCTGCTGCAACAACGGTTCTCAGACAATAAAAAAAATCCTGCTATAACTGGATCCAGTTTTACAAGTATAAAGCTACAGATACAACTACACCCACAAGCAATGCACAGAAGTCATGGAGTGTCTTCCTGGTCAAAAACTAACCAGTATTAGGCAAACCAAGTCAGCAAACACTTCGGGAGCAATAGCACCAGTGCTATCAACAACAGGCAACATGCTGTCAACATGTGCCAACACACACAACAACAACAAGCAACAACCACACTCCACAGCAAACGGGAAAGTTTCACACAGGAGCGATTCCTTTGCAAAATTGTGTTGTGCAAGGAAAAAAATTATTATTATTGACTTTTGTCAGCCTTAAAATCAGCAATTCATTTTTGTGACACTGTTTTCCTCTGGGGTGATCACCTGATCCAGAAATGTCACTTTTGTTGCACAAACTGCAGTTAAAACAAACAAACAAACAAACAAACAAAAAACTTTATGGCCATTGTCTAAAAGATGTTTAAATAGGTGCACAGTATCAATTTTGCATGCTTCGTCAGATTAACAAATACAAATTAGCGAATTTTCTATGTATCGTTACACAGAAGTTTGTCAAATTTGGTGGTACCAGAGAAAGAATAATTTGTACAGTTTTACTTCAGGTGTTCAGGGGTGTATGGCTGCCTTCACCTCCTGTAATTTTGAACAAAGCGCCACCCAATTGGTTGACCTAGGTCTCTTTACAAGAAATAAGTTGCAACAAGAGAATTCTCAAATAAAAGTTATTACACCTGCCGTTAACAGGGAGTTTAACACAGGCTTTATGCCATTGATGATGGCTTCCTGTTTTAAAGAGTGTTTGTTCTGTCATGGTCTACACTCTGATTTTGGAAGGACTGTCAGAGGTCCCGCATCTTTTATATGACCTATGTCATATTTATGGGCTGCCCAAAGAATCTGGAATTTTGCTCGAGCTCTGGTGGTAAACTAGTTTTAGTGATGGAAAAGGCTGCAGCATGTGCAATATCTGTGAGCTCTACTATTTTACCAACTTGTACACTTGATGTAAATTATGTACGATGTACATTACCCGTTGCGCTATATGTCGTCCTAGGATCTGTTGCCAGCTCCAATCACATGGTTTTGCCAGTGGGACATGTGGAGTATTCCCCTAAATAGTTTTTCCTGTTTAGAGGAGAGTGAGACAGAGGCAACAGCAGCAGTCTTTGTCCAATACACGTTTGTCAAACATATCACTTCCTCTTCTCCATCTTCTACATGCCACTGACCTTCATATTCATTTTCTGGTCCTACATTCGCATGTGCTGTGCAGTGTAGTGATGTATGATGTTGGAATGTTTCTGCATGTTTGCTGTGTGTGTGTGCAAAGTCTGTAAGCTGCTGTGTAACAGGAGTGTTATCAGCAAGCTGCCACTTATAAACATATTGTGAATGTATGTTAATCATTTGAGTGAGCTGTGATGGATAGTTCTCATCTCCTTGTTTTAAGATCTTGATTCCATCGGGGGTTGAACATAACACTATACCAAATTCACACATCAAATCTCTACCCAACAAATTTAAAGTTGTGCAGATCATATTGTGGTTTTCTTTCTGTGTGAGTGTGAATGTGGGTGCGGGTCACCTGATCTAGCGTCTGCTCCTGTGTGGGTGTCACCTGATCTAGCGTCTGCTCCTGTGTGGGTGTCACCTGATTTGGCGTCTGCATCCCCTGCTCCCTCACTCAATCTGCCTTATGCTTAACCACAGAGCAGTCTCTGGCCCAGTGTCCCTTTTCTTCACATCGATGGCACTTATCTGCTTCACGGTTGTGGTGCCTCCCTCCACGGCCGTATCCTCTTCTTTGTGTCCTGCCACGTGTTGTCCGGTTAGCCATAGTACTGAACATAGTGTATTGTGCAGAATGCAGTTTGTGTTGGCGTCTTTGTTTTTTGTGTTCTTCGTTTCGTCTTTGTGTCTCCTCAGCATGCTCTGCGTGTTGCAGAATGTCTTTAAGTGGACAGATTTTCCAAGTCAAACAACTCTGTCTCACCATTTCAGCAATTTTAGGTTTCATTCTTGTTAGAAAAGAATCCTTCAGGTGGGCCTCATAGGCACTCATGGGATTTTTCCCTAGTCCATCTTCTGGTGGAGTATGACCACTGTGGATGTCATACGCTTCAGTCAATCGAGCAAGGAATGCTCCCACATTTTCATCTTGGTGCTGTTGCATGGCACCAACCACACTCATGTCTTGCTTGAGTGGGAATTTTGCCTGTACACCCTGCACCAGTGAAGTAATAGCATCTCTATATAAAGCATTGTCCTCATGCTCCCAGTCTTGCTCTTTTAGACGAAGTTTGAGATTTGAGTTAGTAAACAAGTGTCTGACCTTATGAAAATCAAATCCCAGCTGACGTTTCAACAGCCGCTCCAGTTCTTGAAAAGTTGGTTTGTAGTCCTGTACCATGTTTTGGAAGTCCTCTCCCCACTTGTTGGCATTTTGGGTGAGTGATTTTTTCCATTGCTTCCTTGACGTCCAAATCTGTCCATGGGCGGAAAACAAGTTGGGGGCCATGAACGCCACCCACTTCAATCATGGGAAAAGTCAGTACCTCTGGCTCCGTAACAGTGGGGGGAAGAGTTTGTCCCCTTGATCTGGTGAACATGGAGTGTCCCTTCACACCTCCATGGCTGGGCCCGGGAGTGGTGTCTCAGACGTGTCGCCTCTCCCTGGTGTCTCTGATGGGGAGGAGCTGGCTTGCTGCTGCTGCGACTGCTGTGATCCTTGGCTATGATATGGTGGAGGAGCAAGTGAGGGTGCAGAGTCCAAATCCAGGTTTACCTTGTGTAACTCAGACAAGACAGGATACAGAGGTTTAGTGTCAGAACAATCCCTTGGTCTATAAACTACATGTTCTGGTTCTGTTTGCTTGGGCTTTTCACGTTCACTCATATCGTTTCTAAACATTCCAATTTCCCTCAAATGACATTCTTCCTTCCACATGCTAAATGCCTTCCAGTCCACTTGAAACACCTTGTGTTCTTCCCTATTTCGTTTGGACAAAGACTTGTGTTGCTCTGTGCTCTCCTTCTCTTTCTTCTCCAATTGAGCTAGCTGTCTGCTACTCAGACTACCCTCTTTAGGAAACCCCAATTCCCACCACGCAGTCAATTGATTACAACTGCCCCTATACTTTTTTGACATTTCTGCACATAATGGTGACAATTCAGCTCGCAGACCTTGCCCAGGCCAGGCGCTCACTTCTTTGTTAGTACCCAGTACTAACCCCATTTCTCTAGTAGCCCGTTCTCTTGTGTTATCTTTCCCCGTGCGACTCAGAATAAAACTGTGCTGCATACAACGGTAATTAATAACACAACGTAACCACTATGACAACGTCTTGTCACCTACCCAACCAGTAGTGAGTTTTATAGAGCTCTCTTACCTTGTCTGCTTTTTTGCTGTGCTCCCTCTCCTCTGCTGCCTTACCGCTTTATTTCGGTCCGTATAACTGGATCGGCAGTCTGACTCCTGAGGGGAACAGCTTCTCGAATCGAAAAAAGAATCGGTTTTTACTTGTGCGCACAGTCACTGTTTTATCCCTCAGAGTCCAGAAAGCGCGTCCATCCCACTCTTCTGACACCAATCTGTTGTGGAAAAGTCCTTAATTAGCAAGTTTCTGTTACTGTCTGCTTAAGGTGTCAACAAGGATTCAAAGGAACGATTCAAAGGAACAATAGGGTCTGTTAAGGTGTCAAGGAAAAACTCTGGGACCTGTTCCCGTGGATCTTCCTACTGAGTGGGGGGGACTCGTTGTCTGGCCTCTGCTAGAAGTGTGAACAGATGGTCAGATGGTCATTGATCAAAAATTTCCCTCACAGCATACAAACATGATAATGTGAGATCATACTACCTGCTACATCTCAAAAATCAACAGTGCGTTCACATGCAACATTTCGGAGGTTCCCTTCATATCAGACTTTCAGACACACAGACATGGCTTTGTGCATAAATCAGATGGTACATGTCAAGGCCCTGATGGCTCCAGCTCCAAGCACACGGTAGCTCCTACAGTGGATGCTATTGAAACCAGTCAGATCGTATTACATGTGAGTCGTGAAATGTAACATGCAAAAAAGAGGATAGTCAACTTTGTATTTACATCCTTTAACTTCCTTTATGCACATAACGTAATGATGTACATAATGATAACGTAATGAATGTCGGTCTTGCAAATATTTGCACAACCGGGACACATTTGTTGACACACGAGACATAATAAACCACGTGCCTGTCCAGAGTTTATCTTTCACTCTTTCTGATATTAAAGAAATAGTGATCACTACAAACAGGACACTTTGTGTTTTAGCTCGTACAAACTACGTGCTGGCAAACTGTGATCCAGTCCTTCTGCATCCTGCATGTAAGCGCTGTAACATCAAAAATAAAAGCATGGAACACACTGTTTAGAACAATATTCAAAAGCAAATGGGAATGTACTTAACGTTTACGTCATATGTAGAATGATTTCCATACCGATAATGATCGGGTTGTGCTGTTTGTCTTCCATTTGTACCATGTATGGATCCCCAGAATCTCCTGTCCACAGGGACAAATCGACCATCTGTCTTGACGTGACGTCACTCAGTTGTTACATTTGATCATCATAGTCCAGGGCAACGGGTATGCACTCTTCACTGAGCTTTGTCTGTCCAAATTTGATTCCACCAAGATGGCGCCGCAGATGGCAGCCTCAGCAATCTGCTCTCTAGTACCCTCTACTTTTTTGAGGTTTTTGGTGTTTTCGATTTATCTCATGCTGCCCGTCACGGCCACACGGATAACCTACTCTAGAGAGGCACTCCTGAACTTAGGACAGACATCTCTTGGAACCTTTTCTACAGGTTTTAATGAATCAAAAATTCTGGCGGAGATTCTTCTCGGGGCGCAGCGACTCTCCATCAGATCTTCAGGAAGCGCAGACGAGGGAAAGGGGTGTCCCAGCTTGTTAGGCTGGGACAACGGGGCTCACGTACTCCGCTCCCGTCAATACATCTGGCCACCGTGCGCTCCCTAGTAAATAAGATGAATGAGCTTCTGCTTCTTAACGCACAAAACAAGGACTTAAATAGATCTGCCGCCCTGTGCTTCACTGAAACCTGGCTCAGTGATAATATTCCGGATAGTGCTCTACACCTGCCCGGCTTCTAGCTGCTCCGTGCGGACCGTTTCACAGAACTTTCCGGGAAAACACGGGGAGGCGGCACCTGCTTTTATATTAATGAAGGTTGGTGCACAGATGTCACAGTGTTGAAGAAGTTCTGCAGTCCCCACTCAACTGCCGTCCCTTTTATTCACCACGGGAGTTTGCCTCGTTCGTTCTGGTTGGCGTTTACATCCCAACTCAGGCCTGTGTAACAACAGCGTTACAGAACCTGGCTGACCACATAGAGGATGTGGAAAGGAAACATCCAGACTCCCTGCTCATCATCACGGGTGATTTTAACAGAGCAAATCTGAGCCACGAACTCCACAGATACAGGCAGCATGTGTCCCACGGTTTTAAAGGAGGCCTACCGCTCTGTCCCCCGTGCAGCACTGGGACTCTCGGATCACTGTCTGCTTCACCTCATCCCGACTTACAGGCGGAAATCCAAAACCTCTAAACCTGAGGTCAGGATGGTGAAAAGGTGGACGGAGGAGTCAAAACTGGAGCTGCAGGGCACAACAGACCTAAGGAGGCTGCGCCAGGCCAAGGAAGAGGCCTACAGGCCTGTTGCCCTGACGTCTGTGATAATGAAGTCCTTTGAGAGGCTGGTGCTGAACCACCTGAAGGACATCACAGACCCCCTGCTGGACCCCATGCAGTTTGCCTTCAGAGAAAACAGTTTGGCTGACGATGCAGTAAACCTGGGACTCCACTACATCCTGCAGCACCTGGATCGCCCTGGCGCATATGTCCGGATTTTGTTTGTTGACTTCAGTTCAGCTTTCAACACCATTATCCCTGAATTACTACACCGCAAGCTGACCCAGCTCGCCGTACCTGCTTCCACATGTGAGTGGATCAGCAACTTCCTGGCTGACAGGAGGCAGAGGGTGAGGCTGGGTAACATCACATCTGGCATCTGCACCATCAGCACCGGTGCACCACAGGGGTGTGTCCTCTCCCCACTGCTCTTCTCTCTGTACACTAACGACTGCACCTCAGTGGACCCATCTGTGAAAATCCTGAAATATGCCGATGACATGACTGTCATTGGGCTGATCCAAGACTGAGATGAGTCTGCGTACAGGGGAGAGGTAGAGCAGCTGGCCCAGTGGTGCAGTCAGAACCACCTAGAGCTCAACATGCTCAAGACTGTGGAGATGATGGTGGACTTCAGGCGAACCCACCTGCCCCCCCTTCCCCTCACCATCTACAACAACACAGTGTCTACTGTGGACTCATTCAGGTTTCTAGGATCCACAGTGTAGCAGAACTCGTATATTTGGGTGATTTGATATTATTATAAAACATTAATTTCCTCGAATTTAGGGCACCAGGTTCAATTTTGAGCGGAACCACGCTATAATTATTATATTATATGAACCGTTGATGGTCCAAAGTAACAATAGAATGAAGTAACAACAATTTAGCCCAAAGATCAGTCTCTTGTTATGAGTTCTTTTCGTTTCAGTGACTTCTATCTGCTTAACTGAAGAAAGACAAACACAGAACCAGTTCCTTTAATTATTTATTAACCTACAACTACTGAGAATATTGAAGTACGGGTACGTATATGGATATATGGAATAAATGGAATAAACGAATAGACAACAAAACATGACACAACCAATTCTAAGTAAACAGATAAATTGTGCAGGTATGCGTGTGATGAATTTGGGCTAGAGGAAAGGATTCGAGTCACTATTTACCTCTAAGTAACGGAAATTATATTTTAGAAACTCTACAAAGAAACTTCATAAAGGCTCCAATGGTTCATTGGCTTTACCGACACCAGCCTTTTTCATAGAATAGAGAGAGATATTTGTACTTGGCCTGGGAGCAGCTGGAGGTTGTTCTGCCAGGTTAGCCGTCAATCGGTACCGGTTCTTTTGTAGAGCAGGACGGACCGTCTCGGTTCTGTTAACAGGCGAGCTATCAGAGCGAGGATCCGCTGTGGCTGCAAAGATTTCTCCGGCCCACAGGAGCGTTCACCTGGTCAGATGGCAGGCTCCATTAACGTGGTCTGGTTCTGCTGGTGGCTGAGCCGACTTGCAGAGGCGTTGGTTGTCCGGTCCGGAATGGAGCCAAATGTTGAATTGAGATAATTCAACAAAACTGGTTGATAAAAATATGGCTATTCAATAACAATCTCGGGCTCGGTCTGGACTAACTTTGACGGATTTTCTAGTTACAAACAAAAAATGGAAGTTTGGTTTGGAGTTCCAATCGTCACAATAACTAATACAAAAATAGGCAGCAAAGACGTGCGCGCTTTAAAAATAGTTCGAAGAGTTACAAACGAGAGAATTGACGACAAAAGTAATTAACAACTTCAGCTAAGCTTTCTTAACTGAGGCACATTTCTTCTTGAGGATGGAGCTCGAAGTGGAATTCCTCTCCTCGAACTTCTAACAAAGGAATTTTTAACTTTATTTTATAACGTTGGGGCGTCGCCCAGACTATGAGGCGTTGCTGCTAAATTTAAATTTACCGGAGGGGAGAGCTAGTCCCTCCTCCTAGATCAAATGAAATCTTTGTTCGGTTGAATCACACGAAGTCAAATATAGATTTCTCTTTTCATCAAGCCCAAAATCTCATACAGAATCCAATGATTATTACATGGAAAGTTAGCTTTGTCTAATACCTATTAATACACATTCAGAACACACAACAACAATTAGAAATTCATTCACGCATTATCTGGACATCGCAGCGGATTAATATAACAGGATAATGCTTACATTTACATAACTAAGGTGTGCATGAATATGTAACATGTATGTTTAATATACAGAATTAACAGAAGAAGATGACATTGCGTTTTAACTTTCAGACAACAAATTAATGCAATTTTGTTTCTTTCTATAGACGAATATCTTCGGGATGCATTTATAATTTCCACCCAAGGGTGGCACTGTTGTGCCGTGTTAATCTTTCACGTCATTCTGAATTAAAATGTTTATTTTATAACTCCATCATTTCTCGTCGTAGAAAGGACGGTGTCATGTCAGATTGTTCCAAATTTGCTTCTGAACACATTGGTGTGAGTTTTATGAAGCTTGATAGATGATTTGTCCCTGTTTTGGGGTTTGAGTTTAAACAAAGTCTTTCTGTCTCAAGTAGTTTCACAACTCAAGTTTTATGGTTGTCTTGCAAATTCCTTTCGAGAGAGCTGGTACCATCTCGATAAGAACGTCATTTGCAAGTGAGTTAGGAGACAGTCTAGGGTCTGGTAGATGAAAAGACTCATGGCAAAATTTATGCTAATGGCATGAATGTCAATTTGGGGCTTTAAGCCAGATGTGGTTTGTTTGTTTTACTCAGTTCTTTTTGGTGTTATCTGGTCCTGGGGAGGATAGAGCTGGATTGTTTTATAAAGAAAGTTTATTGCCGGGTCAGTCTACCTCCCCCTTGCTTTTCACGTGGAGGTTGAATTCCAAACTCCTGTTGTCCCAGGTTTAGTTTTGATAACACAGAAATGGATGCTACAACAGTCTCCCAGGACCTGAAGTGATCTTCTCACATAGACACTGTCTGCAAAAAATCTCAGCAGAGGTTGTATTTTCTGAGACAGCTCAAGAAGTTCAATCTTCCCAAGGAGCTGCTGACCATTTTCTACACTGCCACCATCCAGTCTGTCCTCTGCACCTCCATCACTGTGTGGTTTGGCTCAGCCACCAAGCTAGACAGGCACAGATTGCAGCTGGTGGTCAAGTCAGCAGAAAAGATAATTGGGACTGAGCTTCCTTCCATCCAAAGCCTATACCAGTCCAGAATCAGAAAACCGGCAGCAAGAATAACTATTGACCCCACACACCCCGCACAGAAATTGTTTAAGCTCCTCCCCTCTGGCAGGCGCTACAGAGCTATGTCCACCAGAACCACCAGACACAGAGTCAGTTTCTTCCCCCAGGCTTTGTCCGAGCTAAACTCTCAGTGCAATAACCCGCAAATGTGACATAGTGTGCAATATGTTTTGTATTTATTATTATTATATTTTTTAATGTCTATATGTTTATATTTTTGTAACTATGTAAATAATTGTTAATTAATGGAGAGTACTAAGAGACAGAGGTAGACCAAATTCAATTCCTTGCTTGTCCTTACAAACTTGGCGAATAAAGTTGATTCTGATTCTGATTCTGATTTGGAGATTCATCTACAGGCACTCGGTGAGGTACCGTGTAGGGTTTTTGTCTCAGCACATTGTGCTTGGTTTGTATTGGGTTGTGTTATGGTATTGTAATAGATGGCTTCCATGGATTGTGGAAAATTGATGACTCTGGTTCTTCACCAAAGGTGTTGTTGCAGGGGAAACAGGAACTAAGTTCATCTTGTGGTCACACAGTGCTGTACACGGTGACCTCGCTGACAGGGCTCCAGACATTGGAGCATGTGAGGCCATACGTCTTCAGCAGATCATATATTCCCTGGGGCTCTTTACATCGCACTGTTATCATCTTGTTTGTAGACCCAGTGAGTAAAACCATCACAATGTGGCATTCCTGCGGGCGATATGAACGAATGCGCGTTGAGACGAGTATAAACACGGTCAAAGCTGTGGTTGAAAGAGTTAACGCACGGCAAATCAATGAAGTCAAAGTGAGCATTTATTTTTACAGTGGATGGTCAACAGGCTAAAACACAGAGTCACCTTTCTTTCTTCCAAAAATGCAGCGCGCAGCAGCCTGCTTGCCCTTGTCTCTTTCCCAAACCTGGAGATACATCACACTTCTTTATCATCTCTATCTTTACATTGGGACAAAAGCATAGCGCAACACTCACACTCTTACTTATGCAATTGTGAAAATAAATAACCCAGATTAGAAAATAGTCATCTCTAGTGTCCAACACCCCCCCACACTCACCTCAGAGCACTCGAAGTAGAAGTTATGTTAACAAGAGGAATGTCCTACAGTCCTGTGTGTGTGTCTGATATAATCAATTACTATCACAAATTGAATCTTATTTATAATCTACTGCTGATCTTTATTTATTGCAACTACACCTACACATAATGTGACATATATATTTTAAATTATAGATTACATATAATTAATATGTATCTCATATATCACCTACTATATAAAATATCCAAGCACTACAAAGTGTAAAATATTTCGTTTCGTAGCGTTCGTTTACTTGCGTTCGTTCCTCCCTGCGAACACTCTGACAATGAGAGCGCCACTGTCAACTACTGGGCTGGATGTGCAATTACACTTTATTCTACTACAGAAAAAAAGCATGTTCCCCACAGTCTCACGCGCCCCCCCTGGCAGCGCCCCACTATTTGAGAAACACTGGTGTAGTCCCACCTCCACCTTGATCTCCTCTGTCTGACCTACGGCACATCTCACCACCGTCATGCTCCTCTCATACATGTCCTGAACTACTCTGACGTACTTCTCTGCCACTCCCGACATCCTCATACAGTACCACAGCTCCTCCCTGTCATACGCCTTCTCTAAATCCACAAAGACACAATGCAGCTCCTTCTGACCATCTCTGTACTTTTCCATCAACAACCTCAAAGCGAAAATGGCATCAGTGGTGCTCTTACGGGGCATGAAACCATACTGCTGCTCACAAATCTCCACCTCCTTCCTAAGCCTGGCCTCCACTACTCTTTCCCACAGCTTCATTGTGTGGCTCATCAGCTTTATCCCTCTGTAGTTGCTACAGTTCTGCGTGTCACCCTTGTTCTTAAAGATCGGCACCAGAACGCTTCTCCTCCATTCCTCAGGCATCTTCTCACTCTCTAAAATCCTGTTAAACAGACCTGTCAGAAACTCCACTGCTGTCTCTCCTAGACACTTCCACACCCCCACAGGTACGTCATCAGGACCTACAGCCTTTCCGCTCTTCATCCTTTTCAGAGCCTTCCTCACCTCATCCTTTCTAATCTCTGCTATTTCCTGCTCCACAACATCCACATCTTCCTCCCTTCTTTCCCTGTCATTTTCCTCATTCATCAGCTCCTCAAAATACTCCTTCCATCTTCTCTGCACACTCTCCTGGCTTGTTAGCACCTTTCCATCTCTGTCTTTAATCACCTTTATCTGTTGCACATCTTTCCCATCCCTATCTCTCTGTCTGGCTATCCTGTACAAGTCCTTCTCTCCTTCCTTCGTGTCTAACCTGTCATACAGATCATCGTAAGCTTTCTGTTTCTTTGCCACCTCCCTCTTCACTCTGCGCTGCACTTCCTTGTACTCCTGTCTACTTTCCTCAGTCCTTTCTACATCCCACTTCCTTTTAGCTAACCTCTTCCTCTGGATGCAGTCCTGTACTTCCTCATTCCACCACCAAGTGTCTTTATCATCGTTCCTCTTACCAGATGACACACCAAGCACCTTCCTACCTGTTTCCCTAATTACCTCTGCTGTAGTTTCCCAGTCATCTGGAAGCTCTTCCTGACCACCCAAAGCCTGTCTCAACTTCTGCCTGAATTCCTCACAAGTTTCTTCATTCTTTAGCTTCCACCACTTGGTCTTCTTTTCTGACTTTCCTCTCTTCTTCTTCCTGACCACCAGAGTCATCTTACACACCACCATGCGCTGCTGCCTGGCTACACTCTCTCCTACCACCACTTTACAGTCACTAACCTCTCTCAAATGACCTCGTCTACATAGAATGTAGTCCACCTGTGTACTCCTACCTCCACTCTTGTATGTCACTCTGTTCCTCTCTCTTCTGGAAGTAAGTGTTGACTACAGCCATTTCCATCCTCTTAGCAAAGTCCACCACCATCTGTCCTTCTGGATTCCTGTCCTTAACACCAAACCTGCCCATCACCTCCTCATCACCTCTGTTCCCCTCACCAACATGCCCATTGAAGTCTGCTCCAACAACTACTCTCTCTCCTCTGGGGATACTCTCTACAACCTCATCAAACTCACTCCAGAATCTCTCCTTCTTTTCTAACTCACAACCAACTTGTGGAGCATACCCACTGACTATGTTCACTATCAGCCCTTCGATTTATAGCTTTAGGATCATCACCCTGTCTGAGACTCTATTCACCTCTAGAACATTGTTCACAAACTCCCCCTTCAGGATCACTCCTACTCCGTTTCTCTTCCTATCCACACCATGGTAGAACAGTTTGTATCCTCCTCCATTACTACGTGCTTTGCTGCCCTTTCACCTCGTCTCCTGCACACACGGTACATCTACCTTCCTTCGCTCCATCATGTCTGCCAGCTCTCTACCTTTCCTTCTCATTGTGCCAACGTTAAGAGTCTCAGATCTAAGCTCCTGCCTTTCCTCTTCTCTCTCTGTCCACGAACCCTTCTGCCTCCTCTCCTTCTCCAACCAACAGTAGTCCAATTTCCACCGGCGCCCTGTAGGTTAACAGCACCGGTGGCGGTCGTTGTTAACCCGGGCCTCGACCGATCTGGTATGAAATTGCTAAGGATGACTCGCATGTTTGTACTTGGCAAGTTTTTCTCTGGATGCCCTTCCTGACGCAACCCTCTCTATTTATCCGGGCTTGGGACCGACACAGAAGTCACTGGCTTGAAACCCCTGTGGCTAGATTATGCTCAGTAGTAGCACGCTCTTGTCATTCTTCCGGACGTAGGAGACTTAAGTGGCACTGGGCATGAACGTTTTGACAAGAACTCCTCTCTGTCTACGTGACCCACGGCTGCACACCGCTTCTCACACCATTGCTCCCCTTATGCACACTCCACTGCGAAAGCAGACACAGTACGGGGCTCCCACAAAAAATCAAGTTACCAGCATCGCATTCGATAGTAGCCTAAAGACCCGGTCTTCTGTAAAACTCTAATGACATGGATGCGTTTTTCACCACACAGCAGGTGAAAAACGAGATACAATACAAGTCAGACCACCAGGCCACGTATGCTGAAGAAGAAGATGAAGGGGAAGAAGTTAAAGAACAATTGGAGGAGAAGGAGGAAGATGAAGAAGAAGAAGAAGAGAAGGAGAATGTGCCAGAACAAGAAGATGAGGTATAATACAACACAGAGCAGTTGTTTGTTTTTGTACTTAATTGATTACCTATTTAAACAAGATTTGTACATTGTTGTTGTTGTTGTTGTTGTGTTATATTGTTGTTAATAGTGTTATTATTAACATTACCTTGTTATGATTATTATCATCATTATTATTATTACTACTACAGCTTCTATGAAAACAGTGCCCAATGTTGTATGTACATGGCCAGCAAGCCGGCAAAATACAGGATCAAGTCATGGGTGGCTCACGACGTCTAATCCAGCTACGCCTTGAAGATGCAAATCTACAACGGGAGGCCAACCGGCAGAGGCTCGAAGTAGAACCAGGGGATGCAGGTTGTGCTCAGTGTCACACACGGACTGAGGGGCTGCAACGTCACGTGCAACAACATCTCCTAGGAACTCGTGCAGCGGCTCCAGACCAGGGACATCTCTGTGGTCTGCACCGTTCAGAAGAACAAGCCTGAGCTCCCGTCGAAGAACAGAGAGGAGTTCTTGTCAAATTTCGCTTTCATGCCTAGTGCCACTTAGGTCTCCTACGTCCTGAAGATTAACAAGAGCATGCTACTTCTGAGCACACTGCTCAATAGCAGGCTGGCATTAGCGATCGCAAGGACAGGAAGGCAGTCGTCGTCCTGGACTACAACCGCACGGCGCAGAGATTCTGGACAAGGTGATTGGAACATACAGCTGCAGAAAGATGAACTGAGGTAAGGGACAGAAAGAGGGAGACAGAAAAGGATGTTCACCGGTGTGTGTAGTGGAGGGCTCTGTCTGAGAAAGTACCAACTTCTTTGTCCTACAGTCAACTGGTTGTTCTCACACCAGTCCACAAAGTCATTGCTGACCCCTCTACATTCCTAATCGTTCTCCCCCAGTACACAGCCGACAATGGGGGTTGTCAGAGAACTTGTCTGACGTGTGCAGTGTGAACAGGAAGGGGGAAGCAATGTCCCTTGAGGAGCCCCCATGCTACAGACTACCACATCCGACACACAGTTGTGCAGCCTCATGAACTGTGGCCTGTCTGTGAGGTAGTTGATGGTCCAAGCAGAAAGATGTTGGTCTACATATGCCACCTCCAGCTTCCCCTCTTAACAGTGATGGCTGGATGGTGTTGAAAACATTGGAGAAATCAAAGAACTTGACCCTTACAGTACTCCCAGGGGACTTCAGGTGAGAAAGGGCGCGATGCTGCAAGTAGATGATCGTGTGATCCACCCTGATAATAGATCGATGCAAATTGCAGCGGGTCCAGTGTTGAATCTCACTTAAGTGCAGAAGAAGCAGAGGATGATCCCCTCTTTAGCCTTCATCAGGTGGGTCTGTAGTGGTTTGGCTACTTGGGATGTGCTATTTTCGGAACCGGAACCAGACAGGAAGTCTTTCAAAGTCCTAGGCCTTTCACAGTCCTACTCTCTCCAGACTAAGGCTCACATTAAATATGGCTCACTTGTCCACAGTGAGGTAGAGGGGGGTGGGCGGTGACTGGTCTGGAGCTGTGAGTTTTTGGGGGCCCTCTGTGACAGTGGGAGGAGGGGCAGAGTGGTCTGCATGGAGCTGAGTTGTAAACAGCTGCAGTTGGGAGGAGACAACTGTCCTGGAGAGGTGTGAAGAGGGGCCGTGTGGTTGTATGTAATCACAGTAAGCCTCAGCATGTATGCGTACCGTCATATTGCCATAGATTGCCTTAGAATAGAACTGGAAATGAAGAATGATAAAGTAGGACAGGACATTGTAATGATACCCTCCCAACTTATTTGGAATTGGGGTTGTATTTTCAATATGATCAGGTGTGACCTTGAGCTAACAAGGATATAATGTATAAAATGGATGCAATGTTTCCACTGCCCTTGCCTGGTGTGTCTGTATCTGGCTAAATCGTACTGTCATGAGCAGATTTATTAGACAACTCAAGCAGAACAACTGTAACTAGAATCCCCTACAAATAGAGGACAAAAAAGACAAGAAAAACAAAGAGACAGGCCAAGGCCAAGATCAACACACATGTACGTAAAATAAATAAATACATTAAATAATTAACTAAATCACAGGAAGCAGAAAGCAATCTGTAACTCAACAGGAGATGTGAGTCAAAAAGAGGCCAGCATGGAAAGTGAGTAACAGAGAGAAAAAGAAGATGTGATACATCATAAAAGACAGAGAGAGAGAGAGAGAGAGAGCGAAGGGGAGGGATGGACATTAAGGCAGAAACTGATATGTCCCTTGTCTGACAAAGTTTTGGTCAGAAGCTCCCAGAGCTGCAGCTTCTCCTCCTCCTCTCTCTGAGGATGGAGGAAGCAGAGCTCTGCTTTCCACAACTCCTCAATGCCTCCTGCAGGAAACCACAGATCATTCAGTCTGCAATTGTCCTCATGTATTTGATGTTCTTTTTCTCTGTGTTCACTGTGATTCTCAACCTGCTCGTCATCATCTCAGTCTCCCACTTCAGGCAGAGATGAACTCGGCAAAACTTGCAATTCATTACTTTTATAACTCTGATTCAGACGAAAACGTTACTTAGACGCCTATTTTCTGCTTTGCTGACAACGTCTTTGAATGTTAAATATCCAGATGTGCCACATGTAAGACGTATCACTTTACATTACTTGTCTTTGTCTCCCTGCAGGCAGCTGCACACACCCACCAACCTCCTCCTCCTCTCTCTGGCTGTGTCAGACTTACTCTTTGGACTTGTGACACCATTAGAAGCTCACAGACAAACAGGTTGTTGGTTACTTGGCGATGTCATGTGTACGCTACATATTTTTTTGGGCTCACTCTCTGTTTGTGCCTCAGAGGGAGAAATGATTTTCATATCGTTTGACCGGTATTTGGCTGTTTGTGACCCTCTGCGTTACCCCACCAGAGTCACTGTGAAAAAAGTTCAAATGTGTGTTTGCATGTGGTGGATCTTTTCTGTTGTCTACTATGTTGCCTCTTATAAGGTTATTCTGATTCAGCCAGGTAGGTATAACTCATGCTATGGAAAGTGTGTGTTTTACACTGACTACATTTCAGGAACTGTTGACACAGTCTTGTCAGTTATTGGTCCAATTACTGTGATCATAATTATGTACATGAGAGTGTTTGTTGTGGCTGTGTCTCAGGCTCGGGCCATGCGCTCTCACGTTGCAGCCGTCACACTCCAGCATTCAGGGAATGTAACGACTAAGAAATCTGAGCTGAAAGCAGCTAGGACTCTGGGTGTTGTTATTGGTGTGTACTTAATATGTTTTTTACCATATTATTATGTTGTAAGTTCTTTTCTTCTTGATTGCCCTGTTGATGTTTTTGTTGAAGCCCTTGCAATCTTTACGATGTGTATCAATCCCTGTCTGAACCCTGTGATTTATGCCTTGTTCTACCCCTGGTTCAGAAAAGCTATCAGACTCATTTTCTCTCTTCAGATCCTGCAGCCTGGATCCCGTGAGATTAACATGCTGTAAACAGACACTGTGCAGTGACTGAAATGTGATCTGTAGGAATAAGAATTGCACACGGCCACTTATAAAGCACTTTGATTCAAAGCACTTTACAATGTCACTTTTCATTTGCACACCAGGAGAGACTGGGAATCAAACCACCAATCCAGTGGTCCATAGACAGCAGAAGGTCACGTTAATGTCAGCGTCTTCTGACTTGTATCTCTCAAACCTATTCCACTTATTGTCAAAATCAAGAAAAGAACCACCTTCACAAAACATGAATCAAGAAATTCTTTTAGCTGTCCCCCTGCAGTACCCGAGCAGCTGGGACGCCAGGCTAGCTGGGTGACAGTTCGTAAGAGGTCTAATGCTAAGCATTAGATTGGATGGTGCCACTGTCTGATTTAAAAATATGGCTGGTTTTATCAGGCAACCAATGACAATCCAGAGTTGAACCCAGAGTCCCAATCAACTACATTTGTTAGGCCAAAAACAATCACAAGAGGAGTTAATCATAATAACCTAATAAGTAGTCACACCCTAGACCTTGTCCTTACATACAGCATTGAAATTGATAAACTAACAGTATTTCCCCATAATTCTGTTCTCTCTGACCATTTTCTAATAACATTTGAATTTAGTTTATTGGACTACACAGCAGCTAGAAAAAAGTTTTGCTTCAGTAGGTGTTTATCTGAAAACACTGAACAAATTTAAGGAAATGATCCCTTCATCATTTACTTCAACATGTACCGATATAACTGAGAGTAGCCTCATTAACTGTACTCCTGCACAAGTTGATTACCTGAGTGATAATTATGCAGCGTCTTTACGTTCCATACTTGATAGTGTTGCCCCTCTAAAAAAGAAGGCAGTAATTCTGAACAGGCGATCTCCATGGTATAGCTCGCAAACCCACAATTTAAAGCAGGCGTCACAAAGACTAGAAAGGAAGTGGCGTTCCACTCATTCACAAGAATCACGCTTAGCCTGGAAAAAGAGTTTATACTTATACAAATTAGCCGCTGTAAAGCCAGAACAGCTTATTATTCATCACTAATAGAGCAAAACAAGAACAACCCCCGGTTTCTTTTCAGCACTGTAGCCAGGCTGACTAAGAGCCATAGTTCAGTTGAGACTAGTATTCCCTCAACGCTATGTAGCAATGACTTCATGACCTTCTTCACAGAAAAAATCATAGCTATTATAAATAAAATTCACTAAACCCTCTCCACAAATACAACAGAATTAGAATCATCAGTAAGTCCTGAGTCCCTTTTAGACTGCTTTGTGCCCATGGATCTTGCTGAGTTCAACTGCTATGTCATCAAAACCGACAACATGTCTGCTAGACCCTATTCCAGTTAGACTGCTCAAAGATGCGCTACCCTTATTAGACACGTTCGTATTAGATATCATTAATCTATTTTTACAAACAGGATATGTACCAAAGGCCTATAAGGTAGCTGTAATCAAACCCCTACTTAAAAAAACTTGGTGTTTTAGACAATTACAGACCAATGTGTGCACCTGAACACAATGTTTGGCAGCACAGCCAGTAGAACCTTAAAATTTACAAATCCAACTTTGTCCACCAGGATGAGATCAGCACTGTGCCCTCTGCTAGGCTGGGAAGATCAGAGAGAGAGAGTGTCAGGAGCAGTGGCACTAGAATCGTCTGGTGGACTGAAATTACCAATGGTCGGACAACACAGAACTGGTTAGAAAAGTATTTATTGAAAATACCAGAGGAATAATGGGAAGGGAATGAACCAGAGCAAGCACTGCAGATGGGGGTGGAACTGTGAAAAGCAGGATGCAGACACCAGCACAATGGGGTAGGAAAGTCCTTGATTACAGTTCAAAGAACATCAAATCCACATTGCAGATAGGCAGGTCAGAACAAGCAAGCAGGGTCAGGTCCGAAAAATCCAACAAACTGAGATAACAAACTAACCAAGTCCGTAATCCAACAATCCAGGTCCAGAAACAAGCAGAAGAGAGATCATACAAACTTACGGAGCCGGGGTTCAGACAGACAGGGAGGTCCAGAGACAGGTCAGGGTTGTACTGGGTAATCCAACAGTTCAGGCTCAAAAAGGGTTGAAAGCAGCTTCTCAGAAAGATTAGCAGACAATCTGGCAGAGGACAGAAGGCTGCAGGCCAGAACACAGGTGGAAATGATTAGGTAGATATATATATATATAAAAATATATATATATACATACATATATATACATATACATACATATATGGTCATACATATACTGAGCTATCCACCTAGAGCAGGTGGATAGCTCAGTGGTTAACGCCACTGACTTTGGCACAGTAGAGTCAGACCGGCTCGGACGTCGCCCGGGTTAACAAGGTCCGCGTCAGGTGTCGAGGAACCAGGGCAACCTGATGAGAAGTGGGCTACTGGAACAAGAACACGACATTCATGGACTAGAGATGAGAACAGGGAACTAATGGAATGCTACTACTCAAGTAACCCTAGCGAGAGGGGTTACATGCGGAGGATGTGGGATCTATGGACGCTTCGAAACCCAACATCTAGACTAACACCGAAACAGCTAGTAGCTCAGTGCTCTAATATCCGTAAGAAACACCTGCTATCACAACTAGAGATTGATGAGGTACAACACAAATGCTACGGCAAGGGGGAGCCAGGACGACAGGTCAGAGGGGAGATATCATCATCATCCCCACAATCGGAGATTGGGTTCCAAGCTTAATGCAAGAGCAGCTGACCTGAGATTGAAAATCATGGCTAAGATGGACTCTTCGCACCCCCGTGGCCGGTTACCAAGAATACGTGAAGTACCTTCTGAAAGTCTCCTAGAGGATGTTAATGCAGCACTACAGACAATCCCAACTACAACCATCACTGAGACCAACCAGCTGATATACAGCACAGCAACTGTGATCCTTGAGGTGCTTGGCTATAAGATCAACACAAGCACAAACGGAGGTTGGAGGCTAAGATCAAGGCAACACGGAGAGAAGTTAGCCAACTATCGGAATTACAGAAAGGCATGATGAAGAAGTACAACCTGCCTGAGAAATACAACAACCTGTCCATACCTGAGGCCCTTGAGACTGCCAAACAAAGGCTCACAGCCCTGGCTACCCGGCTGAAGAGATACACCGAGAAGTTGATACCAGGAGAATAAACAGGATGTTCTCCACTGAGCCATCCAAGGTGTACTCACAGTGGCAGGGTAATAACACGAGCAGACCGCCAAGGCTGGAGACTGAAGAATACTGGAAGAACATATGGGAGAAGGAGGCAACACATAACAGCAATGCCCAATGGCTGGTGGACTTGAGAGCAGACCACAGCAACCTTCCTGAACAAGATCCAGTAACCATCACAATGGCAGACATCCAAGAGAGGGTCTCAGGCATGAAGAACTGGACAGCACCAGGGCCTGACATGATCCATGCCTACTGGCTAAAGAAGCTAACTTCCCTTCATGAGCGACTGGCGGCACAAATGAACACGCTAATAGTGGATGGAACCCACCCTGAATGGCTAACGGAAGGACGAACAGTACTGATCGTGAAGGACCCCAGAAGGAGCAGTCCCATCCAACTACCGCCCAATAACCTGCCTCTGCACAACATGGAAGCTCCTGTCGGGCATCATAGCGGCTAAGATGACCAGGCACGTGGATCAATACATGAGCAAAGCACAGAAAGGAATTGGTAGTAACACCAGAGGAGCCAAGCACCAGCTCCTGGTAGATAAAGCGGTCACCCGAGACTGCAAGACCAGACATACCAACCTGTGCACTGCCTGGATTGACTACAAGAAAGCCTACGACTCGATGCCGCACACATGGATCATGGAATGCTTAGAACTGTACAAGATCAACAGGACTCTAAGAGCCTTCATCCAGAACTCAATGGGAAGGTGGAAAACAACACTAGAGGCCAACTTCCAGCCAATTGCCCAAGTCAACATCAAGTGCGGCATATACCAAGGAGATGCCCTGTCCCCGCTGCTGTTCTGCATAGGCCTGAACCCCTCAGCCAGATCATCGCCAAGAGCGGTTACGGATATCGACTACGCAATGGAGCAACCATCAGCCACCTCCTCTACATGGATGACATCAAGCTGTATGCCAGAAGCTTAACGAGACATCGACTCGCTGATACATACCACCAGGATATACAGCCAAGACATCGGAATGTCATTCGGACTGGACAAGTGTGGCCGGATGGTTGCGAGGAGAGGAAAGGTAGTCAGAACTGAGGGGATTGTACTACCACAAGGCAAGATAGCAGATGTGGAAGACAGCTACAAGTACCTTGGGATCCCGCAGGCAAATGGTAACCACGAAGAGGCCGCAAGGAAAGCAGCGACCACCAAGTACCTCCAGAGAGTAAGGCAAGTCCTGAGAAGACAGCTGAATGGGAAGAACAAGGTCCGGGCGATCAACACCTACGCCCTCCCGGTCATCAGGTACACAGCTGGCATAATAAGCTGGCCACAGGAGGAGATGGAAGCCACTGACATCAAGACAAGGAAGCTCCTTACAATGCATGGAGGGTTTCACCCCAAATCCAGCACCCTGAGACTGTAC
Source organism: Channa striata (assembly GCA_033026295.1). NCBI lineage: Eukaryota > Metazoa > Chordata > Actinopteri > Anabantiformes > Channidae > Channa > Channa striata. Next base: position 35,299,223 of record CM065170.1, read on the forward strand.
GCTAAGCGCAAGGAAGGAGGCCGAGGACTAGTGAGCGTCAGAGCCACTATCCAGGATGAAACAACTAAGCTCCGTGAATACATCAGGAAGATGGCCCCAAGTGATGACGTGCTTAGTGAATACCTCAGGCAGCAGAAACCAGAGGAGGAGCAAGGACAGGAAGAGCAGGATCCATCATGGAAGGACAAACCCCTGCACGGTATGTATCACCGGCAGATAGAAGAAGTGGCTGACATTGAAAAATCCTACCAGTGGCTGGACAAAGCTGGACTGAAAGACAGCACAGAGGCACTAATCCTAGCAGCACAGGAGCAGGCTCTGAGAACAAGATCAATAGAGGCTGGGATCTACCATACCAGGCAAGACCCCAGGTGCAGGCTGTGCAAAGATGCCCCTGAGACAATCCAGCACATAACAGCGGGGTGCAAGATGCTAGCAGGCAGGGCATACATGGAACGCCATAACCAAGTGGCTGGCATAGTACACAGGAACATCTGTGCCGAGTGCACGGACTGGAAGTCCCGAAGTCACGATGGGACACACCTCCAAAGGTGGTTGAGAATGACAGAGCTAAGATCCTGTGGGACTTCCAGATACAGACTGACAAACTGGTAATGGCCAACCAACCGGACATAGTAGTTGTGGACAAACAGGAGAACAAGGCTGTAGTGATAGATGTAGCAATCCCGAGCGATAGCAACATCAGGAAGAAGGAACACGAGAAACTTGAGAAATACCAAGGGCTGAAAGAGGAGATAGAAAAGATGTGGAAGGTGAAGGCACAAGTGGTGCCCGTGGTGATAGGAACCCTGGGGGCTGTGACCCCCAAACTGGGAGAGTGGCTCCAGCAGATCCCAGGAACAACATCTGAGATCTCTGTCCAGAAGAGCGCAGTCCTAGGAACAGCTAAGATACTGCGCAGGACCCTCAAGCTCCCAGGCCTCTGGTAGAGGACCCGAGCTTGAAGGAAGAAGTAAGACCGCCCCAAAGAGAAGGGGCGAATGGGGAATTTTTTTTATACATATATATACACACACATACATATATATACATATATACATACATATACATACATACATACACATATACATATATACATATATATATATATACATATATATACATATATATACATATATATACATACATACAGTGCAAGACATGTATTCTGTGTGACCGTACAATAAAAATATATCACTTGCATAATATTCAATTCAATTCAACTTTATTTATATAGCGCCAATTTAAGACAAGGTCATCTCAAGGCACTTTACATAATGAAGTCACGACTATACAAACATTTTATACATACATATATGTATGACCATATATGTATGTATATGTATATATATGTATGTATATATATATATTTTTATATATATATATATCTACCTAATCATTTCCACCTGTGTTCTGGCCTGCAGCCTTCTGTCCTCTGCCAGAAAACCCAACAAATCCCCCTTGAGCAGCTATAGACAACAGTGGAGAGGAAAAACTCCCTTTACTGGAAGAAACCTCCAGCAGAACCAGGCTCAGGATGGGCGGCCATCTGCCTTGACCGGTTGGGGTGAGTGGAAAGTGGAGAGAGAAAAGAAAAGAGCAACGAAAGCAACAACAAAACATTGAGCAGGTTAGTAGGAACGAGTAGCTGCACACTGGAGGACACACAGCGTCAAATACGGGGACACCTGAGGACAGGAACAGAGAGAGGGGGACAGAGAGGGAGAAAGACGACTACGGGACAAAGAGGACACAGAGTTAATGTCATACAGTGGTGACATTATAGATGTGGGGTGAGAGGAGAGAATGAAGAGAAGAGGAAAGTGGCTCAGTGCAGAGTCCCCCAGCAGTCTAAGCCTATAGCAGCATGACTATAACCAACTATAAGCTTTATCAAAGAGGAAGGTTTTCAGCCTAGTCTATAAAGTAGAGAGGGTGTCTGCTTCCCGAATCTGGACTGGGAGCTGGTTCCACAGGAGAGGAGCTTGATAGCTAAAGGCTCTGCCTCCCATTCTATTTTTGGAAATTCTGGGAACCACAAGTAGGCCTGCATTTTGGGACCGAAGTGGTCTAGTAGGATGATATGTTACTAGGAGATCTTTTAGATATGATGGCGCTTGACCGTTTAAAGCTTTATAGGTAAGAAGAAGGGTTTTAAATTCTATTCTACATTTAATTTGAAGCCAATGGAGAGAAGCTAATGAAGGTGAAATATGATCTCTCTTACCAATCCCAGTCAGTAATCTTGCTGCAGAATTTTGGATTAAACATGTCTATCATAATAGGTCTCTTTGGTTAAATCATTCACACAAGGGGAAATAAAGACAGCCCATGTGATCTTGGTCAAACACGTACATTCCCTTGAGTGAGTCTCCCATTTGCATTTATCAACGATTCGGCTGTCGAAGTGTACAATAGGCAGTCATGTGTGAGAATAACCATATGAGGGAGGCTACCTTTCTGTTATAGGTGGTGGATTCAACAGTTTTTCTCACCTGTAGCTGAAAGCCCTTGTCCAACGGTAGGGTGATCATAGAGACCCTATTTGATGTCGTTATGTTCTTTACCAGACTTGAGGTAGTCTCTATAGCAAAGCCAGATGCTATCAGATGCTTTAATAGCACAACTCTCTCAGCCGTGACGTTGTACCTCGGCTGATACTCGTGCTTGAATGAGTCCTTTACATCCGTGGCATCTTTCTGCCCAAACATGCACTGCTCATGCCTGAGCGTAAAGTGGTAGCAAGGAATCTTCCTCCTCACTTCTTCCCATGTGTTGAATGTGATCTCCACTTCAAAGTAACACTCAGGACATGCCTTGTAGTCCATAGCCAGCTGAGGAAAATCCTGCAGCGAGTCCAAGGTGTTCAGCATATATTCATAAGAGCACACAATGAAATCTCTGCTCAGCTTCGTGTATACACCTAAAGCTTCGGACAGTGTGATCGTTGATTCGGATTTCCGACTATGGTTTCTCCATTCTCCACACTTTGGACCTTGAGCCAAACCATATATTCGTTTACCCACTCGTTAAAAGGTTCTTCGGTTGTTGAGGATGATTGCTTAGGTCCATCAAATGAACGTACAAAATCCAACAGGCTTGAGTCCACCTCTCCCAGTAACTTCGCTCTGCAAGTTGATCACTCTCAAAGTAATTTTCAGAGCTTCATGAGGCTTGATCTCAGAGCTTCTTGTGCCCTTGGCGCTATTGTATCTGCAATCTGTCTCTGACCCCCCCCACTTCACTAGACACACCATGAGTCCTATCAATCTAGAGTCTAGTGAGCGCACTGGATCTTTCACGTCGCTTCTCTTGGAAACAGAGGGACAAAGTGTCGTTAGTTGAGCAAATGCAGACACGCCAACAAACTTCTCGGGCAAAGCATAGTGTGCAGGCCTCTCTCTCTAGGCTGCGCAGTAACTCTGAAAGGAAAAATTAAGAGTGATTACATTTTAATGCTTATGCTTAGTTGTAAGGTCAAATGATTTTCAGTGTTGTTATGCAGAATGTTGAGACGTGGCATCCTTTATCCCATATACATGTTTTTGTCTGTATGTGTCAAAAAGGGGGAAAGTTGATACAGTAATACTGGTTTTAGCAAAGAGTGTGTATCGTACGAATAGAAATATTATTTATTTTGTCTTGCTTATCTATGCGACATTACTAATGCCACAGGGAGAATATATTCTATCTGATAAACCATTTGAACATGTTATAATTTATTTTAAATACATTTTTATCCAGTTGAGACAAAAGATATTGTGTTGTGACTGACATGTGCTGATCAACTGCCACATGAATGTAAGAGATACAAGGGGCAGTAGTGCATACCACGGACGACGGAACAACAGAGGACGTCAGAGACCTCTAAAATAATATGAATCAATCTGCTGCTGGGGGCGAATAACTAACCAGGAGCCCTCATAACTGCCCAGATGACAAGAGCGATTGTCAATCTGGGCTCTACATGACATCCAGACTGCTATTGTCTCCAGCGGATCCATTGTAAGAAAAAAAAAAGAAAACTCCCTCACCGTGTTTCTGGGTCTTATGTGGCCAGATTCTACTGTCAGGGGTGTTGGTGAATTTAAAGACCCAGAAAGATAACAACGGGAGGCAGTACAAAAAAGGACGTGCGATTTTATTGTAATTAAACAAAAAGGGACAAAAACAACACCATGTAGACATATAACTAAATTAGACTAACACTTTCAGCTCGAGGGGAACACGAAGAAAACCCGAGAGAGAGGGGGAAACAGGGCAGGCTAAAAATGTCGAGGGGAAACACTGGCAGAACAGAACACACAGGAAACCCCAACGAAACACACAAAGACCGAACAAAACACGCAAGGCGGCAAAACCAAAACGCACAAAGACCAGAAATCAAAACCCAGAGACCAAAACACAGAGACCAAACCTCAAACTACAGGAAAACGGGCAAAGAGTCCAAAATCTAGAGAGTCCGGTAATCCAGACAGCAGAGAGTGTAAATGGGAGTTCTGGCTGCGAGCTGTGGTGAAGTCCATGTATAAATAGACAGGGGGAACAGGTGAAACCAATTGAGGTCAATCAAGGGTGGTGAAGTTGCCAGAGTAATTGTAGAGCAGGACGGGATGTGGAGAAGAGTGGGTGACAAAATAAAAGTGCAGGGGAGGAAGTGGAAGTGAGGAACTGAACCATGACAGAATCGGGAACCAGGAACTGATGGGGCCTCAACAGAGAATGATACAGGAGCAACCACTGGAGGGAGGTTCAGGCAGGTTGTTGGTACATTCAGGGACACTTCTGATGCAGGCGAGAGGTCCTGACAGGGGGGGTAGTGCCCAACCAACATTTCTTCTAAAGGTGTTCAAAGCAGCCAGTAACGACTGCCCCTCCATCTCTGAGGGAGATGCGTAAAACATCTTTGAGTTTTACGCATCTCCCTCCGAGATGAATCCGAGGAGACATTTGGTATATTTAGGCAACCTTCCAAAAGATTGGGTGTCAAACTACACGAGGTCTCCTCATTACCTGGTCGTCACTCTCAATCCAAAGGAAGTGAAGATGAAATGGCGGCACCCGAAGAGCCCCACCTTGGTCAAGAACAGGTTGTCTGTTGTTGCACTGCGCACTTTTCTTCAAGATTTCAGAGTTTTGTTCTATGGTTTTATAGTGTAATGGCAGGGAGATAAAACATTGTGGTTTACGTAAAAGTCTATGAGGCATTTTTGGCACTACATGAAAAATACTATTGCAATCAAACCGATTTTGATGTAAATCTTTGACTCTAATCAGCATCAATTCCCCATCCTACTATTTAGTTTATGTAAAAAAAAACATTTGTGGGGTTTTTTTTGCAAAAAAATTAGGTGATTCACATACGTAAACTAGCATTTAAAGGGTTAAAATGCTGAAAATAATTTAAAGCTTGGTAGTTTTAGGCAGGTTTGAAGTTGACAAAGTTATTAATTTTTTAAAAAAGCAAAAAAATAGTGATGTATGCAGTTTTTATGTGGGTGAACATTTTGCCACAAGGGTCTCAAAAGGGAGTTTTTTGGAGGGAGGGACAAGGGTTAAATCTCCCCTTAAATCAATAATCTAAACTACTTTTTTACACTGTTTGTTTTGATTACCTTTATAACGCGACTGTAGCTAAATTTGTATAGCCAAGTTTACTGTTTTTTTTGTGTCCTTTAACGTTACCTTGAGTGCTTAGAAAGGCGCCTATGACTAAAATGATTTGTTGTTGTTGAAGTCAGGACTCTGCATGGGTCACAGGTCACTGCTCCTGCCTCTGTCTTTGACATGTCATGTCAAACTTTCCTGTCACCCTGCAGAAGACCCAACCATCTGCTGCTTCAACATTTTTCCACAGGAAAATCCACAGTCTCCATCATAAGTTATTGATAATAAACAGTTGCACTGAAAATGATTTAACCCCCACTAAAAATTAGGTGTTCTGGTAAAATTTTCAAATGTTCAGCTTCTTGAGACGTTATTTCGTTAAAAACCCTCATTGTTAGTGGTTGTTGGAGAGTGGTGTGAAGGCGAACACACCACAAACAGTGTAACCGTGTCAGCTGTGTTCGTGATGGATTTGTTTTGATGGCAGCAGTGAGTAAAGACCAGGTAATGTCAAACTTCCAACACAAAGAAAACAAATCCACATTTAAAATCAACCAGAAGAATTTCGATCATATTTATTATGTACATGTAATTCTGCATTCAGGGTTTTTGTAGATAACCCTAACCCAGCAGACACATCAGTGTTTTTATTGACAATTATCAATGTAACAATATCTGTTTTGACAGATGCCAAAAGTAAATGTGTCAAATGACAGAAGGAAGGCTGTTCGGATGCCAGTGAAGTCCCCGCGAGAAATTGTCCTCTGCATTGTGTCCTGAGCATATTTTTAAAAGTCTGCAGCTTCCCAGTTCAAAGTGACGTTCTGACCCATTTTCACTCTGACCTCTGTGATGTTCTGGGCCCGTGCACAGACCAGAAACAGCGGCAGGATCATCCACAGCAGATCCATGATCAGGTTCACGATCAGAGACCAGCACAGCTCTGATCTGATGCTGCTCCGTCGTGAGCAGCGGCAAATGTTCTTCACTTCCTACTTCACAGGGTGATTATGTCGTGTGTGAAGTCTGATGATCTAAACCACAAATACCAAAGTAGGTGTCACCAGACGCTGGAAGTGAAACTTGTTTATCCTCAGTCTGTATCTGCACCAGGAAGCAGTAGCAGCGTTCGGGTTCATCTGACTTTTATAGATTGTGGTTTGTTTGATTAGAATTTGTTTGAAAATCAGAAGGACATTTAAGACCGTGTCTCCTGCTGCTGCCTTCACTTCAATGTCTAAAACAGACACTTTTTGAACAGAGTAGGACTTTATAGTGTATCTATCATGAAGAAGACATATACAATAAGTTACAGTAGTACCAGTGATTATTCCAGTATTAGTGGCTGCACAACGATTAACAGTACGAGTCCTGTACAAGCAAAGTAGGAGGCATATGCTGTAATTTTCATAGCATCACCATGAATCTGAGGTGACATTAGCAGACGTCAGACTCTGATGATGGTGGCGTTAGTTTACAGTGACAGACGCAGGACAACAGTACGACGTAGAGCAGGAACGGATGCTGCTGCATGTGGTGCTGAAGTTATATTTAATGTAGCGCTGATAATTAAACTGTATTCATGAGAGAAGAAGTATTAGAGAATTAACTTTGCAGTTCTCAAAGTGAAGCAGGACCAGAAATCAGACACTAATAGATGCAGACACTAATAACAGTTATTAATCAGAATAATTGTACAGCAGCAGTCATAGTTCCAGGTAAACCAGAACTTTTGTGGTACGGGTCAGTTAGTATTAGTCACACGTACGACAGTAGAACCAGATAAATAGAACTGCAATAGTACGAGCAGTGAGGGTATTTATGTTAGAGCAGGAGCAGTAATGACAGTAATAATCATATTTCATATTTTTACTTCTCTGTTCACACTAACAAAGGTTGAACCTGTGGAACGTCTGGACACATCAAGCGGCTCCACCTTGTGTCTCTAAGTTGTTACTGCAGAAAAAAACTCAAACATTTTTCTTAGACACTTTTTTATTGAAACCCTCTACAACCCTCTATTATTTTTGAAATAACGGAAAACAAAACCAATTAAAGTCACAACAGATTCGTACTTTCTGAACAGCAAACTCTCACATCTACGTCCACATGAAGAACAGAAAAGACCAAACGGGCAGAAGGTTCAGCAGCTTCGGGCCTGCGAATCAAACAGCTGATTGTGGCTGTGATGGATTTTTGTCGTGGAAAGTGAAATAAAAATGTTCCTTTGTTACAGCGACACCATGTAGCGTTTGCTTCATCACTTTATGTCACATGATAATGTCGCACAATAACAACAGTTTGAGGTTTCTGACGGAATCCCGCAGCTCCGACAGTTTTAAATCCAGACGTGGATATTAGTTTATGTTGCAGGTGGTGATGGTAACGACGTCTTACAGATGACCGAGGAAATGCCGCAGCACAAATAAACCACCTGTACAACACAAGTGTTCACAGAGAGTGATGATCAGCAAAACTAGAACAAAGACTCGGCTTGTATTTTAGTGGACTTCAGCTTCTGTCTTTGGGTGGAATTTCTCCAAAGTCACAAACTGTGTGAAGAGATAATGATGAAATATGCAGACGTGTCACGACACGTCACTGTCCAAACACGCCCGTTTAATCCCCCCAACACGAAAACATGTGCTAAGTCAGTTCATGTTCTACATCCAAAGACACAAACACCTTGAATTGTTCCTGGTTTGGTCCAAAGTTTTCTTGGCCTTGGATTCAAGTTGACCTCACAGGATGAAGCAGCAGGACGAGGGACTGCATGAGCTAAGAACTGGATCTATTTCTTCTGAAACACACAACAAGACAGTGAAGTAAATACTGCATACGGAAAAAAAGCCACAGTGCTGGATCCTATAACAGTGAGTTTTATTCGATGAAATCAGCTTCATCAGCATGTGGAACAGCAGGAGAGTTAGTGGCACTTGTGGTTCCGGCAGTAAAGAAGTCCAAGTGCTGTAGGAGCAGTGAGCAGCATGACCCGTCCCAGCGAAGCCACGAGAACAGGAAGTAGTAAAAGCGTGAGAGGAGGCAGTGACGGCTGTGGCAGTGAGACGCTGACAGTCTCAGTGTCAGACGCTAGTTTACCTTCGCTGTCCTGAGACTCTGCGTGTTCTCGTAGAGGGTCAGCCCGTCTGTACAGCTCACATTCTTCTTCTTCTTCAGACGCAGCAGCAGGCAAAGCAAACCTGCAGCACAGCTTCACGTCAGGGATGACAAGAAAGTCCCAATGTGGCTTTGTGGACGAGGCAGAGGCCTCAGTCCATTTACATTCAGGTGAATTACACTCGGACTCATTACGACTTTCTGCAGCATCTCACGGCTGTTTAGTGCGTGTGTGCTGAGGTTGAAAAGAAGTTAGACACTCACTGACTGTTCCGAAGGTTAGGAAGGCGTTCAGGCCCAAAGAGACGGTTCTGATGAGGTCAGTCTGCCACACTGAGGCGCCATTTAGTCCAGAGTCGTTGGTTGATGGAGTCATAGCTATACGTGGAAGAAGACAAGCAACAAATACACTGAAGCTGAACACAAAGGAAAAGCACGTTCAGCTCTGCATCTCTTTCAAACATCGCAGATATTCTGTCCATCTACAACGTGGCTCGAAAGCCTCTGAAGCGGAGCAGCACTAGTTGACATGTGGTGGTACTTTACCACATGGCTGCTGTCTGTTAGCACCTGCAGTGAGCCTGATTTCATATCACGAGACTATTTGGTGCTGAAACAGTTTTCTGTGGTACAAACTGAAAATCTGCAGCTGAATATTATCTGCATCTTCATGCCGTGAGGGCGTCGAAAAGTCGAATACTGGTCATCAATAAGTGTCAGAGCTCACAGGGAGTCAGGACTTACTGTCTGTGGATCCACGAAAACCTGCAGTTTACAGCAACTGAAAACTGGTGGTTCTTACCTGAGACCAGATTGAACGTGTCCATAAAGTGAACGCTGTTATTTATCTTCCTGCCACAGAAGTACAGTCTGCAGTCGTCTGCTGTGATGTTGATGATCATCAGGCTGTTTCCAAAGGCTGAATATTTGGGTCTAACAGTACGAACCTGGTACTGGGAATCAGAAGGATCGTTACTGAAACTGCGGCCGATGAATCCTTGAACCTGACTGTGGTACATCTCCATGTACCAGTAGGTGTTTGAATTGTCCCCTGAACATTTCAAAGTGACGTTCTGACCCAGCTCCACTCTGACCTCTGTGATGTTCTGGGCCCGTGCACAGACCAGAAACACCAGGATCATCCACAGCAGATCCATGATCAGGTTCACGAACAGAGACCAGCACAGCTCTGATCTGATGCTGCTCCGTCGTGAGCAGCAGCAAATGATCTTCACTTCCTATTTCACAACTTTATTCTTGTATGTAAAGTGAGACTAAATACACCACAGACAGCGAGCGAGGCTCACAAGAAAGTGATCAAACGGAAACATCTTCACACCCCAAACTCTGCATCAGGAAATATTAGAACTGTTTGTGTGAATACACCAGGTCTTCATGTGGTCTCAAATCCTTGACACATTTTATAACTTTTAATCTGAAAAACACTGCACGTACTGATTGACGCTCCTTGATTGAGCAGTGGAGTCACATCCAGCTGGATTTCAGGGGGAAACTGTTTCAGTTTGTTAGTCAAAGTCAGACGTGCAGACGTTTGTTAGTTTCCCCTTTCAGTGAGGATTTCGAGTGATTATCCGTTCATGGTGCCTGACTCCTCACTACAGGGATTCAGCTCCTCTTTGTGTCTGTGCTGAGTATTACAGTATCAGTAGTTCATGCGTTAATAAAACTTAACAAACCTGCTTTTGGCTCCTCTAGTTACAGTAACTATTGCACCAATAGCAGGTACACGAGTGACAATTGTTATATAATTGTTGAATAGAACAGTGATGTTATTAGAGGCAGTAGAATAGAGCTGGAATCAACAGGTGGTAACAGCAATAGTGGAAATAATTCAGTTCTAGTAAAAGTAGTTTAACTGTAGAAGAAATAGTGAAAATAGTGTTAACAGTAAAACTGGAAGTAACAGAAATTATTTATTTAGAGCAGATCACTTTACTGAAGTTCTACAGCAATGAGCTGAAGATCATCATCATCATCAAGGTTGTTGGTGCAGGAAAAGTCCAACACATTTTATAATTTAACATTTTTAGTTGGGAATTTAAAAACAAATCTAAAGTCTTGTCAGTTTTATTTCTCGTCGTACAGGAGGTTTCCACTAAACCACCGTGTCAGCGATGTGGCAGAAATAACAGGAAGTAGAAGTAAGAAGCAGCAGGACGAAGGTGACGCTAATAACATGAGTAGTGGCAGCATTAGTCCGACTAACACGTGGTGGTGGACCCAGCAGTAGGAGTTAGTATGAGACGCTGGACTCGCAGCAGTGTTAGGACTATAAATGAAATGAAATCATCATTCATAAGGAGTTTTCTGATTCACAAACAATGTGAATCTCACTAAAAATACCAGTGATATTTACTTACTGCTGTTTAAGAAACTGAAAGTTTGTAGATTGTGATCAAGAAAATACCAACAGTCATTTTCTTAATGAGCCAGTGGCCTGAATCAGCGTTTCACAGCAGAAATATGGACATTTACATGAATTATCACGTTCTGCCATGTGCTGTGAATCTCACTGCTGTACCAGCCACAGAAACACAAGAGCTCAAGTTCTCAGGAGCCACTTGTTGGTATCGATAGTGCAGTGGACCACAAAGTTTACCAGGATTAAAAATAACTCCCAGACTCACCGATTAAGAAAAAGAAGCCGTTCAGGCCGAGTGAGCTGCATTTGATGATGTCATGTCCATCTGAAAATAGAAAAGTCACAAACAAATACATTTAATCTGAACAGATGCTAGAGAGAAGTTTTTTCAGAAATCTGTGAAGGTTCTACTGACGTGAACAACGAAATGAGGTTTAACTGCACAAATGCTGTGAGTTAATCTACAAAGTTTACTGGACTCAAATATAATTCAGAATTATTTTGAGTTCGGGTTTTAGTCTAAAGAAAGTACGTCATAGATTGTCTGATAGCATCTTAGCCTTTTCTAAAACCAAACACACAATATGTGACTCGTGGATTAATGTTGTTGTCTGTTCCTTTATTTAATCATTTCTGAAACCTCAGGCCTTTGTATAACCTGTTTACTGGACTCCCTCAAATAAAAGACCTGACCCGCATTTACAAACAGGACTTTAACATCTGTTCTGCTTTTTGAAACTACATCATCATCATTTGCTTTATTCTAGTCTTAGAATTATATCAGAATAGGAGTCAGAGACAGTTTAGAGTTTCCCTTTGACCCTGAGTTTATTTTACAGTAAAACAATGCCCAGACCCAAGACCCCATCCACACAGCTCCAGTCCAGTCGTATCCTCCCAGCTGCAGCTCTTCACACCTCAGCTCCATGCAGACCACTCTGCCCGTCCTCCCACTGTCACAGAGAGCTCCCAACAACCCACAGCTCCAGACCAGTCACCGCCCACCCCCCTCTGCCTCACTGTGGACCAGGTTAGGAGAGAGTTAAGGAAGACTAAGGCCAGGAAGGCTACAGGCCCTGACAACATCAGCTCCAGGCTCCTCAGGGAGTGTGCAGACCAGCTCTGTGAGGTTGTTCTGACCAACCTGAGCCTTAGACTGGAGAAAGTACCGGCGCTTTGGTTCCGAGAGTATCACATCCCAAGGAGCCGAACCACTACAGACCCGTCGCCTTAACCTCCCACCAGGCTATGAGGAGGATCATCCTCAGCTACCTCCGCACTCAGGTGAGCTCAGCACTGGACCCGCTGCAGTTTGACTTGGCATCGGGGTGGACGACGCCATCATCTTTCTGCAGCACCAGGCCTTGTCTCACCTGGAGTCCCTGGAAGGGTCACGTTCTTTGACTTCTCTAGTGCTTTCAAACTGTGGAGGCTCTGAGCAGCTCCTTCAGCACTAGACTGTTACACCACCAGTCCAGGAAGGAGCTACCGTCGCTCGTTCCTCCCCAAAGACGTGTCACTGCAGTGACACACAGCGTGCAATTAACCAGGAGACGTGCGACATTCATCTGTTACATTTTCCACAGAATAAAAGATTCTTTATTTTATGTAAAGAATAAAATATTTGTTTCCACAATTAATATTGTTTTTTTGCCTTTATGTTGTTTTTTTGTTCCTACTGCTGCTGTAACTTCCCCACTGTGGGATCAATAAAGTCTTATCGTATCTTATCTTGACAATGTGTTCTTAGTAATATTTGTTTAAAATCCAGGAAAATACTGAAATGGTTGTTCAACTTTGAAATGTCTTTGTTTTAACGAACAGTGCTGCCAAGCTAATGCTAATGTCAACTTACAGTGGAAACTCGGCTTCACTTTGTTTTTACTCCTTGTCAGCATCACTCGTCGTTTGTTTCGTCCTGATGCAGAAACACCTACAATGACTAAACCAATGATCACTTTGTGAGTGGGATCGGAGGTTAACTGCAGCTCACCCTGAGCTCCAGCAGAGGGCTGCCTGCAGCTGCTCCATTCGCCTGAAGGACACGATGAACCTGGAGGAGCTTCTGATCAGAAAACCGTCCAAACGAAACTACAATCATTCTCCATCATGCAGGTAAAAAGAGCAACAGAGATCAGACTTTCGGTTTTCCCTTAAATTCTTTGTTGTGCATTACGTTACACACAAGACTTTTGTCCTTGTGAGTTGTTGCTTTAGATGTTACTGGTGTTTCTGGCTGAATGTCCTCTGTCCTCGAAAATTTAGAGACAACGTCTTCCTCCTCAGCCATGACATGCAGAGGATCCAGCTGCAGGCAGCTGCTCTGCTGCTGGCAGAGGCTAACTGTGGAGATGGGTGAGGTGAGGGGGTGTAGACAACGTCAGGCGAGTAGAGAAAACAAAAGACAAAGTAGTAAAGTCCAACTCAAAGCAAAGTTCATGACCGTCCCGTAAGAAAAATCCAAAGTTGGTCAAACAAAGAAACCCCTCAATTCCAGAGGAAGACGGTTCACTTACAAACGAGGAGTCCATGGAGGAAAACGATCATGACCAGAGAAACGTGTTGAGTCCAGGGAGAATAACTCAACAAACATCGTCTGTATTCGGAAAGTTCTGCTGCTCCACCGCCCCCGGGCTCCTAAATCTGCCTCTGGTTTCCCAACATGTTTGTCTGCAACATGAACCCGATGCGTCTTTGGACTGAGGTTGCGGTTACTATGAGCTGTGTTAGGAAACAGAGACTCACAAGTCGCTGGTCTCATGCTGTGTGAGGTTGTACAGACATGTGGAGGGTCAGAAATGACCACAGGTTCAGTTTTAACAGGACAAGACACATTCCGACATCCAACGGAGACTGGATTTATAGAAACAAACAAAACTGAGGGTTTTATATGTCACAAAAACCTCAAAGCAGTTGGACTGATGCTCCATGATGATGCGACAAAAAGGAAACACAGTTCCAGTCCTTCCACTACAAGAACTCGTTAGAGACGTAGTGGTAGGAACAGTCCCGTGGTGTAACATTAATAAATGTACAAAACACGATTTAAGTCCTGGTGCTTCAGTAGCAGGACACACCATGGTACAGTGGTAGCTGTAGGAGTTAAAAATCAGCAGAACATGTTCATGAATGAGAGTGAATAATATCAGCAATAACAACAGTTCCAGTAAGAGCAGATACTGTAACAGAGATATTAGTAACAGGTGAGTCATAATAAATATGATACAGCACTGATACAGGATTAGTTGTTGTATTAGAGGCAGAAACGGCTGATTCTTCCTCTAGTTTCTCCTCTTATAAATATGATGTCGCTGGGATTTAGTTTGAACTTGTTCCAGCTTTGATAAGTACCTGTACGTGTTACTTCAGGAAAAAAAGGTCGGTTTGATTTGAGCCGTCCAGTGTGTTTTAGGAGCCTCACACCGTCGCCTTCACTCACACACTGACAACAATCATTCGACGAAGGACTAAATAACTAATAACACAGGTTTGAACTGGAATCTGATTTAATTACTATGGAAACTGCAGTGGATGGATGAATCGGTTCACAGATGAAAACGATGTGAGGTGTGGAACGACATTTACAGAGAGGTTAGTAATATCACTGCCAGCAGGAAATGAAATCTAACACAAAGCACCTGAGGGCTTTTATTTTGAAGCAGACAGGAAGTGACTGTATGCGAGAGACAAACTATATTTATAGGGTCCGAATGTTGATGTTGTATTCTGGCATCTATTACTCCGATCAAATGTGGAGCTGCGCGTCGTCACGTTTACAACCGTATCACAGCACGTGTCAAGCTTAAAAACCTTAAAACCACAAAGACGAGGAGACAGAGCGGAGTCCAGGGGACGCACTTCAGTCCTCCCGCTGCGTTCTGCGTTGATTCAAGGGGATCAAGAGTCGCCTTGGTCACAGCTGCAAGAAAAACAGCTTCAGCACTTCATCTGAGGCTCATTCACTCACTCACTGTATGGGGACGCATCTGAGGGACTGTGGACACACGTGGACAGCAGTGAGCTGAAGTGTCTCCAGAGCATCGTCCAGCAGTTCACTACTTTACTTGAGCAGTTTATCAATAATCATAAATAATGCTAAATGTGGAAAGTTGGTGCTGGTGCTGTGCAAATACTCTTTATCTGTCTCTGAAATCTGTCCCTTTTTGTCTTTGCATCAGCAGAACTATCTCCTGACCTTGGTTCACTAGTGTCACCCTGTCTCATATCTAGTCTGCTGTCCACGGGTCCAAGCACAGGAAGGACGTCCCTGTCAATTCATTCAGACAGAAACATTTACCTGAGACTTTCAGCGGGACATTGACCTGGAAGTCCACCACGGGGATGTGACACTCGTAGAGTCCAGCGTCAGTCTCCTGCAGGTTCCTGAGGACAATGGAGAAGTTTCCATTCTTAAAAAGTTCTGGGAAACTTTCTACGCGTTTTTTGAACATCGAGTCCGCTGTGTCTTCCTTTGGACTGCTGTTGATGATGTCCAGTACGATGTTGTCGTCTTTGTCTCTCCAGTAGACGGAAACTCTGTCGGGTAGAGGGTCTTGTTCTCTGTAGACACAGGGCAGGAGGACTTCATGTCCAATAAAGCCCTGGTTGACATGAACCTGGCAGATCACTATGAGAAACACAAGCAGATCAGAGAAAATCCAAACAGAGGCTCAGACAGAGTCCTGGTTCTGTGGACATGATCTGTCCTAAACACCATGTCTCGCCTGTGTGTGGTTCTGAAGGATCCGAGCCACATCAAGGCAAAAACTAAAATGTGTCATTCTGATCACAGACACAGAGTCTCAAGTCCAGACCAGGTTTACAGAAACTCATCCATGTCTGGACCCGTCTGTCTGATTTCACCGTACAGAACAGAGAAAGGCATAAAGGTTTCATGCTTCCTACCTGACGTCAGCCTGCAAATCAGCACGAGACAAAGTGTAACCAGTGCGGGTCTGTGGACAAACAGGAGCAGCTTCAGAAACTCAAAGAATTCAAACTTTACCACCAGAACCACTGAGTTCTGTTCAAAATTCATGTGTATGTCACATATGTCTGGTGTCACAGGAAGTCAGACTGTCATCGTGAGCCCGTGTGCGGGATCTTTATATTACACTTGTCTCCAGGGGACCAGGCTCAGACCAGGCGAAGTGCAGCAGCTGCTGAACCTGCTCTGCTTCACGCGGTGTTGATTTCACTGTACAGGTAGCAACAGGGACGGACCGGGCTTCAACATGAGACCCGTGGGTTAAAGCGGGTCTGCTGACAGCAGAAGTGCGAGAGGCTCAAACAGACCGTGTGACCAGTTCATAAAAACCCGCCTGAACAGGATGAACGAGTCAGAGTGTGAGGACGAAGGGAAGTAGTGCAGCAGTGATGAGGGGGCGTGAGTGTGTGGTCAGGCCAGGGGATTTCAACGCCTCTGCACTTCCACGAGGTGGGGGAGGGGCTGACGGCTCATTTCCTGCTAACAAGCGCAGCCGGTTTTTATTTACACATGAAATATGAGACGTCTGCTGCAGGTGAAGCACAACTCCACCTGCTCTGCACACGCACACACTTCACGTTCCTGCCACATTCAAACATGAAACACAGGAAACGTGCGACGACGTCGAGACTTACACAGAGTCTGACCTACACACATGAGCCCGGCGTTATAATGTGCTTATATACCTGTACCTGTGCACCTTGTCTCTCCCCGTGTGACTGTGTGCGAGTGTGTGTCTGTGTGTGAGTGTGTGTGTGTGTGATGTCAATCAAGTGGTTAAGCGTGTGATTGGCTGACAGGTTTGTTGGATGCCGTTCCGTGAGTGGATTGGTTGCAGTCTCCACCTGAGTGAATGTCACTCTCAGTCCGACCCGGGACTCTCCTCTCGCCCACCGCCAGACCCACATACTACCTTGTTGTACCTCGTGCCACGAATTCTGTGCTAAGGGTGTGATGAGCCTTTTTTCTTTGAATCCCAGTTTTCTCCTGTATGTGGGTTGGAGAATAGGTCAGAGTATTGTGTGATTTATTTTAATTTACGTTTGATGAGGTAAGAGCAGGATCGCCGGTTTAGTTATTTTTGGCTGGACCCGCCCTGAAGCTGTGAACCTGTGTCTAACCAGACGAACAACAAACCTTGTGGGCTGAAGTTTATCTGTTCTGGTGGTTTCTGGGGGCTGGAGAGGGGAGTCTCAGGTTGTGTTGGGTCCTGGTTTTCAACTAGGCCGGAGCGTAAGACCGGTGAGGATCAGGTCGAATTCTGCTGCGACTAATTAACTGCTGTAGGAGTCGCAGGCTGAGGCCGAATGCGGTGCAGCAGGGATAAGAAGAGTCTGACACACATAATCGTCTCCACCCATGTGGGTTTTGTGGAGACCTTTGAAAACATGATGGTGAAATACAGTGTGTAATTATGTGTGTGTCACAAAAACACACAAACACACACACGTTTGTCCCTCTATACCCTTGAGGACACTCCCTGACAAAAACCCAGTTCTAACCTTAAAACACAGTCTCGATGCTCAAAAAGCCTTTTGAAGTCGTGTGGACCAGCTAAAATTACCTCACAACTATGATACTGAGAGACAATTTGTCCACAGACGCCTCTGAGGACAAGCCCAGCCCATGTCAACAGCTGCTGTTAGTGCCGTGCTCACTACAGCTCGGAGCTAAAGTCGATCCTCGTCTGCTGTTTACGAAACAAGACGTGTCACATGATTTCTGACCTTCTTCTGTCGCTGACCCCAGGAAAAAAATCACCTGCTGAACACGTGTGATCGAACACGACTTAACAACATTTATACACAGTCTGTCCTCACTAAATGAAATTACAAGGACAATTCAGAGGACGTTTTAAAGACATCCAGCCTCTCTAAACACTCTTAATAATCAGAATTTGTGTCCTCGCAGAGACGTTACTGAAGCTGTTTGGTATAAACACCAAAAAAATCCCCCACATTTTCCATGTCCCCACAGACTGACCTGTCCACTCCGTCCATGACGCCTCAACTTCTAGCGAGTCACTTCAGATGCAAAAATCACCTGAGTGTGTGTTTGATCTGGATCAGTCATACTGTGTCTTCACCCAGTGAAAACCAAACACAGTCTCAGGCTACAGAGGCAGATCTAGGACTGAGTCACGACAGGACACACCCTCTTCAACCATCCTGTCTCCCTGTCCCGTTCTGTGGACCAGAGCTGCTTCATGTTTAACTCATGACTGCTAACAGACAAAACTGATGGTTGAAGCCGTTTTTCTCTCCTCTGGGAACGAGTGTGAACAGAGACAGGGAGGGACAGACATGGTTTGACAGTTTGATAAGCCAGCGCCACACAGAGACTTAAAACCCTCTACAACTACAGGCAACTCCGAGTCTGATCTGTTAACATACAGGAGGATGATTCAGACTCCTAGAAGATAGAAATCACCATTCAAATGGGAATCAAGTCTTTCGTCTGCTGTCGAGAGTTAGTGCTCTGATTAAAGGCCACAGAAGAGCATGAAAACGCAGATGACTCCTAACCTGTGGGCGAAGCAAATAAGTCAACTTCATAAAGCAACACACATTTCTGAACAATAATCCAGTAGACTCACACTAAAGTGACTTCGGTAACAAACTTGATCCACTGCACTGTAGATCCTGTGGCTGGAACAGCAGTGAGATTCACAGCACGTGGCAGAACGTGATAATTCATCTAAATGTCAATATTGTTTCCAAAGGCTGAATATTTGGGTCTCACAGTACGAACATAGTATTGGGATTCAGAAGGATCAGAAGTAAAGTCAATAGAAATAACATTATTTCAATGTTAGCAGGTTAAATGCTGTAGTCGTTTAACTAGTAAGACTTAACTAGTACAGTAACTACACTAGAGGTGAAGTAAAGGTAAGACTTGCACAAACAGTTCAGGGGGCACATACTTACATAAGCAACACTATGGGAAATAGTAACAAGTGTTTTGTTTATATTAATTTTTAGTCCTTCTCTGCTTTGTGAAGCATTTTGTATTAACTACTGCAGTGAGTTCTATAAAAGTAAAGTTATTAATATTACAAGAAAGCCTAGTAGTAACATACATGCCAGCAGAAAACATTACAGCAACTGTTAAGTACAATCCAAAGAGTATGTGTATTACAATATGTATTTATTTCCATGGTACTCGCAGCTGCAGTATGACAAATGATAGTAGAATATTATCATTAGTAAGGAAAATAATAGTTATAATAGTAAATGTTGCATCCATAACAGAAACAAAGAACTGTGGGTGCTGTACCGACAGTTTGGTACATATGTCTGGTCATTTCTACACATTAAAGAGAAGAACAGTGTACCTGGCATTTACTACAAAGGAAAAACTGGGCCCTTAAGTCAAAACAGGAAACTGGGAGAATAGTCATTAAAACGTTTTGCTTCATGGTGTTAGCTAGTCTTTTTCTGTTGGACTTGGAGCAATTTCAGAGAGGCAGAGTCTGTTGAATGTAAAGATGGGCAGAGGCTCACCAATCTGTGACAGAGTGCAAACATTTTGAATCAATTTTTGAAAAATGTTCCTCAACACAAAGTTGTGAAGGCTTTGAAGATCCCACCATCTACATTATATAACATCATCAAAAGGAGGAATCTCTGCACGAGAGGGACAAGGCAGGAGGTGCAGACTAAGCTGTGTGTGATCTTCGGGCCCTCAGGTAGCACTTTATTAAGAACAGACATGATTCTCGACTGGACCTCTTTGCATGGGCTCAGGAAAACCTCCAGAAAGTCTGTGAACACGGTCTGTAAACCACAAATGTCAGTTAAAACTGTATCATGCAAAGAAGAAGCCATATGTGAACACGATCCAGAAACAAAGCCGTGTTCTCTGGGCCAAAGTTCATTTCAAATGCTCTGAGGCAAAATGGAAAACTGTTCTGTGTTCAGAAGAATCAAGGACTAAAGAGGAGAGGGACCATCCAGCTTGTTATCAGCCTGCATCTCTGATGGTGTTGGAGCATTAGTGCCTATGGCGTGGGCAGCTTACACATCTGGAAAGGCACCAGAGGTCTTGGGGCAACATATGCTCCCGTCCAGACGAGGTCTTTTTCTAGGCATGGCCTTGCATATTTCAGCAAGTCAGTGCTAAACAAAATACTGCATTCATCTCCACAGCATGAAGAGTCTGGGTGCTGCCTACAGTCTAGAACGTTGACCAGTAGAAAACAATTGGTGCAAGGCCCAAGAACTTTAGACTCCTGCATCAGACAACAATGGGATAACATTCCTCCCCAGCTACTAGTCTCCTAACTTCCCAGACTTTTAAAGACAGTTGTTAAAAGAAGAGGGGATGCTACAAAATCTTAACATTTCCCTCCAACTTTTTTGAGATGTGTTGCTTCCATGAAATTCAAAATGAGTGAATATTCTTCACAAAATGGTAAAATGTCTCACTTTCAATGTCTAACATGTTATTTATCTTCTACTGTGATTAAAATATGGGTTAATAAACTTCACACCCTGTTTATATTTACGTTTTAAACATCGTCCAAACTTCTTTAGAATTGGGGAGTAAACACTGGAAATAGCATTTAGCTGTATCCAGCCAACCTAAGGCTAAACTTAGTGAAATTAAGGTTCACTGCTGACTAGTTTCCCTAAATCAGCCAACAAGACAATTTATAGAAATATATCCCGGGGGATGTCATCTGAAGTTTTTTAGCGAGAAGCAAAGAATTATTTTAATAATTATTAATATACATTTACACACTAAATGGAAGCAAGTTGAAAATTGGTAAGGTTGCCCTTTATACCTCAAATTCAAAGATGCAATGAATAAAATTGTATTTGTTGTAGCTGTAGCAGAGAGCGCTCCGACCTCAGTCTGCTCCGTTCTGCTATGCTATTACTTACACACTGGAGGAGTGGAGGGAGCAGCTGTCTGTATAAAAAGTGTTAAAACCACCTCCACCTTTACCTGGAGCTTGTTTTGGCCCACACTAGCCACTATCCTGAATAATAGGTTCAGGAATTGCTTATGTGTAAGAAGGAACTGTGTTCACTCCAGCAGTTCTTTGGTGTTGAAATGTGTATGTGTGATCTTAAAACTGTGCTAGATAGGCTCAAGGTTCAGAACGCCTCGGTTGAAAGGATCGAGAGAACACTTAAACAAACGTCCATTCAGTAAATTAAGGACGAATATCACATTCAAGAAGAACAAGAAGAGATGGACACAATGTCTGACATGGTGTCAGAAATGTGTTTTTCTCTGGACCCAGAAGTACAGGACACAGGAGGAAGATTGTGAATGCTTATTGAAATTAGGATAAATATTGTGAATGATGAGGGGGAGTCGTGGCAGTGGACGGCTTGAGGGGGAGTCGTGGCAGTAGACGGCTTGAGGGGGAGTCGTGGCAGTAGACGGCTTGAGGGGGAGTCGTGGCAGTAGACGGCTTGAGGGGGAGTCGTGGCAGTAGACGGCTTGAGGGGGAGTCGTGGCTGTAGACGGCTTGAACCAGACTCGTGGCTGTAGACGGCTTGAACCAGAGTCGTGGCTGTAGACGGCTTGAACCAGAGTCGTGGCTGTAGACGGCTTGAGGGGGAGTCGTGGCTGTAGACGGCTTGAGGGGGAGCGGTGCAGTAAGCCACCTCCTTGGAACCAGGAACAGGAAGAGGTGCGGGACTGCAGCCAACGGCCCCCATGGAAACCGGACCATGTAGGACCACTGGTGAAAGTGAGGCTGAGACATGAGCAGAGGCCAGGACCGGAACAGGAGCATGAGCGGGTTCTGGTAGATGGTTAGGAGACTCTGAGACAACTTCCGGGTCAGGAGAGCAGTTGGCTGGTTCAGGAACAGGTGCTTGAAGCAGGGCGGAAATGTCCCTCCTGAAAGCGGTCACACTCTCCAGGACCCGGTGTGCCCCGGGCAGATCTAGCAGCCAGGGCCTGGATTCAAAGAGGCCCTCCAACTGGCCAGCTGTAGCACAGCGAGCCTCCATGTCTCCTGGAGTCACAATTGGCTCCCAAAGTTTTAACAGTAACTGACATAGAATCGGACATTGCTGGCGTTGAGTGGAGTCCAGGACAAGGTCCGCTGGCAGTGGTGGAGGAGAATGAGTCTCGGAGGTTGGGTCAGAGGGAGGTTGAGGGCTAGGAGACCTGGTGTGATGGGGCCTACGGCGTCTGGTTGGTTGTTTTCTAAGTGTGGAGGTGTTGTTGGACTGTGGCTTGGTCTCACTGACTGTGGGTGAGGGGGCAATCTTGACTTGGGCACTGAGGAAAGCAGGGTGTCCGGTGAACTCACTGCAGGCCTCGTAACTGGGCGAACAGGTGCAGAATGAGGGACAGCAGCAGGAGCAGGAACCGAGACAGAAGAGGGGTTGGCAGATTCAGGGGCAGGAGGACAAGAGACTGTGGCTGAAACTAGTGTGGCTGGTGTGAGAGTCTGGGTGCGGGTGTAACGTTTACTGTGGCTGTTCTTGCTGGATGAAGCAACACTGGGGTGTATGTGGGGCATCTCTGGATCCTGACCCGATGGAGAGTAGAGGAAGTCCGAGGCTTGAGCCTTTAATTCCTTCCATATGTTCCTTGCCTCCAACGGACTTAGGAAGACCGGGTCAGAATCCAGTACCGGCTGGGAGGGTGACATGGACAGTATTCCAGAGGTGAGGAAGTGGGGTTGCTGACCAGGGAGATTATTGGGATGTGGGTTCATGGTGACTTCTCTTCCAGTGTCCTGGGGGTCCAATTGTCTGGCCAGATCGTACTGTCAGAAATGTGTTCTCTGGACCCAGAAGTACAGGACACAGGAGGAAGATTGTGAACGTTTATTGAAATTAGGATGAATACTGTGAATGATGAGGGGGAGTCGTGGCAGTAGACGGCTTGAGGGGGAGTCGTGGCACTAGACGGCTTGAGGGGGAGTCGTGGCAGTAGACGGCTTGAGGGGGAATCGTGGCACTAGACGGCTTGAGGGGGAGGTGGCTTGAGGTGGCTGTAGACTGCTTGAACCTGAGTCGTGGCTGTAGACGGCTTGAACCTGAGTCGTGGCACTAGACGGCTTGAGGGGGAGTCGTGGCAAAAGATGGCTTGAACCTGAGTCGTGGCAAAAGACGGCTTGAACCTGAGTCGTGGCAAAAGACGGCTTGAACCTGAGTAGTGGCAAAAGACGGCTTGAACCTGAGTCGTGGCAAGAGACGGCTTGAGGGGGAGTCATGGCACTAGACGGCTTGAGGGGGAGTCGTGGCACTAGACGGCTTGAGGGGGAGTCGTGGCTGTAGACGGCTTGAGGGGGAGTCGTGGCAGTAGACGGCTGGTTACCAGAGATCTTGGATTGTAGGTGAGTGGTGGGAGAAGTCCGGTGTGGCAAGGCTGTGAGGGCAGGTTGGCTGAGGAGCAGGCAGACAGAGTAATCCAAACTTGAAATAATCCGGCGTGGCGAGAAACTTTCCTGGAGGCTGCAAGGTCATCATGATGAAAGACGATCTGGCAGCGAGCTGTGGTGAAGTCCAGGTACAAATAGACAGGGGGAAAATGTGAAACCAATTGAGGGCAATCAAGGGTGGTGAAGTTGCCTGAGCCGTAGTAGAACTGGACAGGAAGTGGAGGAGAGCGGGTAACAAAATAAAAGTGCAAGGGAGGAAGTGGGGCTGAGGAACTGAGTCATGACAGAACCCCCTCCTCAAGGGCCGGATACCAGACGGCCCTAAGCCCTCTATGGACCTATGGACAAGAGAAGCCCTCCGGGGGCCGGGCAGAACGCCGAGTCATCACACCAGGGTGAGATGTTCAAAGAGTATGACAGTATGACAGTATGTCACATTCGCGACATCATACATACAAAGAGTGTAGAGTATATGCCCATGGATGTGAGCAGTTGTACGCATACAAGACAAATTAAAACCCTGTAAAAGGAAAACTGAAGACCCCCGACACTGTTAACAGTAGTGCAGCGGACCACCCTGCCATTAAAAAGCAAGAATGCAAATCTGAAGAGAAACAAGTGAACAGTGGACAGAACTTCAGGTCACAGGTGAAGCAGAATGTGAAACAAGTGCAACAACAACCTGCTGATTGGCTTGCTGTAGTGCAGGAACGCAGCAGTGGCCGCAGAGAGGTTCACACATTTGACATTGAACTTTGTGAAAACTATAATGTTGTGAGGATACCGTTCCCCGGGTACATCGCAGCGGAAACAAGCATGAAACACGAGGATGTGAAGATTACGACAACTTGCGATGTGAGAAGCCTATTCACACTTTACTGAGCGTGTTACAAGGCATTCATGAGCTGCTCGGAAATCACACAAAGCACCCGTCATTGCTAACAGATGAAACAGATCTCACACATACTCAAAGGTGACATTTTCATATGTTGGACTGCAGGAGGGGAACACGAGGTATTGTGGGAAAAACATAGGAAACTGCTGTTGCATACAAACATGATAATGTGAGATCATACTACCTGCTACATCTCAAAAATCAACAGTGCGTTCACATGCAACCTTTCGGAGGTTCCCTTCATATCAGACTTTCAGACACACAAACATGGCTTTGTGCATAAATCAGATGGTACATGTCAAGGCCCTGATGGCTCCAGCTCCACGCACACGGTAGCTCCTACAGTGGAAGCTATTGAAACCAGTCAGATTGTATTACATGTGAGTCGTGAAATGTAACATGCAAAAAAGAGGATAGTCAACTTTGTATTTACATCCTTTAACTTCCTTTATGCACATAACGTAATGATGTACATAATGATAACGTAATGAATGTCTGTCTTGTAAATATTTGCACAACCGGGACACATTTGTTGACACACGAGACATAATAAACCACGTGCATGTCCAGAGTTTATCTTTCACTCTTTCTGATATTGAAGAAATAGTGATCACTACAAACAGGACACTTTGTGTTTTAGCTCGTACAAACTACGTGCTGGCAAACTGTGATCCAGTCCTTCTGCATCCCGCATGTAAGCGCTGTAACATCAAAAATAAAAGCATGGAACACACTGTTTAGAACAATATTCAAAAGCAAATGGGAATGTACTTAACATTTACCTCATATGTAGAATGATTTCCATACCGATAATGATCGGGTTGTGCTGTTTGTCTTCCATTTGTACCATGTATGGATCCCCAGAATCTCCTGTCCACAGGGACAAATCGACCATCTGTCTTGACGTGACGTCACTCAGTTGTTACATTTGATCATCATAGTCCAGGGCAACGGGTATGCACTCTTCACTGAGCTTTGTCTGTCCAAATTTGGAGATTCATCTACAGGCACTCGGTGAGGTACGATGTAGGGTTTTTGTCTCAGCACATTGTGCTTGGTTTGTATTGGGTTGTGTCATGGTATTATAATAGATGGCTTCCATGGATTGTGGAAAATTGATGACTTTGGTTCTTCACCAAAGGTGTCGTTGCAGGGGAAACAACAGGAACTAAGTTCATCTTGTGGTCACACAGTGCTGTTCATGGTGACCTCGCTGACAGGGCTCCAGACATTGGAGCATGTGAGGCCATATGTCTTCAGCAGATCATATATTCCCTGGGGCTCTTTACATCGCACTGTTATCATCTTGTTTGTAGACCCAGTGAGTAAAACTGTCACAATGTGGCGTTCCTGCGGGCGATATGAACGAATGCGTGTTGAGACGAGTATAAACACGGTCAAAGCTGTGGTTGAAAGAGTTAACGCACGGCAAATCAATGAAGTCAAAGTGAGCATTTATTTTTACAGTGGATGGTAGACAGGCTAAAACACAGAGTCACCTTTCCTTCTTCCAAAAATGCAGCGCGCAGCAGCCTGCTTGCCCTTGTCTCTTTCCCAAACCTGGAGATACATCACACTTCTTTATCATCTCTGTCTTTACATTGGGACAAAAGCATAGCGCAACAATCACACTCTTACTTATACAATTGTGAAAATAAATAACCCAGATTAAAAAATAGTCATCTCTAGTGTCCAACACCCCCCCACACACACCTCAGAGCACTCGAAGTAGAAGTTATGTTAACAAGAGGAATGTCCTACAGTCCTGTGTGTGTGTCTGATATAATCAATTACTATCACAAATTTAATCTTATTTATAATCTACTGCTGATCTTTATTTATTGCAACTACACTTACACATAATGTGACATATATATTTTAAACTATAGATTACATATAATTAATGTGTATCTCATATATCACCTACTATATAAAATATCCAAGCACTACAAAGTGTAAAATATTTCTTAGAAAATATTGATCAGAAACGTACATGTTTGCAGTGTAACAGAAATAATGTCCACTTGTTCCCAATGGTCATCAGCATAGCAAACAAGAAGGGACTCAAAGCCGATCCTTGGTGTAGTCCCACCTCCACCTTGAACTCCTCTGTTTGACCTACAGCACATCTCACCACCGTCATGCTCCTCTCATACATGTCCTGAACTACTCTGACGTACTTCTCTGCCACTCCCGACATCCTCATACAGTACCACAGCTCCTCCCTGTCATACGCCTTCTCTAAATCCACAAAGACATAATGCAGCTCCTTCTGACCATCTCTGTACTTTTCCATCAACAACCTCAAAGCAAAAATGGCATCAGTGGTGCTCTTACAGGGCATGAAACCATACTGCTGCCCACAAATCTCCACCTCCTTCCTAAGCCTGGCTTCCACTACTCTTTCCTACAGCTTCATTGTGTGGCTCATCAGCTTTATCCCTCTGTAGTTGCTGCAGTTCTGCGTGTCACCCTTGTTCTTAAAGATCGGCACCAGAACGCTTCTCCTCCATTCCTCAGGCATCTTCTCACTCTCTAAAATCCTGTTAAACAGACCTGTCAGAAACTCCACTGCTGTCTCTCCTAGACACTTCCACACCTCCACAGGTACGTCATCAGGACCTACAGCCTTTCTGCTCTTCATCCTTTTCAGAGCCTTCCTCACCTCATCCTTTCTAATCTCTCCTATTTCCTGCTCCACAACACCCACATCTTCCTCCCTTCTTTCCCTGTCATTTTCCTCATTCATCAGCTCCTCAAAATACTCCTTCCATCTTCTCTGCACACTGTCCTGGGTTGTTAGCACCTCTGTCTTTAATCACCTTTATCTGTTGCACATCTTTCCCATCCCTATCTCTCTGTCTGGCTATCCTGTACAAGTCCTTCTCTCCTTCCTTCGTGTCTAACCTGTCATACAGCTCATCGTAAGCTTTCTGTTTGGCCTTGCCACCTCCCACTTCACTCTGCGCTGCACTTCCTTGTACTCTTGTCTACTTTCCTCAGTCCTTTCTACATCCCACTTCCTTTTAGCCAACCTCTTCCTCTGGATGCAGTCCTGCACTTCCTCATTCCACCACCAAGTGTATTTATCTTCTTTCCTCCTTCCAGATGACACACCAAGCACCTTCCTAATTGTTTCCCTGATTACCTCTGCTGTAGTTTCCCAGTCAACTGGAGGCTCTTCTCGACCACCCAAAGCCTGTCTCAACTTCTGCCTAAATTCCTCGCAAGTTTCTTCAGTCTTCAGCTTCCACCACTTGGTCTTCTTTTCTGACTTTCCTCTCTTCTTCTTCCTGACCACCAGAGTCATCTTACATACCCCCATGCGGTGCTGTCTGGCTGTCAGTCACTAACCTCTCTCAAATGACCTCGTCTACATAGAATGTAGTCCACCTGTGTACTCCTACCTCCACTCTTGTATGTCACTCTGTGTTCCTCTCTCTTCTGGAAGTAAGTGTTGACTACAGCCATTTCCATCCTCTAAGTAAAGTCCACCACCATCTGTCCTTCTGGATTCCTTTCCTTTACACCAAGCCTGCCCATCATCTCCTCATCACCTCTGTTCCTTTCAGCAACATGCCCATTGAAGTCTGCTCCAACAACTACTCTCTCTCCTCTGGGGATACTCTCTACACCTCATCAAACTCACTCCAGACTTGTGCCAACTTGTGGAGCATACCCACTGACTACGTTCACCATCACCTCTTCGATTTCTAGCTTTAGGCTCATCACCCTGTCTGAGACTCTATTCATCTCTAGAACATTGTTCACAAACTCCCCCTTCAGGATCACTCCTACTCCTTTCTCTTCCTATTCACACCATGGCAGAACAGTTTGTATCCTCCTCCAATACTACGTGCTTTGCTGCCCTTCCACCTCGTCTCCTGCACACAAGGTACATCTACCTTCCTTCGCTCCATCATGTCTGCCAGCTCTCTACCTTTCCTTCTCATTGTGCCAACGTTAAGAGTCTCAGATCTAAGCTCCTGCCTTTCCTCTTCTCTCTCTGTCCACAAACCCTAATGCCTCCTCTCCTTCTTCAACCAACAGTAGTCCAATTTCCACCGGCACCCTGTAGGTTAACAGCACCGTGGCGGTCGTTGTTAACCCGGCCTTGACCGATCTGGTATGAAATTGCTAAGGATGACTCGCACGTTTGTACTTGGCAAGTTTTTCTCTGGATGCCCTTCCTGACGCAACCCTCTCTATTTATCCGGGCTTGGGACCGACACAGAAGTCACTGGCTTGAAACCCCTGTGGCTAGATTGTGCTCAGAAGTAGCACGCTCTTGTTATTCTTCCGGACGTAGGAGACGTAAGTGGCACTGGGCATGAACGTTTTGACAAGAACTCCTCTCTGTCCTTGTATGGGAGCTCAGCCTTGTTCTTCTGAACGGTGCTGACCATGGTAATGTCCCTGGTCAGGAGCCGCTGCGCAAGTTCCTAGGAGGTGAAGAAGTCGTTGCACGTGACGTTGCAGCCCCTCAGTCCGTGTGTGACATGACTGCCTCATTGGGGACACCTGCAACCTCTATGACTTTGTTTTTGTGTACGCAATACCATTTCCTCTCACTTCATGGCGCTATTTCTCCCATTGACATTCCAACTGACTATGTTAACCTTCCTGCTGCTGTCTAAGTGACCCCCAGCCTTTCCTGCCGGTGCCCCGAGGGTCTACGTGACCCACGGCTGCACACCGCTTCTCACACCATTGCTCCCCTTTGCACACTCCACTGCGAAAGCAAGACAATCATAACTTTGCCCATCATTAATGCAAAAACTATCTTTGGAGATGCCCTTCTTTGGCTGGCAATGCAAAGGTTCCCCCATGGAGCTCAGTACACTAGACACAGTACGGGGCGCCCACAAAAAATCAAGTTACCAGCATCGCATTCGATATTAGCCTAAAGACCCGGTCTTCTGTAAAACTCTAATGACATGGATGTGTTTTTCACCACAAAGCAGGTGAAAAACGAGATACAATACAAACCAGACCACCAGGCCACGTATGCTGAAGAAGAAGATGAAGGGGAAGAAGTTAAAGAACAATTGGAGGAGAAGGAGGAAGATGAAGAAGAAGAAGAAGAGAAGGAGAACGTGCCAGAACAAGAAGATGAGGTACAATACAACACAGAGCAGTTGTTTGTTTTTGTACTTCATTGATTACCTATTTAAACAAGATTTGTACATTATTATCATGGTTATTATTATTATTGTTGTTGTTATAATATTATTATTATTATTATTATTATTATATTGTTCTTAATAATGTTATTATTAACATAACATTGTTATGATTATTATCATCATTATTATTGTTACTAGTACAGCTTCTATGAAAACAGTGCCCAATGTTGTATGTACATGCCCAGCAAGCCGGCAAAATACAGGATCAAGTCATGGGTGGCTCACGACGTCTAATCCAGCTACGCCTTGAAGATGCAAATCTACAACGGGAGGCCAACCGGCAGAGGCTCGAAGTAGAACCAGGGGATGCAGGTTGTGCTCAATGTCACACACGGACTGAGGGGCTGCAACGTCACGTGCAACAACATCTCCTAGTAACTCGTGCAGCGGCTCCAGACCAGGGACATCTCTGTGGTCGGCACCGTTCAGAAGAACAAGCCTGAGCTCCCGTCGAAGAACAGAGATGAGTTCTTGTCAAATTTCGCTTTCATGCCTAGTGCCACTTAGGTCTCCTACGTCCTGAAGATCATGCTACATCCTGAAGAGCATGCTACTTCTGAGCACACTGCTCAATAGCAGGCTGGCATTAGCGATCGCAAGGACAGGAAGGCAGTCGTCGTCCTGGACTACAACCGCACGGCGCAGACATTCTGGACAAGGTGATTGGAACATACAGCTGCAGAAAGATGAACTGAGGTAAGGGACAGAGAGAGGGAGACAGAAAAGGATGTTCACCGGTGTGTGTAGTGGAGGGCTCTGTCTGAGAAAGTACCAACTCCTTTGTCTTACAGTCAACTGGTTGTTCTCACACCAGTCCACAAAGTCATTGCTGACCCCTCTACATTCCTAATCTTTCTCCCCCAGTACCCAGCCGACAATGGGGGTTGTCGGAGAACTTGTCTGACATGTGCAGTGTGAACAGGAAGGGAGGAAGCAATGTCCCTTGAGGTGCCCCCATGCTACAGACTACCACATCCGACACACAGTTGTGCAGCCTCATGAACTGTGGCCTGTCTGTGAGGTAGTTGATGGTCCAAGCAGAAAGATGTTGGTCTACACATGCCACCTCCAGACAGGGCACGATGCTGCAAGTAGATGATCGTGTGATCCACCCTGATAATAGATCGATGCAAATTGCAGCGGGTCCAGTGTTGAATCTCACTTAAGTGCAGAAGAAGCAGAGGATGATCCCCTCTTTAGCCTTCATCAGGTGGGTCTGTAGTGGTTTGGCTACTTAGGATGTGCTATTTTTGGAACCGGAACCAGACAGGAAGTCTTTCAAAGTCCTAGGCCTTTCAAAGTCCTACTCTCTCCAGACTAAGGCTCACATTAAATATGGCTCACTTGTCGACAGTGAGGTAGAGGGGGGTGGGCGGTGACTGGTCTGGAGCTGTGAGTTTTTGGGGGACCTCTGTGACAATGGGGGAAGGGGCAGAGTGGTTTGCATGGAGCTGAGTTGTAAACAGCTGCAATTGGGAGGAGACAACTGGCCTGGAGAGGTGTGAAGAGGGGCCGTGTGGTTGTATGTAATCACAGTAAGCCTCAGCATGTATGCGTACCGTCATATTGCCATAGATTGCCTTAGAATAGAACTGGAAATGAAGAATGAAAAAGTAGGACAGGACATTGTAATGATACCCTCCCAACTTATTTGGAATTGGGGTTGCATGTACAATATGATCCGATGTGACCTTGAGCTAACAAGGATATAATGTATAAAATGGATGCAATGTTTCCACTTCCATTGCTCTGCTTGGTGTGTCTGTATCTGGCTAAATCGTACTGTCATGAGCAGATTTATTAGACAACTCAAGCAGAACAACTGTAACTAGAATCCCCTCCAAATAGAGGACAAAAAAGACAAGAAAAACAAAGAGACAGGCCAAGGCCAAGATCATCACACATGTACGTAAAATAAATAAATACATTAAATAATTAACTAAATCACAGGAAGCAGAAAGCAATCTGTAACTCAACAGGAGATGTGAGTCAAAAAGAGGCCAGCATGGAAAGTGAGTAACAGACAGAAAATGAAGATGTGATACATCATAAAAGACAGAGAGAGAGAGAGAGAGAGAGCGAAGGGGAGGGATGGACATTAAGGCAGAAACTGATATGTCCCTTGTCTGACAGAGTTTTGGTCAGAAGCTGCCAGAGCTGCAGCTTCTCCTCCTCCTCTCTCTAAGGATGGAGGAAGCAGAGCTCTGCTTTCCACAACTCCTCAATGCCTCCTGCAGGAAACCACAGATCATTCAGTCTGCAATTGTCCTCATGTATTTGATGTTCTTTTTCTCTGTGTTCACTGTGATTCTCAACCTGCTCGTCATCATCTCAGTCTCCCACTTCAGGCAGAGATAAACTCGGCAAAACTTGCAATTCATTACTTTTATAACTCTGATTCAGACGAAAACGTTACTTAGACGCCTATTTTCTGCTTTGCTGACAATGTCTTTGAATGTTAAATATCCAGATGTGCTACATGTAAGACGTATCACTTTACTGTTACTTGTCTTTGTCTCCCTGCAGGCAGCTGCACACACCCACCAACCTCCTCCTCCTCTCTCTGGCTGTGTCAGACTTACTCTTTGGACTTGTGACACCATTAGAAGCTCACAGACAAACAGGTTGTTGGTTACTTGGCGATGCCATGTGTACGCTAAATTTTTTTTTGGGCTCAGTCTCTGTTTGTGCCACAGAGGGAGAAATGATTTTCATATCATTTGACCGGTATTTGGCTGTTTGTGACCCTCTGCGTTACCCCACCAGAGTCACTGTGAAAAAAGTTCAAATGTGTGTTTGCATGTGGTGGATCTTTTCTGTTGTCTACTATGTTGCCTCTTATAAGGTTATTCTGATTCAGCCAGGTAGGTATAACTCATGCTATGGAAAGTGTGTGTTTTACACTGACTACATTTCAGGAACTGTTGACACAGTCTTGTCAGTTATTGGTCCAATTACTGTGATCATAATTCTGTACATGAGAGTGTTTGTTGTGGCTGTGTCTCAGGCTCGGGCCATGCGCTCTCACGTTGCAGCCGTCACACTCCAACATTCGGGGAATGTAACGACTAAGAAATCTGAGCTGAAAGCAGCCAGGACTCTGGGTGTTGTTATTGGTGTGTACTTAATATGTTTTTTCCCATATTACTATGTTCTAAGTTCTTTTCTTCTTAATTGCCCTGTTGATGTTTTTGTTGAAGCCCTTGCAATCTTTATGATGTATATCAATCCCTGTCTGAACCCTGTGATTTATGCCTTGTTCTACCCCTGGTTCAGAAAAGCTATCAGACTCATTTTCTCTCTTCAGATCCTGCAGCCTGGATCCCGTGAGATTAACATGCTGTAAACCGACACTGTGCAGTGACTTTACAGTGTCACTTTTCATTCGCCCATTTGCACACCAGGAGAGACTGGAAATCAAACCACCAATCCTAAAATAGTGGGCGATTTTAACATTCATGTAGATGCTGACAGTAACTCCCTCAACACGGCATTTACTTCATTATTAGATTCAATTGGTTTCTCCCCAAAATAAATGTAAATGAATCCACTCATTGTTTTAGTCACACCCTAGACCTTGTCCTTACATACGGCATTGAAATGAATAAACTAACAGTATTTAAGCTAAGGTAATATAGTCTTTTATTGATCCCAAAACAGTGAAATTTACAAGTGACACAGCTCCCAGATATACAAGGCAATAACAGCAGTGAAAGCAACAAGAGTAGTGCACTAACTAGAAAGAAAGGCTGCGTAGCGCTAACAGCTGCTCTCGCGTGTAAACAATGGAGCCATGTGCGAAGCTGAGGGAATCTCCAGACACGGTCCCGAAAAGTTCAAAAAACAAAAGACTACAAAACACAAAAGTAATAAAAGTGGTCTTCCTGAGTGCGCCTTTGCAGCAGGACTTCACTGCTTTAAAGAAAACCTCCAGGACAGGCCAATAAACAATAGAAAATAAAAGAAAAAGAAAAACAGAGGAAGGAGCTACTGTAACAGGCAGCTGGTTGTGCTGTGCCATCTTCATTACCTGAATGATTTCCTCATAATTCTGTTTTTTCTGACCATTTTCTAATAACATTTGAATTTGATCTAATGGATTATACAGCAGTTAGACCAACAATTACAACAGAATTGGAATCATCAGTAAGGCTTCAGTCCCTTTTAGACTGCTTTGTGTCCATAGATCTTGCTGAGTTAACTTCAACTATTATGTCATCAAAACCAACAACATGTCTGCTAGCTTCTCTCCATTGGCTTCCCATTAAATGTAGAACAGAATTTAAAACCCTTCTTCTTACCTATAAAGCTTTAAACGGTCAAGCGCCATCATACCTAAAAGATCTCCTAGTACCATATCATCCTACTAGACCACTTCGGTCCCAAAATGCAGGGCTACTTGTGGTTCCCAGAATTTCCAATAATAGAATGGGAGCCAGAGCCTTTAGCTATCAAGCTCCTCTCCTGTGGAACCAGCTCCTAGTCCAGATTCGGGAAGCAGACACCCTCTCTACTTTTAAGACTAGGCTCAAAACCTTCCTCTTTGATAAAGCTTATAGTTGGTTATAGTCATGCTGCTATAGGCTTAGACTGCTGGGGGACTCTGCACTGAGAAACTTTCCTCTTCTCTTCATTCTCTCCTCTCACCCCACATCTATAATGTCACCACTGTACGACATTAACTCTGTATCTTCTTTTTCCCGTAGTCGTCTTTCTCCCTCTCTGTCCCCGTCTCTCTGTCCCTGTCTTCAGGTGTCCCCGGATTTGGTGCTGTGTGTCCTCCAGTGCGCAGCTACTGGTCCTACTAACCTGCTCAATGTTTTGTTGTTTCTTTTGTTGCTCTGTTCTTTTCTCTCTGTTCTTTTGAGGGAATACTAGTCTCAACTGAACTATGGCTCTTAGTCAGCCTGGCTACAGTGCTTGTTTTCCTCTATTAGTGATGAATAATAAGCTGTTCTGGCTTTATGGAGGCTAATTTGTACAAGTATAAACTCTTTTTCCAGGCTAAGCGTGATTCTTGTGAATGAGTGGAAAGCCACTTCCTTTCTAGTCTTTGTGACGCCTGCTTTAAATTGTGGGTTTGCGAGCTATACCATGGAGATCGCCTGTTCAGAATTACTGCCTTCTTTTTTTAGAGGGGCAACACTATCAAGTATGGAACGTAAAGATGCTGCATAATTATCAGTAAGCTAATCAACTTGTACAGGAGTACAGTTAATGAGGCTACTCTCAGTTATATCGGTACATGATGAAGTAAATGATGAAGGGATCATTTCCTGAAATTTGTTCACAGTGTTTTCAGATAAACACCTACTGAGGCAGAACTTCTTTCGAGCTGCTGTGTAGTCCATTAAATTAAATTCAAATGTTATTAGAAAATTGTCAGAGAGAACAGAATTATGAGGAAATACTGTTAGTTTATCAATTTCAATGGCGTATGTAAGGACAAGGTCTAGGGTGTGACTAAAACAGTGAGTGGGTTCATTTACATTTTGAGAGAAACCAATTGAATCTAATAATGAAGTAAATGCCGTGTTGAGGGAGTTACTGTCGGCATCTACATGAATGTTGAAATCGCCCACTATGACGACTTTATCTGCACTGAGCACTAAGTCGGCTACAAAATCTGAGAATTCAGTCAAAAATTCAGAATAAGGGACTGGAGGACGGTACACAATAACAAATAGAAGTGGATTTTGAGTTTTCCAGATTGGTTGTGAAAGGCTCAAAGTAAGACTCTGAAATGAGTTATAACTATGTTTAGGTCTAGAGTTTAATGGTCATCTTGAGTGATAGATTGCTGCTACTCCTCCACCTCGGCCTGAGCTTTAGGAACATGATAGTTAATATGACTTGGGGGGGTCGACTCATTTAAACTAACATATTCTTCCTTCTGCAATCAAGTTTCAGTGAGACAAAATAAATCGAATTGATGATCGCTTATCAAGTCATTTACTAACAGATTTAGATGAGAGAGATCTGATATTTAATAATCCACATTTAATTGTTTTAGTTTTTTGTTCAGTAAGAGGAGCAGTCCTGATTTTTATCAAGTTATTATGATTAACTCCTCTTGTGATGGAATGTAGTTGATTGGGACTCTGGGTTCAACTCTGGATTGTCATTGGTTGCCTGATAAAACCAGCCATATTTTTAAATCAGACAGTGGCACCATCCAATCTAATGCTTAGCATTAGACCTCTTACGAACTGTCACCCAGCTAGCCTGGCGCCCCAGGTGCTCGGGTACTGCAGGGGGACAGCTAAAAGAATTTCTTGCTTCATGTTTTGTGAAGGTGGTTCTTTTCTTGATTTTGACAATAAGTGGAATAGGTTTGAGAGATACAAGTCAGAAGACGCTGACATTCATGTGACCTTCTGCTGTCCATGGACCACTGGATTGGTGGTTTGATTCCCAGTCTCTCCTGGTGTGCAAATGAAAAGTGACATTGTAAAGTGCTTTGGATCAAAGTGCTTTATAAGTGGCCGTGTACAATTCTTATTCCTACAGATCACATTTCAGTCACTGCACAGTGTCTGTTTACAGCATGTTAATCTCACGGGATCCAGGCTGCAGGATCTGAAGAGAGAAAATGAGTCTGATAG
Source organism: Channa striata (assembly GCA_033026295.1). NCBI lineage: Eukaryota > Metazoa > Chordata > Actinopteri > Anabantiformes > Channidae > Channa > Channa striata. Next base: position 35,335,360 of record CM065170.1, read on the forward strand.
CTTTTCTAAACCAGGGGTAGAACAAGGCATAAATCACAGGGTTCAGACAGGGATTGATACACATCGTAAAGATTGCAAGGGCTTCAACAAACACATCAACAGGGCAATTAAGAAGAAAAGAACTTACAACATAGTAATATAAAGTAATGTAAATTTCTGCTCTAGTTAACAACACCCTGTATAGTATGTTCATAGCATCTGTAAATATGATCCAGAATTTCTTGTGTACATATTTTCTCGAGGTAATTTATAACCTCGAGGTAATTTATAACCTATATCCTGCACTTGCTGCTTATTGCACTTCTGGTTAGACATAAACTGCATTTCGTTGCCTTGTACTTGTACATGTGTAATGACAATAAAGTTGAATCTAATCTAATCTAATCTAATCTAATATGGGAAAAAACATATTAAGTACACACCAATAACAACACCCAGAGTCCTGGCTGCTTTCAGGTCAGATTTCTTAGTCGTTACATTCCCTGAATGCTGGAGTGTGACGGCTGCAACGTGAGAGCGCATGGCCCGAGCCTGAGACACAGCCACAACAAACACTCTTATGTACAGCAGGGGTCTCAGACTCGCGGCCCGCGGGCCAATTGCGGCCCGCGAGGCGATAGTTTGTGGCCCCCACCTTATTATTAAAGTTTAATGTTAGTGCGGCCCGCGAGTTTGTTATGAACGCCACGGAACGGAAATGACGTAAATTGCGGAAATGACGTATATTGAGGAAATGACGTTCTTTGTGCGTCGGCTAAACACTTGATTGAAAATTCCAAGTCCAAGTACAGGTGCAGAATTACTGATGATCATCTTCAAGCCATACTGAGGGTCTCAACTGCTTCCTCCTTCAAGTCAAATGTGGCTCAGTTATGCGAGAAGAAGCGCTGCCAGGTCTCTAGCAGCAAGATGTAGGCAAGAGAGGCCATGTTCAGAAGAGCAGTTCATGTTCTTCAATGTTCCACTTATGTTCAGGACAATTCATGTTCAGAAGACAGCTTAAATAACTGTTAATACAGACATTTGAATCCTAATTATTATAATTATTATTATTATTTTATTTACTTATTACTGATTGATTGATTGATTTTCTTATTAATTTCTTATTTATTTTCTTCTAATTTTTTTATTTATTTTTTCATATTATTTTGTGTTAAAAATAAAAAATAAAGACATTTGAGAAGATTAAAATTATTTAAAAGTTTTTCTTGTGGAAACCTGATGCGGCCCAGCCTCACCCCGACTCTGCCTCCAGCGGCCCCCAAGTAAATTGAGTTTGAGACCCCTGATGTACAGAATTATGATCAGAGTGATTGGACCAATAACTGACAAGACTGTGTCAACAGTTCCTGAAATGTAGTCAGTGTAAAACACACACTTTCCATAGCATGAGTTATACCTACCTGGCTGAATCAGAATAACCTTATAAGAGGCAACACAGTAGACAACAGAAAAGATCCACCACATGCAAACACACATTTGAACTTTTTTCACTGTGACTCTGGTGGGGTAACGCAGAGGGTCACAAACAGCCAAATACCGGTCAAACGATATGAAAATCATTTCTCCCTCTGAGGCACAAACAGAGACTGAGCCCAAAAAAATATGTAGCGTAAACATGACATCGCCAAGTAACCAACAACCTGTTTGTCTGTGAGCTTCTAATGGTGTCACAAGTCCAAAGAGTAAGTCTGACACAGCCAGAGAGAGGAGGAGGAGGTTGGTGGGTGTGTGCAGCTGCCTGCAGGGAGACAAAGACAAGTAACAGTAAAGTGATACGTCTTACATGTGGCACATCTGGATATTTAACATTCAAAGACGTTGTCAGCAAAGCAGAAAATAGGCGTCTAAGTAACGTTTTCGTCTGAATCAGAGTTATAAAAGTAATGAATTGCGAGTTTTGCCGATTTTATCTCTGCCTGAAGTGGGAGACTGAGATGATGACTGTTTACATCTTGCCGCAAGACAACATGCTCGAGGCCCAACGCGCACTGGCTCACGAGACACTGTGCGTGGAATGGACAAACCTGGACGCCTTGGTTATTGTTCTTGGGGACTTTAACAAAGGCAGTCGCTCCCACCAACTCCCCAAATACAAACAGTTCAAGTGCCCATCAAGAGAAGGACAACTGCTTGATCACTGCTACACCACCATCAGCTGCGCTTATCACACCTTACTCTTCCTCAGACTGGTCTGATTACATCATGGTTCATCTTATTCCATCATACAGCCAGAAATTAAGACTCTGTAAACCTGCTGTGAGGACATGGACGAACTTTAGGAGTGGTTGGATTTCACAAACTGGGATGTTTTTAGATCTGCCACTATCAGTCTGGATGAGTACACAGACTCTGTGGCATCTTACATCAGCTTCTGTGAGGACAGCGTCATTCCATCACGCACCAGGGTGACTTATAACAACAACAAACCCTGGTTCACAGCCAAACTCAGACAGCTGAGGGCAGAGAAAGCGGCTGCATTCAGAAGTGGGGACAAAGACAAATACAGAGAGGCTAAGTACAGAGTTAGCAAAGAGCTGAGCAGAGCTACATCTGTGCATAGCGAGAGAATGGAACAGCAATTTCAGCCAACGACTCCGCCTCTGTCTGGAAAGGGTTTCAGGCAATCACCACTAAAAGGCCTAGATCCCCCCACTCTGTGAACCACCGGCGTCTGGCCAAGTAGACAGACTTGAGACTCCCCACCAGCCACTGATCAACGGCAGCCCCCCTCCTCCACTATCACGTCCACTCAAACGTGCCTGACTTTATGTTCAGGTGGATTACGGACTTCCTGACGGACAGAGGCAGTTTGTGAGGCCGGGGAAGCACGTCTTCGACTCACAGACCATCAGCACTGGATCCCCCCAAGGCTGCGTCTTCTCTCCTCTGTTATTCTGCATGGACACCAACAGCTGCACATCTGGACATCAGGCTGTTAAACTCTTGAAGTTTGCAGATGACACCACCCTCACCGGCATCATCTCTGATGGAGATGAGTCAGCCTGCAGGAGTGAGATGGACCGTTTGGAGTCATGTTGCAGCACAAACAAATGGAAGCTCAATGCTTCCAAGACAGTTGAGATGATAGTGGATTTCAGAAAGGAACCAGTCCCCCCGTCATCCTCTGTAACACCCTGACCTCTGTGGAGTCTTCTCGCTTCTTGGGCAACTTTCCAAGTTTTACTACAACCTCACATTCACTTATTTTATTCTTAATTTTATTGTGTTATACTCTGTCTGTACATATTTCATATTGTGTCACACCTTTGAACCTTAACTTTACGTTCTGTAGATTTTGTATTTGCACCTGACAGGAAGACTTATTCATAGTACTGATTCGTGTTCTTAACTGTACTAGGAATTTATGAACTTCTTAACTAAAAGAAGGTGGTTGGTGACTTTAATCAGTGAGGTTTCTTTGCTATGATGAACTCTAAATCCTGACTGAAATTCTTCAAACAAGTCGTTTGACATGTCCCATCACTGCCAACTGACTAAGAGTGTTCAGACTCCTCCTGCGGTAAGCGTATTGTGTCACTTCCTGTTTCGTCACACTGTTTCGGGTCTCTGCCGAAGGATTGTTCACTGGTTAATTGTAGGTCTTGTTTTCTAAATTAGTGATTTCTCTGTGTATAAACTATCACTTGGGGCATAAGATTTGTTTACGCAAACACCTTCTCTCCTGAAATAACTTAACAAACTAGCTAACGCTAACTATACCTGATCAATCTAGCTTCGTTAGCCTAGCACCTAGCAATGGCTTCTCCGTCTCCTTCTCTCTCTCCTCTGACTTGCTCTGTCTGCCACATGTTTAGTTTTTCCTCGGCCTCCTTTAGTAATAACGGTACTTGTAATAAATGTGAGGTTAATGCAGCTTTGGAGGCGAGGCTCTCTGAATTGGAAGCTCGGCTCCGCACCATGACAAACAATCCAGCTAGTCAGGCCCCGGTAGCTGGTGCGGACCAACCTAGCATAGCCACTGTTAGCTTAGCCACTGCTAGCTGTTCCCCAGCATTACCCGAGCAGCCGGGAAGCCAGGCTGGCTGGGTAACGGTTCGTAAGCGATCTAACGCTAAACAGACGCCCCAGGTTTACCACCAGCCGGTTCACGTTTCTAATCGATTTTCCCCACTCAGCGACACACCCGCTGAGGAACGAACTCTGGTAATTGGCGACTCCATAGTCTGAAACGTGAATCGGTGTGTAACTTTGCAAAGACAATGTCGGAGTCCGTAGTTTTCTCTGGACCCCTGCCAAATCTGATCAGTGACGACATGTATAGCCGCATGTCGTCATTCAACCGCTGGCTGTCTAGGTGGTGTCCAGCAAACGATGTGGGCTACATAGACAATTGGAAAAGATTTTGGGGAAAACCTGGGCTTATTGGGAGAGATGGCATCCATCCTACTTTGGATGGTGCCTCTGTCTTATCAAAATATGGCTGATTTTATTAGACAACAAAGAGTTTGACAGTCCAGAGTTGAGCCTAGGACGCAGAGATCCAGTCCTACACGCCTCTCTGCAGTATCCTTACTGCCGTCACCCAGCCACAACTCCCACATTCCTATAGAAACTGTGTCTGTTCCCTGATTAACTAAATTTTACAAACTAAAAATGATCACAAGAAGAGTTAATCATAATAACTTAATAAAAATAAGGACTGCTCCTCTTACTGAACAAAAACCTAAAACGATTAAATGTGGATTATTAAATATCAGATCTCTCTCATCTAAATCTCTGTTCTGTCAATTTGATTTATTTTGTCTCACTAAAACCTGGTTGCAGAAGGAAGAATATGTTAGTATAAATGAGTCGACCCCCCAAGTCATATTAACTATCATGTTCCTAGAAGCTCAGGCCGAGGTGGAGGAGTAGCAGCAATCTATCACTCAAGGTTAACAACAAACCCTAGACCTAAACATAGTTATAACTCATTTCAGAGTCTTACTTTGAGCCTTTCACACCCAATTTGGAAAACTCAAAATCCACTTCTATTTGTTATTGTGTACCGTCCTCCAGTCCCTTATTCTGAATTTTTGACTGAATTCTCTGATTTTCTAGCCGACTTAGTGCTCAGTGCAGATAAAGTCGTCATAGTGGGCGATTTTAACATTCATGTAGAAGCTGACAGTAACTCCCTCAACACGGCATTTACTTCATTATTAGATTCAATTGGTTTCTCTCAAAATCTAAAAGAACCCACTCATTGTTTTAGTCACACCCTAGACCTTGTCCTTACATACGGCTTTGAAATTGATAAACTAACAGTATTTTCTCATAATTCTGTTCTCTCTGAACATTTTCTAATAACATTTGAATTTAGTTTATTGGACTACACAGCAGCTCGAAAAAAGTTTTGCTTCAGTAGATGTTTATCTGAAAACACTGAACAAATTTAACGAAACGATCCCTTCGTCATTTACTTCAACATTTACCGATATAACAGAGTAGCCTCATTAACTGTACTCCTGTACAAGTTGATTACCTGACTGATAATTATGCAGCATCTTTACGTTCAATACTTGATACCTTGTAGCAGGCGTCACGAAGACTAGAAAGGAAGTGGCGTTCCACTCATTCACAAGAATCACGCTTAGCCTGGAAAAAGAGTTTATACTTATACAAATTAGCCTCCGTAAAGCCAGAACAGCTTATTATTCATCACTAATAGAGGAAAACAAGAACAACCCCCGGTTTCTTTTCAGCACTGTAGCCAGGCTGACTAAGAGTCATAGTTCAGTTGAGACTAGTATTCCCTCAACGCTATGCAGCAATGACTTCATGACCTTCTTCACAAACAATATCATAGCTATTATAAATAAAATTCACCAAACCCTCCCCACAAATACAACAGAATTAGAATCATCAGTAAGTCCTCAGTCCCTTTTAGACTTCTTTGTGTCCATAGATCTTGCTGAGTTAACTTCAACTATTATGGCATGTAAACCAACAACATGTCTGCTAGACCCTATTCCAGTTAGACTGCTCAAAGATGCTCTGCCCTTATTAGACACGTTCGTATTAGATATCATTAATCTATTTTTACAAACAGGATATGTACCAAAGGCCTATAAGGAATCTGAAAAAATTAAAAAACCTTGGTGTTTTAGCCAATTACAGACCAATATGTGCACCTGAACGCAAAGTTCGGCAGCACAGCCAGTAGAACCTTAGAATTTACAAATCCAACTTTGACCACCACAATGACATCAGGACTGTGCCTTCTGCTAGGCTGGGAAGATCAGAGAGAGAGTGTCAGGAGCGTTCGCACTAGAATAGTCTGGTGGACTCAAATAACCAATGGTCGGACAACACAGAACTGGTTAGAAAAGATTTTATTGAAAATACCAGAGGAATAATGGGAATGGAATGAACCAGAGCAGGCACTGCAGATGGGGGTGGAAATGTGGAAAGCAGGATGCAGACACCAGCACAATGGGGTAGGAAAGTCCTTGATTACAGTTCATCAAAGAACATCAAATACACAATCCAGATAGGCAGGTCAGAACAAGCAAGCAGGGTCAGGTCCGAATAATCCAACAAACTGAGATAACAAACTAGCCTAGTCCGAAATCCAACAATCCAGGTCCAGAAACGAGCAGAAGAGAGATCATACAAACTTACGGAGCCGGGGTTCAGACAGACAGGGAGGTCCAGAGACAGGTCAGGGTTGTACCGGGTAATCCAACAGTTCAGGCTCAAAAAGGGTTGAAAGCAGCTTCTCAGAAAAATTAGCAGACAATCTGGCAGAGACAGGGCTGCAGGTCTTCTTAAGAAGGGGAGAACACAGTTGGAAATGATTAGGTAGATTGCAACACAGGAGGGAGGAGGGGAGCAGAGACAGGAAATGACCAAATAAGGAAAAAACTGGGAGGTCAGACCGTGACATGGAGGAGTTAACATTTACATTTTTACATTTACATTTAGGCATTTGGCAGACGCTTTTATCCAAAGCGACTTACAAGTGAGGACGAACAAGCAATAAAATCTAAGTTTAGGAGAGAAACATCAAAGTAAAGTTCTATCAAACAAGTGGTAAGGTTTCATGAGATGCAAGTAGAGAAAAAAGAAAAAGCAAGTTTTTTTAAAAGAAGAGACAGAAGAGTTCTGTTTTCAGCAGTGTTTTAAATGTAGTGAGTGAGGTCGCTGAGCCCACAGAGTTTGGCAGCTCGTTCCACCACCGTGGGATCACTGAGCTGAAGAGTTTTCCTTGGTGTCTTCTGTGTGGCGCTGGGACTGCCAGACGTCGTTCGCTGGCCGAGTGCAGCGGACGTGGGCAAGAGACAGAGCTTTGAACTTAATCCTAGCAGCTACAGGAAGCCAGTGCAGAGATCTGAAGAGAGGGGTGACATGAGTCCTTTTTGGCTGGTTAAAGATAAGGCGTGCTGCTGCATTTTGGATCATCTGCAGGGGTTTGGTCGTGCATGCTGGTAACCCCATCAACAGCGCGTTGCAATAATCTAGACGAGATATGATCAATGCCTGCACGATGAGTTGAGTCGTGTACTCAGAGAGGTAGGGTCTGATCTTGTTGATGTTGTAGAGGGCAAATCTACATGACCTAGAGACTGAGGCGATGTGTTCCGTGAAGCTCAGTTGGTCGTCAATGATGACCCTGAGATTTCTGGCCGACTTAGCGGGAACAATCACTTCAGATCCAATGTTGATGCTGATGTTGTGCTGCGTCAACGGCTTGGCTGGGAAGACTAGAACCTCAGTCTTGGAGATGTTGAGCTGAAGATGTCTTTCTCTCATCCAGGCAGAGATGTCAGAGAGACAGGCAGAGATGCTTGTCGAGACAGTGGAGTCATTTGGCGGAAAGGACAAGAAGAGCTGCGTGTCGTCCGCATAGCAGTGATATGAAAAGCCATGTGATTGGATGATAGAGCCCAGGGAAGAAGTATAGATGGTAAAAGAAGAGGACCAAGAACAGAGCCCTGGTGTACACCAGTGGAGAGGTTATGAGATTTAGAATCCCGCCCCTGCCAGGATACCTTGTAGGTTCGTCCAGACAAGTAGGACCGAAACCAGGCTAGAGCTGGTTCAGAGACACCCAAGTCAGAGACTGTATTCAGGAGGATCTGGTGGTTTACAGTGTCAAAGGCTGCCGACAGGTCCAGTAGAATCAAGACAGAAGAATTCCCCGCAGCTTTAGCAGCCTGTAGGGATTCCACAACAGTCAAAAGTGCCGTCTCTGTGGAGTGACCGCTCTTGAAGCCAGACTGATTTACATCGAGGAGGTTGTTCAGGGAAAGAAAGTCTGAAAGTTGATTGTAGACTAATCGTTCCAGGATCTTGGCCAGAAATGGGAGAAGAGAGACCGGTCTGTAATTCTCCACAAGGGAGGGATCAAGACAAGGCTTCTTCAACAGGGGCGTAATCTGGGCCTGTTTGAATGAGGTGGGAAAGGTGCCTGTTATGAGAGAAGTGTTGATGATCTGCGTGATGGCTGGTATTAGTGTCGGTGCAGTAGCTTGAAGAAGGAGGGGATCGGGTCCAGAGAGCAAGTGGTTGGGCGATTTGAAAGGAGGAGCGTAGATACATCCTCCTCTGACAGGGTTTTGAATGCGAAGCGTGGTGCGTCATTCGATGTTGGTAGGTGGATGTCATCTGGTGGGGAGAACTGGGAGCTGATGGTTTCTACCTTGTTGGTGAAAAAGGAGGCAAAGTTGTCGGCTGTGAGACAAGTGGGTGGTTGAGGCGGCAGTGGGTAGAGCAATGATTTAAAAGTGGAGAACAACTTTTTGGTGTCTGTGGTGTTGCTGAGCTTGTCCTGGTAGTATTCAGTTTTGGCCCTAGTGACACTGTGAGAGAAGGAAGCAAGCAAATCCTGGTAGTCCAAAAGAGCCGAAGGGGTCTTGGTTTTGCGCCATTTCCTCTCAGCACCCCTGAGGATAGCACGTTGTTCCCGAATCTGGTCAGTTAGCCAAGAGTTGGAAGCTGAAGGGCGAGCAGGTCGAGAGGTTGTCGGGCAGAGACTGTCTAGGCACGACGAAAGTGTATTACAGAGTCTTTCAGTGGCCGCGTCCGTATGGAGGGTGGAGAGATCCTGGGGCGAGGGCAGCTTTGCAGAAACCAGTGAAGAGAACCGCTCCGGGTTAAGAGATCTTAGGTTACGGCGGAATGTAACCAGTTTGGTAGGATGGTGTGCCGGTGTAGGGATGAAGACAGTGAGTTGGATGAAGAAATGGTCCAACAAATGCAGCGGAGTGACAGCAATGTCGGCCACAGTGCAGTTCCGGATCAGAATGAGATCTAGGTTGTTGCCTGCTTTGTGGGTCGGGGGAGTTGAGACCCGTCCCAGATCAAACGTGTTCAGAAGAGCGAGCACGTCAGCTGCGTGGGGTTTGTCTAGGTGGATGTTGAGGTCGCCTAGGATGGTGAGAGAAGTGTTATCTTCGGGGAATTGGGACAACAGGATATCCAGCTCGTCGCAGAAGTTCCCCAGCTGGCCTGGCGGTCTGTAGATTACAATGACATGGGCTGTAATCGGTGCCGTAATCCTGATGGCATGATATTCCAGCGGCGACAGATTGTTGACGGGCGCAGTCGTGGAGAACTTCCAGGAGTCGGCGACGTGAAGACCAGTCCCACCTCCCCAACCCGATGGACGAGAGGTGTGAGAGAAGGTGAAGCCAGTGGAGAGTGCAGCAGGGGTGGCCGTGTTATGTGGTGTAATCCAGGTCTCTGTAAGTGCGAGAAGCTGGACAGCTGAGTGTGTGGCAAAGCCGGAATAAAGTCGGCCTTGTTCATCGCCGATTGGCAGTTCCACAGTGGAAGAGAAAAAGAGGCTGGGGCCAGAGTGGTCTGGGTGAGGGCACACAGATTGGTAAAGCACCGTCCTCTCAGAGAATGCTGTGTCCTGTGTCTGCGGAGGAGAAGTGGGATCTGCTAAAAACACATGATAAGAAACAGAACAGGCTTTCCAGAGCGGAGGAGGGTAAAAGTGAAAGTAGAAGAGAAGACAGAAATCGAAAGAAATGCAGTGTCTTACGGTAACCTCCCTTCGGTGGACTCTCGCAGGAAGACTCGCTGGTCTTTACCCAAGTCGGTCTTCACACAATGAGGGCTGAACACAAGGGCTGACGCTTCCGCTGATACTCCAGCGGAACAGGTGCCTTAAATATGGTCTTAATTGGGTACAGCTGAATAATCCGGTTCAGGAATTGCTCATGTGTAAGAAGGAATTGTGTTCACTCCAGCAGTTCTTTGGTGTTGAAACACATGTAGCCCAGTGGAGAATATAGGTTGTAGGAGATGAATAGGTGTGTGAGAATATACATATTGATAGTCTTGAATGTGTTTCTTTCATCTTTGTATGTATAAAATGTGTGAGTATGTTCATTTATATGTGATGTCTTTTGATATGGTGGTGGAGGATTTTATTTTTGTTAAAGGAAGTAGAGGCGGGAGGAGTGAGAGTGGAAGTGTGAGGGAGTGACGGAGCTGACGGGGAATGGAGAAAGTAGCTAAAGTTGGTGTGAGTGAACTGCAGGAGTAGTCTTGGATTGTCAAAGAGATAATCTACAGTGGAACCTGTTTGCTGACGGACGGAGAATTTCGGCTCGAAGTTCTGAGAGTCAATCAGCGGCAGACCGCTCGTCAATCCGACGAGGGGTAAGGACGGTGAAGAACGAGGGAGGCAGCTAGCTAGTCCAGCTAGCCCAGCTAACCCGGCTACACGCGGCGTTCGTAACTGGCAGGGGAATAAACTTTGGACCGGATCTACCGCGGTACAGTTGCTTCGCTACGGAGTAGGACGAGTGTCGGAGGACGCGCTCACTCGGGCAGAGAGGTACCCAACTTTTAGTTTGTTTGTTGCTCTGATAAGAGTGAAACGACCATCGAGTTTTTGGTCCCAGCGTCCCCGAGCGGCGAATCAGGCCTGCAACATTTTTGAGTTTGACCATTTTATTTGTGTTTGATAAAAGGGACTGTGACTTGGTGTTTAATTTCTCAGTTTTCCAGTAGGCAACATATTTTATTGGGAGTAATCCTACTCATTTAAGTTATTATATATGGATGTTTGTTTATATTTTTGGCTTTTCAATTAAATGGGGAGTTAATTTTATCTGTAACTGTTTGACGGTTTTATTGCTTTTGTTTATGTCCGTATTTTAATAACTTGTGTGTTCACTTATCTGAGGCTACCCAAGACTAAAACAAAAAATTAAAAGTAGACCAGAGATTAGTAAAAGAGCTCAGGGCCCCTCACATACTATAAGATGAGTAGATGGCTACACACATGTGTGATCTTAAAACTGTGCTAGATAGGCTGAAGGTTCAGAACAACGCCTCGGTTGAAAAGATCGAGAGAACACTTAAACAAACGTCCATTCAGTTAATTAAGGACGAATATTACATTCAAGAAGAACAAGAAGAGATGGACACAATGTCGGACATGGGAGAGATGTTCAAAGAGTATGACAGTCACATTCGCGACATCATACATACAAAGAGTGTAGAGTATATGCCCATGGAAGTGAGCAGTTATACGCATGCAAGACAAATTAAAACCCCGTAAAAGGAAAACTGAAGACTCCCGACACTGTCAACAGTAGTGCAGCGGACCAACCTGCCATTAAAAAGCAAGAATGCAAATCTGAAGAGAAACAAGTGAACAGTGGACAGAACTTCATGTCACAGGTGAAGCAGAATGAGAAACAAGTGCAACAACAACCTGCTGATTGGCTTGCTGTAGTGCAGGAATGCAGCAGTGGCCGCAGAGAGGTTCACACATTTGACATTGAACTTTGTGAAAACTATAATGTTGTGAGGATACCGTTCCCCGAGTACATCGCAGCGGAAACAAGCATGAAACACGACGATGTGAAGATTACGACAACTTGCGATGTGAGAAGCCTATTCACACTTTACTGAGCGTGTTACAAGTCATTCATGAGCTGCTCGGAAATCACACAAAGCACCCGTCATTGCTAACAGATGAAACAGATCTCACACATACTCAGATGTGACATTTTCACATGTTGGACTGCAGGAGGGGAACACGAGGTATTGTGGGAAAAACACAGGAAACTGCTGTTGCATACAAACACGATAATGTGAGATCATACTACCTGCTACATCTCAAAAATCAACAGTGCGTTCACATGCAACCTTTCGGAGGTTCCCTTCATATCAGACTTTCAGACACACAGACATGGTTTGTGCATAAATCAGATGGTACATGTCAAGGCCCTGATGGCTCCAGCTCCACACACACGGTAGCTCCTACAGTGGATGCTATTGAAAGCAGTCAGATTGTATTACATGTGAGTCGTGAAATGTAACATGCTAAAAAAGAGGATAGTCAACTTTGTATTTACATCCTTTAACTTCCTTTATGCACATAACGTAATGATGTACATAATGATAACGTAATGAATGTCATCTTGCAAATATTTGCACAACCGGGACACATTTGTTGACACACGAGACATAATAAACCACGTGCATGTCCAGAGTTTATCTTTCACTCTTTCTGATATTGAAGAAATAGTGATCACTACAAACAGGACACTTTGTGTTTTAGCTCATACAAACTATGTGCCGGCAAACTGTGATCCAGTCCTTCTGCATCCCGCATGTAAGCGCTGTAACATCAAAAATAAAAGCATGGAACACACTGTTTAGAACAATATTCAAAAGCAAATGGGAATGTAATTAACATTTACTTCATATGTAGAATGATTTCCATACCGATAATGATCGGGTTGTGCTGTTTGTCTTCCATTTGTACCATGTATGGATCCCCAGAATCTCCTGTCCACAGGGACAAATCGACCATCTGTCTTGATGTGACGTCACTCAGTTGTTACATTTGATCATCATAGTCCAGGGCAACGGGTATGCAATCTTCACTCAGCTTTGTCTTTCCAAATTTGATTCCACCAAGATGGCGCCGCAGATGGCATCCTCGGCACTCTGCTTTCTAGTACCTTCTACTTTTTTGAGGTTTTTGGTGTTTTCGATTTATCTTATGCTGCCCGTCACGGCCACACGGATAACCTACTCTAGAGAGGCACTCCTGAACTTAGGACAGACATCTCTTGGAACCTTTTCTACAGGTTTTAATGAATCAAAAATTCTGGCGGAGATTCTTCTCGGGGGCGCAGCAACTCTCCATCAGATCTTCAGGAAGCGCAGACGAGCGAAAGGGGCGTCCCAGCTTGTTAGGCTGGGACAACGGGGCTCACGTACTCCGCTCCCGTCAATACATCTGGCATCCGTGCGCTCCCTAGTAAATAAGATGGATGAGCTTCTGCTTCTTAACGCACAAAACAAGGACTTAAATAGATCCGCCGCCCTGTGCTTCACTGAAACCTGGCTCAGTGATAATATTCCGGATAGTGCTCTACACCTGCCCGGCTTCTAGCTGCTCCGTGCGGACCGTTTCACAGAACTTTCCGGGAAAACACGGGGAGGCGGCACCTGCTTTTATATTAATGAAGGTTGGTGCACAGATGTCACAGTGTTGAAGAAGTTCTGCAGTCCCCACTCAACTGCCGTCCCTTTTATTCACCACGGGAGTTTGCCTCGTTCGTTCTGGTTGGCGTTTACATCCCAACTCAGGCCTGTGTAACAACAGCGTTACAGAACCTGGCTGACCACATAGAGGATGTGGAAAGGAAACATCCAGACTCCCTGCTCATCATCACGGGTGATTTTAACAGAGCAAATCTGAGCCACGAACTCCACAGATACAGGCAGCATGTGTCCCACGGTTTTAAAGGAGGCCTACCGCTCTGTCCCCCGTGCAGCACTGGGACTCTCGGATCACTGTCTGCTTCACCTCATCCCGACTTACAGGCGGAAATCCAAAACCTCTAAACCTGAGGTCAGGATGGTGAAAAGGTGGACGGAGGAGTCAAAACTGGAGCTGCAGGGCTGTTTTGACTGCACTGTCTTTGAGGTTTTTGAAGTGGCAGCTAGAGACATTCATGAACTCACTGACACTGTGACATCTTACATCAGTTTCTGCGAGGACATGTGTGTACAGACAAAAACGGTGTGCACATTAAAAACAACAAGCCATGGTTAACAACAGACCTAAGGAGACTGCGCCAGGCCAAGGAAGAGGCCTACAGATGTGGGGACAGGATCCTGTACAAGCAGGCCAGAAACAGACTGACAAAGGAGATCAAGGCAGCAAAAAGGGATCATGGTGAGAAGCTGCAAAACAGTTTAACAACAAATGATCCTGCGTCAGTCAAGAAAAGTCTGCAGCACATCACCCAATACAGGAAACCTTCTCCACACCTGAGGCTAGCAAACGTCTCAGAGACGACCTTAACAACTTTTATTGCCGGTTTGAAAAGAACCACCTCACACCTCCTGACCACACAATAGGTTTACCCGCACCCCCCACCACTCTCACCCTCCCCTCATTAGACCCCCTACCGGCACTGAAGATCTGTAAAGGAGACGTCTGCCGTCTCCATCAGAGGCAGAAAACCATGAAGGCCCCGGGACCTGACGGTGTGTCTCCAACCTGTCTGAGAGTCTCTGACCAGCTGGCATCGATCTTCACTCATATGTTCAACCGTTCTCTGCGGCAGTGTGTAGTGACCAACTGCTTCAGACAATCCTCCATCGTGCCGCTGCCCAAGAAGTCCACCATCACCAGTCTGAACGACTACAGGCCTGTTGCCCTGACGTCTGTGATAATGAAGTTGTTTGAGAGGCTGGTGCTGAACCACCTGAAGGACATCACAGACCCCCTGCTGGACCCCATGCAGTTTGCCTTCAGGGAAAACAGGTCGGCTGACGATGCAGTAAACCTGGGACTCCACTACATCCTGCAGCACCTGGATCGCCCTGGCGCATATGTCTGGATTTTGTTTGTTGACTTCAGTTCAGCTTTCAACACCATTATCCCTGAATTACTACACCCCAAGCTGACCCAGCTCGCCGTACCTGCTTCCACATGTGAGTGGATCAGCAACTTCCTGGCTGACAGGAAGCAGAGGGTGAGGCTGGGTAACATCACATCTGGCATCCGCACCATCAGCACCGGTGCACCACAGGGGTGTGTCCTCTCCCCACTGCTCTTCTCTCTGTACACTAACGACTGCACCTCAGGGGACCCATCTGTGAAAATCCTGAAATATGCCGATGACATGACTGTCATTGGGCTGATCCAGGACTGAGATGAGTCTGCGTACAGGGGAGAGGTAGAGCAGCTGGCCCAGTGGTGCAGTCATAACCACCTAGAGCTCAACATGCTCAAGACTGTGGAGATGATGGTGGACTTCAGACGAACCCACCTGCCCCCCCTCCCCCTCACCATCTACAACAACACAGTGTCTACTGTGGACTCATTCAGGTTTCTAGGATCCACAGTGTAGCAGAACTCGTATATTTGGGTGATTTGATATTAATATAAAACATTAATTTCCTCGAATTTAGGGGCACCAGGTTCAATTTTGAGCAGAACCACACTATAATTATTATATTATATGAACCGTTGATGGTCCAAAGTAACAATAGAATGAAGTAACAACAATTTAGCCCAAAGATCAGTCTCTTGTTATGAGTTCTTTTCGTTTCAGTGACTTCTATCTGCTTAACTGAAGAAAGACAAACACAGAACCAGTTCCTTTAATTATTTATTAACCTACAACTACTGAGAATATTGAAGTATGGGTACGTATATGGATATATGGAATAATTGGAATAAACGAATAGACAACAAAACATGAAACAACCAATTCTAAGTAAACAGATAAATTGTGCAGGTATGCGTGTGATGAATTTGGGCTAGAGGAAAGGATTCGAGTCACTATTTACCTCTAAGTAACGGAAATTATATTTTAGAAACTCTACAAAGAAACTTCATAAAGGCTCCAATGGTTCATTGGCTTTACAGACACCAGCCTTTTTCATAGAATAGAGAGAGATATTTGTACTTGGCCTGGGAGCCGCTGGAGGTTGTTCTGCCAGGTTAGCCGTCAATCGGTACCGGTTCTTTTGTAGAGCAGGACGGACCGTCTCGGTTCTGTTAACAGGCGAGCTATCAGAGCGAGGATCCGCTGTGGCTGCAAAGATTTCTCCGGCCCACAGGAGCGTTCACCTGGTCAGATGGCAGGCTCCAGTAACGTGGTCTGGTTCTGCTGGTGGCCGAGCCGACTTGCAGAGGCGCTGGTTGTCCGGTCCGGAATGGAGCCGAAATGTTGAATTGAGATAATTCAACAAAACTGGTTGATAAAAATATGGCTATTCAATAACAATCTCGGGCTCGGTCTGGACTAACTTTGACGGATTTTCTAGTTACAAACAAAAAATGGAAGTTTGGTTTGGAGTTCCAATCGTCACAATATCTAATACAAAAATAGGCAGCAAAGACGTGCACGCTTTAAAAATAGTTCGAAGAGTTACAAACGAGAGAATTGACGACAAAAGTAATTTTAACAACTTCAGCTAAGCTTTCTTAACTGAGGCACATTTCTTCTTGAGGATGGAGCTCGAAGTGGAACTCCTCTCCTCGAACTTCTAACAAAGGAATTTTTAACTTTATTTTATATTGTTGGGGCGTCGCCCAGACTATGAGGCGTTGCTGCTAAATTTAAATTTACCGGAGGGGAGAGCTAGTCCCTCCTCCTAGATCAAATGAAATCTTTGTTCGGTTGAATCACACGAAGTCAAATATAGATTTCTCTTTTCATCAAGCCCAAAATCTCATACGGAATCCAATGATTATTACATGGAAAGTTAGCTTTGTCTAATACCTATTAATAGACATTCAGAACACACAACAACAATTAGAAATTCATTCACGCATTATCTGGACATCGCAGTGGATTAATATAACAGGATAATGCTTTCATTTACATAACTAAGGTGTGCATGAATATGTAACATGTATGTGTAATATACAGAATTAACAGAAGAATATGACATTGCGTTTTAACTTTCAGACAACTAATTAATGCAGTTTTGTTTCTTTCTATAGACGAATATCTTCGGTATGCATTTATAATTTCCACCCAAGGGTGGCACTGTTGTGCCGTGTTACTCTTTCACGTCATTCTGAATTAAAATGTTTATTTTATAACTCCGTCATTTCTCGTCGTAGAAAGGACGGTGTCATGTCAGATTGTTCCAAATTTGCTTCTGAACACATTGGTGTGAGTTTTATGAAGCTTGATAGATGATTTGTCCCTGTTTTGGGGTTTGAGTTTAAACAAAGTCTTTCTGTCTAAGGGGTCTCACACCACCAAGTTTTATGGTTGTCTTGCAAATTCCTTTCCAGAGAGCTGGTACCATCTCGATAAGAACGTCATTTGCAAGTGAGTTAGGAGACAGTCTAGGGTCTGGTAGATGAAAAGACTCATGGCAAAATTTATGCTAATGGCATGAATGTCAATTTGGGGCTTTAAGCCAGATGTGGTTTGTTTGTTTTACTCAGTGTTTTTGGTGTTATCTGGTCCTGGGGAGGATAGAGCTGGATTGTTTTATAAAGAAAGTTTATTGCCGGGTCAGTCTACCTCCCCCTTGCTTTTCACGTGGAGGTTGAATTCCAAACTCCTGTTGTCCCAGGTTTAGTTTTGATAACACAGAAATGGATGCTACAACAGTCTCCCAGGACCTGAAGTGATCTTCTCACATAGACACTGTCTGCAAAAAATCTCAGCAGAGGTTGTATTTTCTGAGACAGCTCAAGAAGTTCAATCTTCACAAGGAGCTGCTGTCCATTTTCTACACTGCCACCATCCAGTCTGTCCTCTGCACCTCCATCACTGTGTGGTTTGGCTCAGCCACAAAGCTAGACAGGCACAGATTGCAGCGGGTGGTCAAGTCAGCAGAAAAGATAATTGGGACTGAGCTTCCTTCCATCCAAAGCCTATACCAGTCCAGAATCAGAAAACGGGCAGCAAGAATAACTGCTGACCCCACACACCCCGCACAGAAATTGTTTAAGCTCCTCCCCTCTGGCAGGCGCTACAGAGCTTTGTCCACCAGAACCACCAGACACAGAGTCAGTTTCTTCCCCCAGGCTTTGTCCGAGCTAAACTCTCAGTGTGCAATATGTTTTGTATTTATTATTATTATATTTTTTAATGTCTATATGTTTATATTTTTGTAACTATGTAAATAATTGTTAATTAATGGAGAGTACTAAGAGACAGAAGTAGACCAAATTCAATTCCTTGCTTGTCCTTACCAACTTGGCGAATAAAGTTGATTCTGATTCTGATTCTGATTTGGAGATTCATTTACAGGCACTCGGTGAGGTAAAGTGTTGGGTTTTTGTCTCAGCACATTGTGCTTGGTTTGTGTCATGGTATTGTAATAGATGGCTTCCATCGATTGTGGAAAATTAATGACTCTGGTTCTTCACCAAAGGTGTCGTTGCAGGGGAAACAACAGGAACTAAGTTCATCTTGTGGTCACACAGTGCTGTACATGGTGACCTCGCTGACAGGGCTCCAGACATTGGGGCATGTGAGGCCATACGTCTTCAGCAGATCATATATTCCCTGGGGCTCTTTACATCGCACTGTTATCTTGTTTGTAGACCCAGTGAGTAAAACTGTCACAATGTGGCGTTCCTGCGGGCGATATGAACGAATGAGTGTTGAGACGAGTATAAACACAGTCAAAGCTGTGGTTAAAAGAGTTAACGCATGGCAAATCAATGAAGTCAAAGTGAGCATTTATTTTTACAGTGGATGGTAGACAGGCTAAAACACAGAGTCACCTTTCCTTCTTCCAAAAATGCAGCGCGCAGCAGCCTGCTTGCCCTTGTCTCCTTCCCAAACACGGAGATACATCACACTTCTTTATCATCTCTATCTTTACATTGGGACAAAAGCATAGCGCAACACTCACACTCTTACTTATGCAATTGTGAAAATAAATAACCCAGATTAAAAAATAGTCATCTCTAGTGTCCAACACCCCCCCACACACACCTCAGAGCACTCGAAGTAGAAGTTATGTTAACAAGAGGAATGTCCTACAGTCCTGTGTGTGTGTGATATAATCAATTACTATCACAAATTGAATCTTATTTATAATCTACTGCTGATCTTTATTTATTGCAACTACACTTACACATAATGTGACATATACTGTATATTTTAAATTATAGATTACATATAATTAATATGTATCTCATATATCACCTACTATATAAAATATCCAAGCACTACAAAGTGTAAAATATTTCTTAGAAAATATTGCTCAAAAACGTACATGTTTGCAGTGTAACAGAAATAATGTCCGCTTGTCCCCAACGGTCAACTCGTTGTTGATGGTCTGTTGTTGTCCCATTACGCCCGTTTTGTCCGACCACATCTCTTTTGCTGACCACGGCTGTATTTGGCTAAACACAGGTGGTTTCTCCCACCTTGGATATTCTGGCGACCAAGGCTGTTTTATCCACTAATCACATAGTTTATCTAACCACTGCTGCTTGCTCATGTGAAATCAAACTTGAATCACCAATAATTGTGAGGTGTTCTTGTGAACAGAATCAGTTTGGAACACTGCTAATTGCACTTTTTCTCAGATGAAGTTTCTCCCCCATTGTCCCAGTGTATGCTTGTGAAGGCGACCTCTGATCTGGTCACTAGTCTTAGTTGGGTCAGTCATTCACCTTTAACTTATCGGCCAGGTGTAGTTGTGTACAACAGGGTGAAGTTGAAAGACAGAGAGTCAGATTACGGAGATGTATCTGTGAGTCTGATCAATGTGACAAGAGAGGACACAGGAACACGTGTTGACCTGAATGTTGATACCGTGTACTCGGTGCAGATTCTTGTTGTGAAGCGAACCATGACAGAACAAATATAATGGTTCAGGAGTAAGAGGATTCTATTCTGTTCTGTTCTGTTCTTCATCATCACCTACCCGACAGCTGATACCGCAAACCTGTTTGTCTCTTTAGGTGACGGAGCTGGACACAGAGAAGAAAAGACGAGGGTGGAGACAAGGGTGGGTGCCCAATTTATCCAACCACAATACTACTACTTCTCTTCTCTTTACTACTCTCTTTTCCCATCAGGGGTCACCACAGTGAATCATCCGTTTCCACTTCATTCTATCCTGGGCATCTTCCTCTCTGACACCAGCTAACCTCATGTCCTCTGTTAGAACGTCCATATATCTCCTCCTTGGTCGTCCTCTCGCCCTCTTGCCTGGCAGCTCCATCTCCAACATCCTTCTGCCAATATATTCACTATCCCTCCTCTGCACATGTCCAAACCATCTCAGTCTGGCCTCTCTGACTTTGTTGCTAACACAGGCAACATGCGCTGTCCCTCTGATGAACTCGTTCCTTATTCTGTCCAACCTCGTCACTCCTAAGGAGAACCTCAACATCTTCATCTCTGCTGCTTCCATCTCTGCCTCTTGTCTCTTTCTCACTGTTACTGTCTCTAACCCATAGAGCAGAGCTGGTCTCACTACTGTCCTGTACACCTTTCCTTTGAGTCTTGCTGATACTCTTCTGTCACACAACACTCCTGACACTTTCCTCCACCCACTCCAACCCGCCTGCACTCGCCTCTTCACCTCTTTTCCACACTCCCCATCACACTGAACTGTTGACCCCAAGTACTTAAACTCCTGCACCTTCTTCAACTCAGCCCCCTGTAACCTCACGCTTCTGCCTTGCTCCCTCTCGTTTACACACATGTATTCTGTCTTGCTACGACTGACTTTCATGCCTCATCGTTCCAGAGCAAACCTCCACCTCTCCAGCTGTTCCTCTACCTGCTCTCTACTCTCACTGCAAATCACGTCATCTGCAAACATCATTGTCCAGGGAGATTCCTGTCTGACCTCATCAGTCAACCTGTCCATCAGCATAGCAAACAAGAAGGGACTCAAAGCCGATCCTTGGTGTAGTGCCACCTCCACTTTGAACTCCTCTGTCTGACCTACAGCACATCTCACCGCCGTCATGCTCCTCTCATACATGTCCTGAACTACTCTGATGTACTTCTCTGCCACTCCCGACATCCCCATACAGTACCACAGCTCCTCCCTGTCATACGCCTTCTCTAAATCCACAAAGACATAATGCAGCTCCTTCTGACCATCTCTGTACTTATCAACAATCTCAAAGCGTAAATGGCATCAGTGGTGGTCTTACGGGGCATGAAACCATCCTGCTGCTCACAAATCTCCACCTCCTTCCTAAGCCTGGCTTCTACTACTCTTTCCCACAGCTTCATTGTGTGGCTCATCAGCTTTATCCCTCTGTAGTTGCTACAGTTCTGCGTGTCACCCTTGTTCTTAAAGATTGGCACCAGAACGCTTCTCCTCCATTCCTCAGGCATCTTCTCACTCTCTAAAATCCTGTTAAACAGACTTGTCAGAAACTTCACTGCTGTCTCTCCTAGACACTTCCACACCTCCACAGGTACGTCATCAGGACCAACAGCCTTTCCGCTCTTTATCCTTCTCATCTGGAATCTCTTCCTGACCACCCAAAGCCTGTCTCAACTTCAGCCTGAATTCCTCACAAGTTTCTTCATTCTTTAGCTTCCATCACTTGGTCTTCTTTTCTGTCTTTCCTCTCTTCTTCTTCCTGACCACCAGAGTCATCTTACATACCACCATGCGTTGCTGTCTGGCTGTCAGTCACTAACCTCTCAAATGACCTCGTCTACATAGAATGCAGTCCACCTGTGTAGTCCTACTTCCACTCTTGTATGTCACTCCGTGTTCCTCTCTCTTCTGGAAGTAAGTGTTGACTACAGCCATTTCCATCCTCTTAGCAAAGTCCACCACCATCTGTCCTTCTGGATTCCTGTCCTTTACACCAAACCTGCCCATCACCTCCTCATCACCTCTGTTCCCCTCACCAACATGCCCATTGAAGTCTGCTGCAACAACTACTCTCTCTCCTCTGGGGATGATCTCTACAACCTCATGAAACTCACTCCAGAATCTCTCCTTCTCTTCTAGCTCACAGCCAACTTGTGGAGCATACCCACTGACTATGTTCACCATCACCCTTTCAATTTCTAGCTTTAGGCTCATCACCTTGTCTGAGACTCTTTTCACCGCTAGAACATTGTTCACAAACCCCCCCTTCAGGATCACTCCCACTCCATTTCTCTTCCTATCCACACCATGGTAGAACAGTTTTTATCCTCCTCCAATACTACGTGCTTTGCTACCCTTCCACTTCGTCCCCTGCACACACAGTACATCTACCTTCCTTCTCTCCATCATGTCTGCCAGCTTTCTACCTTTCCCTGTCATTGTGCCAACGTTAAGAGTCTCAGATCTAAGCTCCTGTCTTTCCTCTTCTCTCTCTGACCACGAACCCTTCTGCCTCCTCTCCTTCTTCGACCAACAGGAGTCCAATTTCCACTGGCACCCTGTAGGTTAACAGCACCGATGGCGGTTGTTGTTAACCCAGGCCTCGACCGATCTGGTATGAAATTGCTAAGGATGACTCGCATGGTTGTACTTTGCAAGTTTTTCTCTGGATGCCCTTCCTGACGCAACCCTCTCGGGCTTGGGACCGGCACAGAGCTCTCTGGCTTGAAACCCCTGTGGCTAGATTGTGCTCAGTAGTAGCACGCTCTTGTCATTCTTCCGGACGTAGGAGACGTAAGTGGCACTGGGCATGAACGTTTTGACAAGAACTCCTCTCTGTCTACGTGACCCACGGCTGCACACCGCTTCTCACACCATTGCTCCCCTTATGCACACTCCACTGCGAAAGCAGACACAGTACGGGGCTCCCACAAAAAATCAAGTTACCAGCATCGCATTCGATAGTAGCCTAAAGACCCGGTCTTCTGTAAAACTCTAATGACATGGATGCGTTTTTCACCACACAGCAGGTGAAAAACGAGATACAATACAAGTCAGACCACCAGGCCACGTATGCTGAAGAAGAAGATGAAGGGGAAGAAGTTAAAGAACAATTGGAGGAGAAGGAGGAAGATGAAGAAGAAGAAGAAGAGAAGGAGAATGTGCCACAACAAGAAGATGAGGTACAATACAACACAGATCACAAAGCCATGTCTGCTGAAGAAGAATAAGTAGAAAAAATAGAACAATAAGAAATCCTTGTGCATGTTCGTCACATTGGCCGAGCAAAATACTAATCCTGGACATGGTAAACCTGGAGGCTCGTGGAAATATGGAGACAGCTGGAAAAAGATGGAGGAGGTCGATCTTTGCTATGATAGCTTGCTTATCTTTATTATTGGCAGGCGTCTACAGGCCACAAGGTGGGGCGGCAGCCAGTGTGTGGGACGTGGAGAGCAGAAGGGTGATTTTCCAAGCCACAATGCCTCTGAAACTCATTTACGCTTACTTGAGGCTGCTGAAATTTGGTGACCATGAGCTGAGACCCACGAAATGTGCGACAGACAAACTGGCGGCCATCTGGGAGAGGTCTGAGACAAGTGGAGGGAGCATGCTGTATCTCTACAACCCCAGGACAAGCGGTTCCTTTCGGAGGTACGTGTGTGTAGGGGGGACAACGTTGTTATTACTTTTCTTTCTTAGTTGGTTTTTGTACTTCATTGATTACCTAATTAAACAAGATTTATCCATTATTTAAATTGTTATCATTATTATTATTACTACTACAGCTTCCCAATGTTGTATGTACATCCCCAGCAAGCCGGCAAAATACAGGATCAAGTCATGGGTGGCTCACGACGTCTAATCCAGCTACGCCTTGAAGATGCAAATCTACAACGGGAGGCCAACCGGCAGAGGCTCGAAGTAGAACCAGGGGATGCAGGTTGTGCTCAATGTCACACACGGACTGAGGGGCTGCAACGTCACGTGCAACAACATCTCCTAGGAACTCGTGCAGCGGCTCCAGACCAGGGACATCTCTGTGGTCGGCACCGTTCAGAAGAACAAGCCTGAGCTCCCGTCGAAGAACAGAGAGGAGTTCTTGTCAAATTTCGCTTTCATGCCTAGTGCCACTTAGGTCTCCTACGTCCTGAAGATCATGCTACATCCTGAAGAGCATGCTACTTCTGAGCACACTGCTCAATAGCAGGCTGGCATTAGCGATCGCAAGGACAGGAAGGCAGTCGTCGTCCTGGACTACAACACAGCGCAGACATTCTGGACAAGGTGATTGGAACATACAGCTGCAGAAAGATGAACTGAGGTAAGGGACAGAGAGAGGGAGACAGAAAAGGATGTTCACCGGTGTGTGTAGTGGAGGGCTCTGTCTGAGAAAGTACCAACTTCTTTGTCCTACAGTCAACTGGTTGTTCTCACACCAGTCCACAAAGTCAGTGATGACCCCTCTATATTCCTAATCGTTCTCCCCCAGTACACAGCCGACAATGGGGGTTGTCGGAGAACTTGTCTGACGTGTGCAGTGTGAACAGGAAGGGGGAAGCAATGTCCCTTGAGGAGCCCCCATGCTACAGACTACCACATCCGACACACAGTTGTGCAGCCTCATGAACTGTGGCCTGTCCGTGAGGTAGTTGATGGTCCAAGCAGAAAGATGTTGGTCTACACATGCCACCTCCAGCTTCCCCTCTTAACAGTGATGGCTGGATGGTGTTGAAAACATTGGAGAAATCAAAGAACTTGACCCTTACAGTACTCCCAGGGGACTTCAGGTGAGACAGGGCACGATGCTGCAAGTAGATGATCGTGTGATCCAACCTGATAATAGATCGATGCAAATTGCAGCGGGTCCAGTGTTGAATCTCACTTAAGTGCAGAAGAAGCAGAGGATGATCCCCTCTTTAGCCTTCATCAGGTGGGTCTGTAGTGGTTTGGCTACTTAGGATGTGCTATTTTCGGAACCGGAACCAGACAGGAAGTCTTTCAAAGTCCTAGGCCTTTCACAGTCCTACTCTCTCCAGACTAAGGCTCACATTAAATATGGCTCACTTGTCCACAGTGAGGTAGAGGGGGGTGGGCGGTGACTGGTCTGGAGCTGTGAGTTTTTGGGGGCCCTCTGTGACAGTGGGAGGAGGGGCAGAGTGGTCTGCATGGAGCTGAGTTGTAAACAGCTGCAATTGGGAGGAGACAACTGGCCTGGAGAGGTGTAAAGAGGGGCCGTGTGGTTGTATGTAATCACAGTAAGCCTCAGCATGTTTGCGTACCGTCATATTGCCATAGATTCCCTTAGAATAGAACTGGAAATGAAGAATTCAATTCAATTCAATTCAACTTTATTTATATAGCGCCAATTTACAACAAGGTCATCTCAGGGCACTTTACATAATAAAGTCAAGACTATACAAACAGGTAGAGAAAACCCAACAAATCCCCTTGAGCAAGCCATAGGCAACAGTGGAGAGGAAAACTCCCTTTAACGGAAGAAACCTCCAGCAGAACCAGGCTCAGGGTGGACGGCCATCTGCCTTGACCGGTTGGGCTGAGTGGAAAGTGGAGAGAGAAAAGAACAGAGCAACAAAAGCAACAACAAAACATTGAGCAGGTTAATAGGACCAGTAGCTGCACACTGGAGGACACACAGCGCCAAATCCGGGGACACCTGTGGACAGGGAGAGAGAGAGGGGGAAAGAGAGGGAGAGAGACGACTACGGGACAAAGAAGATACAGAGTTAATGTCATACAGTGGTGACATTATAGATGTGGGGTGAGAGGAGAGAATGAAGAGAAGAGGAAGTGGCACAGTGCAGAGTCCCCCAGCAGTCTAAGCCTATAGCAGCATGAATATAACCAACTACAATCTTTATCGAAGAGGAAGGTTTTGAGCCTAGTCTTAAAAATAGGGAGGGTGTCTGCTTCCCGAATCTGGACTGGGAGCTGGTTCCACAGGAGAGGAGCTTGATAGCTAAAGGCTCTGCCTCCCATTCTATTTTTGGAAATTCTGGGAACCACAAGTAGGCCTGCATTTTGGGACCGAAGTGGTCTAGTAGGATGATATGGTACTAGGAGATCTTTTAAATATGATGGGGCTTGGCCGTTTAAAGCTTTATATGTAAGAAGAAGGGTTTTAAATTCTATTCTGCATTTAATTGGAAGCCAATGGAGAGAAGCTAATGAAGGTGAAATATGATCTCTCTTACCAATCCCAGTCAGTAATCTTGCTGCAGCATTTTGGATTAATTGGAGGCTTTTAGAGAGTTACTGGGGCAGCCTGAAAGTAGAGAATTACAATAGTCCAATCTAGAAGTAACAAATGCATGAACCAATTTTTCAGCATCGCTTTGGGATAGGATGCTCCTAATTTTGGCAATGTTCCGTAGGTGGAAGAAGGCTGTTCTAGAGATTTGCTTTATGTGTGAGGTAAATGACAAATCCTGGTCAAAAATGACTCCAAGATTCCTTGCAGTACTACTGGGGCAAGAGTTATGTCGTCTAAAGTAGCGATATGGTTAGAAAACATGTCTCTTAGACTATTACGCCCAAATACAATAACTTCAGTTTTATCTGCGTTTAGAAGAAGAAAATTATACGTCATCCAGTCCCTTATGTCTTTAAGACATGCTTGTAGTTTGATTAATTTATTTGTTTCATCAGGTTTCATAGATAGATATAACTGCGTGTCAACAGCGTAGCAGTGAAAATTTACAGAGTGTTTTCTAATAATGTTGCCAAGGGGAGACATATATAGAGTAAAGAGTATTGGTCCTAACACAGAGCCTTGTGGAATTCCATAACTAACTTTTGTGTATGTCGAAGATTCATCATTAACGTGAGTAAATTGGAATCTATCTGATAGATACGATTTAAACCAATTTAGTGCTGTTCCTTTAATTCCAATTACATGTCCTAGTCTCTGTAATAATATTCTGTGATCAATGGTGTCAAATGCAGCACTAAGATCTAGCAGAACTAGTATAGAGACAAGTCCGTTATCTGACGCCAGAAGAAGATCGTTGGTGACTTTAATCAGTGCGGTTTCTGTGCTATGACGAACTCTAAATCCTGACTGAAATTCTTCAAACAAGTCATTTCTGCGCAGGTGGTCACATAATTGCTTTACAACTACTTTTTCAAGTATTTTAGAAATAAAGGGAGATTGGATATTGGTCTGTAATTGGCTAAGACATCTGGATCCAGACTAGGTTTTTAAGTAGAGGTTTGATTACAGCTATCTTATAAGCCTTTGGTACATATCCTGTTTGTAAAGATAGATTAATGATATCTAATATGAACGTGTCTAATAAGGGTAGAGCATCTTTGAGCAGTCTAACTGGAATAGGGTCTAGCAGACATGTTGTTGGTTTAGATGCCATAATAGTTGAAGTTAGTGCAGCAGGGTCTATGGGCACAAAGCAGTCTAAAAGGGACTGAGGACTTACTGATGATTCTAATTCTGTTGTATTTGTGGGGAGGTTCTGGTGAATTTTATTTCTAATAGCTATGATTTTGTTTGTGAAGAAGGTCATGAAGTCATTGCTACATAGCGTTGAGGGAATACTAGTCTCAACTGAACTATGGCTCTTAGTCAGCCTGGCTACAGTGCTGAAAAGAAACCGGGGGTTGTTCTTGTTTTCTTCTATTAGTGATGAATAATAAGCTGTTCTGGCTTTACGGAGTGCTAATTTGTATAAGTATAAAGTCTTTTTCCAGGCTAGGCGTGATTCTTGTGAATGAGTGGAACGCCACTTCCTTTCTAGTCTTCGTGACGCCTGCTTTAAATTGCGGGTTTGCGAGCTATACCATGGAGATCGCCTGTTCAGAATTACTGTTTTCTTTTTTAGAGGGGCAACACTATCAAGTATGGAACGTAAAGGTGCTGCATAATTATCAGTAAGGTAATCAACTTGTACAGGAGTACAGTTAATGAGGCTACTCTCAGTTATATCGGTACATGTTGAAGTAAATGATGAAGGGATCATTTCCTTAAATTTGTTCAGTGTTTTCAGATAAACACCTACTGAAGCAAAACTTCTTTCTAGCTGCCGTGTAGTCCAATAAACTAAATTCAAATGTTATTAGGAAATGGTCAGAGAAAACAGAATTGAGTTAATACTGTTAGTTTATCAATTTCAATACCGTATGCAAGGACAAGGTCTAGGGTGTAACTAAAACAGTGAGTGGGTTCATTTACAATTTGAGAGAAACCAATTGAATGTAATAATGAAGTAAATGCCGTGTTGAGGGAGTTACTGTCAGCATCTACATGAATGTTAAAATCGCCCACTATGACGACTTTATCTGCACTAAGCACTAAGTCGGCTAGAAAATCTGAGAATTCAGTCAAAAATGCAGAATAAGGGACTGGAGGACGATACACAATAACAAATAGGACTGAATTTTGAGTTTTCCAACTTGGGTGTGAAAGTCTCAAAGTAAGACTCTCAAATGAGTTATAACTATGTTTAGGTCTAGGTTCTATCGGTAAGCTTGAGTGATAGATTGCTGCTACTCCTCCACCTCGGCCTGAGCTTCTAGGAACATGATAGTTAATATGACTTGGGGGGGTCGACTCATTTATACTAACATATTCTTCCTTCTGCAACCAGGTTTCAGTGAGACAAAATAAATCGAATTGATGATCGCTTATCAAGTCATTTACTAACAGAGATTTAGATGAGAGAGATCTGATATTTAATAATCCACATTTAGGTGTTTTAGTTTTTTGTTCAGTAAGAGGAGCAGTCCTGATTTTTATTAAGTTATTATGATTAACTCCTCTTGTGATCATTTTTAGTTTGTAAAATTTAGTTAATCGGGGAATAGACAGTTTCTATAGGAATGTGGGAGTTGTGGGGGGGTAACGGCGGTAAGGATACTGCAGAGAGGCGTGTAGGACTGGATCTCTGCGTCCTAGGCTCAACTCTGGATTGTCAATCTTTTGGTTGTCTAATAAAATCAGCCATATTTTTTGATAAGACAGAGGCACCATCCAAAGTAGGATGGATGCCGTCTCTCCTAATAAGCCTAGGTTTTCCCAAAAACTTTTCCAATTGTCTATGTAGCCCACATCGCTTGCTGGACACCACCTAGACAGCCAGCGGTTGAATGACGACATGCGGCTATACATGTCGTCACTGATCAGATTTGGCAGGGGTCCAGAGAAAACTACGGAGTCCGACATTGTTTTTGCAAAGTTACACACCGATTCAATATTTGTTTTAGTGACCTCCGATTTGCGTAATCGGGCGTCATTTGTTCCTGCATGAATAATGATCTTACGGTATCTACGTTTATCCTTAGACAGGAGCTTCAAATAGGATTCGATGTCGCCCGCTCTGGCCCCAGGGTAACATTGACTATGGCGCTGGCGTCTCTAAGTTCACGTTTCTGACTATGGAGTCGCCAATTACCAGAGTTCGTTCCTCAGCGGGTGTGTTGCTGAGTGGGGAAAATCGATTGGAAACGTGAACCGGCTGGTGGTGAACCTGGGGCGTCTGTTTAGCATTAGATCGCCACGAACCGTCACCCAGCCGGCCTGGCTTCCCGGCTGCTCGGGTACTGCTGGGGAACAGCTAACAGTGACTAAGCTAACAGTGGCTATGCTAGGTTGGTCCGCACCAGCTACCGGGCCTGACTAGCTGGATTGTTTGTCATGGTGCGGAGCCAAGCTTCCAATTCAGAGATCCTCGCCTCCAGAGCTGCAATAACCTCACATTTATTACAAGTACCATTATCACTAAAGGAGGCCGAGGAAAAACTAAACATGTGGCAGACAGAGCAAGTCAGAGGAGAGACAGAAGGAGACGGAGAAGCCATTGCTAGGTGCTAGGCTAGATCGATTAGGTTTAGTTAGCGATTAACTAGTTTGTTAAGTTATTTCAGGAGAGAAGGTGTTTGCGTAAACAAATCTTATGCCCAAGTGATGTTTATACACCGATAAGTCACTGATTAATCTATTTTTACAAACAGGATATGTACCAAAGGCCTATAAGGTAGCTGTAATCAAACCTCTACTTAAAAAAACTTGGTGTTTTAGCCAGTTACAGACCAATATGTGCACCTGAACACAATGTTCGGCAGCACAGCTAGTAGAACCTTAAAATTTACAAATCCAGCTTTGTCCACTAGGATGAGATCAGCACTGTGCCCTCTGCTAGGCTGGGAAGATCAGAGAGAGAGAGTGTCAGGACCAGTGGCACTAGAATCGTCTGGTGGACTCAAATTACCAATGGTCGGACAACACAGAACTGGTTAGAAAAGACTTTATTGAAAATACCAGAGGAATAATGGGAATGCAATGAACCAGAGAAAGCACTGCAGATTGGGGTGGAACTGTGGAAAGCAGGATGCAGACACCAGCACAATGGGGTAGGAAAGTCCTTGATTACAGTTCAAAGAACATCAAATCCACATTGCAGATAGGCAGGTCAGAACAAGCAAGCAGGGTCAGGTCCGAATAATCCAACAAACTGAGATAACAAACTAGCCAACAATCCAGGTCCAGAAACGAACAGAAGAGAGATCATACAAACTTACGGAGCCGGGGTTCAGACAGACAGGGAGGTCCAGAGACAGGTCAGGGTTGTACCGGGTAATCCAACAGTTCAGGCTCAAAAAGGGTTGAAAGCAGCTTCTCAGAAAGATTAGCAGACAATCTGGCAGAGGACAGAAGGCTGCAGGCCAGATAACAGGTGGAAATGATTAGGTAGATTGCAACACAGGAGGGAGGAGGGGAGCAGAGACAGGAAATGACCAAATAAGGAAAAAACTGGGAGGCCACAGACCGTGACAGAGAGAGATCGAGGAGTTAAACCAGTGTGCCTTTCTGATATATATACATATACATACATATATACATATACATATATATATGGCTAAGATGGACTCTCGGCACCCCCGTGGCCGGTTACCAAGAATACGTGAAGTACCTTCTGAAAGTCTCCTAGAGGATGTTAATGCAGCACTACAGACAATCCCAACTACGACCATCACTGAAACCAACCAGCTGATATACAGCACAGCAACTGTGATCCTTGAGGTGCTTGGCTATAAGATCAACACAAGCACAAATAATAAGGTGCACTATCCTCCATGGAAACGGAGGTTGGAGGCTAAGATCAAGGCAACACGGAGAGAAGTTAGCCAACTATCGGAATTACAGAAAGGCATGATGAAGAAGTACAACCTGCCTGAGAAATACAACAACCTGTCCATACCTGAGGCCCTTGAGACTGCCAAACAAAGGCTCACAGCCCTGGCTACCCGGCTGAAGAGATACACCGAGAAGTTGAAACCAGGAGAATAAACAGGATGTTCTCCACTGAGCCATCCAAGGTGTACTCACAGTGGCAGGGTAATAACACGAGAGCAGACCCGCCAAGGCTGGAGACTGAAGAATACTGGAAGAACATATGGGAGAAGGAAGCAACACATAACAGCAATGCCCAATGGCTGGTGGACTTGAGAGCAGACCACAGCAACCTTCCTGAACAAGATCCAGTAACCATCACAATGGCAGACATCCAAGAGAGGGTCTCAGGCATGAAGAACTGGACAGCACCAGGGCCTGACATGATCCATGCCTACTGGCTAAAGAAGCTAACTTCCCTTCATGAGCGACTGGCGGCACAAATGAACACACTAATAGTGGATGGAACCCACCCTGAATGGCTAACGGAAGGACGAACAGTACTGATCGTGAAGGACCCCCAGAAGGGAGCAGTCCCATCCAACTACCGCCCAATAACCTGCCTCTGCACAACATGGAAGCTCCTGTCGGGCATCATAGCGGCTAAGATGACCAAGCACGTGGATCAATACATGAGCAAAGCACAGAAAGGAATTGGTAGTAACACCAGAGGAGCCAAGCACCAGCTCCTGGTAGATAAAGCGGTCACCCGAGACTGCAAGACCAGACATACCAACCTGTGCACTGCCTGGATTGACTACAAGAAAGCCTACGACTCGATGCCGCACACATGGATCATGGAATGCTTAGAACTGTACAAGATCAACAGGAGTCTAAGAGCCTTCATCCAGAACTCAATGGGAAGGTGGAAAACAACGCTAGAGGCCAACTTCCAGCCAATTGCCCAAGTCAACATCAAGTGCGGCATATACCAAGGAGATGCTCTGTCCCCGCTGCTGTTCTGCATAGGCCTGAACCCCTCAGCCAGATCATCGCCAAGAGTGGCTACGGATATCGACTACGCAATGGAGCAACCGTCAGCCACCTCCTCTACATGGATGACATCAAGCTGTATGCCAGAAGCGAACGAGACATCGACTCGCTGATACATACCACCAGGATATACAGCCAAGACATCGGAATGTCATTCGGACTGGACAAGTGTGGCCGGATGGTTGCGAGGAGAGGAAAGGTAGTCAGAACTGAGGGGATTGTACTACCAGAAGGCAAGATAGCAGATGTGGAAGACAGCTACAAGTACCTTGGGATCCCGCAGGCAAATGGTAACCACGAAGAGGCCGCAAGGAAAGCAGCGACCACCAAGTACCTCCAGAGAGTAAGGCAAGTCCTGAGAAGTCAGCTGAATGGGAAGAACAAGGTCCGGGCGATCAACACCTACGCCCTCCCGGTCATCAGGTACCCAGCTGGCATAATAAGCTGGCCAAAGGAGGAGATGGAAGCCACTGACATCAAGACAAGGAAGCTCCTTACAATGCATGGAGGGTTTCACCCCAAATCCAGCACCCTGAGACTGTACGCTAAGCGCAAGGAAGGAGGCCGAGGACTAGTGAGCGTCAGAGCCACTATCCAGGATGAAACAACTAAGCTCCGTGAATACATCAGGAAGATGGCCCCAAGTGATGACGTGCTTAGTGAATACCTCAGGCAGCAGAAACCAGAGGAGGAGCAAGGACAGGAAGAGCAGGATCCATCATGGAAGGACAAACCCCTGCACGGTATGTATCACCGGCAGATAGAAGAAGTGGCTGACATTGAAAAATCCTACCAGTGGCTGGACAAAGCTGGACTGAAAGACAGCACAGAGGCACTAATCCTAGCAGCACAGGAGCAGGCTCTGAGAACAAGATCAATAGAGGCTGGGATCTACCATACCAGGCAAGACCCCAGGTGCAGGCTGTGCAAAGATGCCCCTGAGACAATCCAGCACATAACAGCGGGGTGCAAGATGCTAGCAGGCAGGGCATACATGGAACGCCATAACCAAGTGGCTGGCATAGTACACAGGAACATCTGTGCCGAGCACGGACTGGAAGTCCCGAAGTCACGATGGGACACACCTCCAAAGGTGGTTGAGAATGACAGAGCTAAGATCCTGTGGGACTTCCAGATACAGACTGACAAACTGGTAATGGCCAACCAACCGGACATAGTAGTTGTGGACAAACAGGAGAACAAGGCTGTAGTGATAGATGTAGCA
This sequence comes from Channa striata, assembly GCA_033026295.1. NCBI lineage: Eukaryota > Metazoa > Chordata > Actinopteri > Anabantiformes > Channidae > Channa > Channa striata. Next base: position 35,368,563 of record CM065170.1, read on the forward strand.
ATCCCGAGCGATAGCAACATCAGGAAGAAGGAACACGAGAAACTTGAGAAATACCAAGGGCTGAAAGAGGAGATAGAAAAGATGTGGAAGGTGAAGGCACAAGTGGTGCCTGCGGTGATAGGAACCCTGGGGCTGTGACCCCAAACTGGGAGAGTGGCTCCAGCAGATCCCAGGAACAACATCTGAGATCTCTGTCCAGAAGAGCGCAGTCCTAGGAACAGCTAAGAGATCATGCAGGACCCTCAAGCTCCCAGGCCTCTGGTAGAGGACCCGAGCTTGAAGGAAGAAGTAAGACCGCCCCAAAGAGAAGGGGCGAGTGGGGAATTTTTTTTTATATATATATATATATATATATACACACACACACACACACACACACAAATACATACATATATACATACATATACATATATATATATACATATACATATATACATATATATATTGTAGGAGCAGATTATTATCCGTGCACCAAACCTCCTCCCTGTAGGCAGTCTCATCGTTGTTGTTGATGAGACCGATCACTGTTGTATCGTCTGCAAACTTCATGATGGTGTTAGATCCATGCATGGGCTTGCAGTCGTTGAGGAGAGAGTAGAGCAAAGGGCTCAGCACACAGCCCTGTGGTATACCAGTGTTGAGCGTGACAGTGGTGGAACAGAGGTTGTCTGACCTAACATGCTGACGTCTATTGGTCCATGATCCAATTGCAGAGTAATACGTTAATGTCCAGGTCTCTGAGTTTGATAATTAACTTAGAGGGTATTACAGTGTTGAATGCTGAGCTGAAGTCAACAAACAGCATTTATACATAAGGGTTCCTGTTGACCAGGTGTGTGAGCACAGAGTGCAGTGCAATGGAGACTGCATCCTCTGTGCTCCTATTGCACCGGTAGGCAAACTGGTGTGGATCTAGTGTGAGCGGGAGAGAGTCCTTCAGAGTCTCTTGCTGTGGTTGATGAGGAGTCGAATCTCATCGTTACTTATAAGTAGCTACATTCTTTTCATGATGAATATAGTTTTTTTGTAGGATGTACTTTGTTCGTCTGTTAGTCTGATTCAGTAGATTTCAAAAAGCAATAGAGTAAATCCTCTAAAATGGCAATGCAACATAAACAATAATACAAATTGTGGTAAGGGTTTAACAGCTTGGAACAGATTATTTCCAGACCTGTGGGGAGTGTTTTGAATCGCTGGTGTTTGAATCGACACTACTACTATATAGTTTTTACCTACTATTCAATGTAGGGGTGAAAAAAAAAACAGTGAGAATTAAACATTATTGTGTTTTATTGTTGACCAGACATGTTTGCCATGGGATCAGAGTGAAACTACAGACTACGAGGACTTCCTGTAGTCTGGCTGGAGACGGTGAAAGCCTCCCTGGCAGAGCTGCTGTTCCCAAAATGCTTAAGATGTGTCCGCCAAGTCCCACCAGTTGTGAGACACAAAATTAGTGTTATCAATAAAAAAACTACAACTAAAACTCTGTTGTTATATTGCCACTGATGTTGTGGTCGTACAGCAAACTAAACTTACGGGTGTCGGTAAAATATGAAATATGTACTAATGCAATTAACGTATCTGTTCAGAACTTCACTCAGCCGGTAGATTGTTACAGTAGTTGGCAGATACATGTAGTTAATGCAGCAAATATTTCCCCTTGAAGTTGATCATATTTAGATTTTTATTTCATACTGTTCAGCAGTTTTACCTGCTTAGTCACTTGTTGCTATAACTGTATTGTAGCAATAGCAGCAGCTACTGTGGGAGGTGGAGCTAGAGCTTAAGCTAACCTAGGCTAGACTGGTGCAGCTAACTGTGGCTAGCTGAGTTGCTAGCGGCTAACCCGGAAGTGGAACTGAGAACACTCGTGTCCCTTACACTGCACGACCAACCAGTGTCTCAAAGTGGCTGAGTGAGTGTGTGTTCTCCTTCACAGCCGGTTGTAAAGGAGCAGCCTTAAACTTCTCGTCTGTGTTCGCTCATTGTCGTTATACAGGCTCACGCTAACACTAAAGCTAGTATCATATGCACGTTCTCGTAGGCGTTCTGCCCACCCCCCATTACGTGATTGGTCTGCATGAATCCTATTCGCTGGTGAATTTTGACAGGTTTGTCTCAGGTTATTTATGAAAGCGAGCGCAGAAGTTTTATAAGTGAGCAGCAGTAGCTGAAAGCGACGAGGAGGTTGTGAAGGTGAGCAAGGGAAATCTGAGAGACGCATACAGTTCAGATTGTGAGCAAGAACATTTTCAGTGCAAAGGCAAAAATTCTGAAAAATCATCAAGTATGCTCTTAAATTGAAAACTAAATTGTAATTTATGAAAGGGAAATCATTCCATAGACAGGAGGAACGAGGTGTCAAATGACTGACCGTGTGGTTTCTGGCTCCACATGCTGACCCTGATCCTATGAAGTGACTGTGCTGCAGGTCTGATCCTGGTGCCGCTTGTGGTGAAGCAGGTGAAAAAGAAGAAGAAGCAGCAGATTAATGAGCAGCTGAACCAGCCAGAAACTGAGCAGGTAAATGAGCAACTGTGACAGTTAGAAAACTACTGATCGTCACAACTAGGAAAATCCTCCAGGAACCAGCTGACTAAGAAAAGTAGTGGTAAGTGTGAGCAGTTGATCAGGTCTGAGGACAGGACGAGGAAGTTACAGCAGACACAAGAACAAAATGGTCACAAGTGAACAGACACAGGAGCAGAAGACATGTACAGGACAACTGGTCCTTGCTGTTACTTATACCAGTAGTACCGTTATTACTGCTGTCACTGCCGTTACTACAACTTCTGCTTCCTTCATACGTCGTTATTTCTGCCACTGCTGAACACATTTCAATAAGCTTGTATCACTCTTCTTCTTCTTCTTCTTCTACTCCCGCTAACAGGGCGGTCTCCTGTTGTGTGTCTCAGTGTGAGCAGAGGCAGGTCTCCTCCTCCTGAGCTTGGATCAACAAAACATTTCTTCAAACCTGATAATGATCCTCCACAAGGAAGCGATTGTAGTATTTTTAAGGATGTGTGGACCTCAGGGTTTCTCAGAGGATTTGTGGATCCTTCAACTTGCTCTTCATGTTCCGACTCCATCTCTGTACATGACGAACTGTGTGATATTTCATGTACTTTGTTCAGTGAGGTTGCACATGTTTTTAGTGTTGGGGCCAAACACACCTGCTGCATCCACATCCTGTTTCTGACAATAAGGATCATCTTGTATCTGATTGGGGGAAGGTCGTTCAAAGCCCCTTTGTGAAGCTTTTGTGTTTTGTCTTTATTGACTTGTAAAATAAAATGTCTCACCGCATCTTCCTTTACACTTACTAAAAAAACAACAAAACAAACCTTCTGCCCTTTCTTGTACTTGCATCTCATGAAAAGGAAACACTTCTCTGATAGCACTTTGCTTTGATGTTTTCTCCTTGACTGAGGTTTTTGGTGCCTTGTACTTGTAAGGACAAAAGCGTCTGACAAATAACTAAATGTAAATGTAAATGTTTTAACGGGTTCGTTTCCTCCATCATCAACGCCGTCCTCAATGGCGCTGATTACACTCAAGGTGTTTGCAACCAGTGGTTTTCAATTACTCCATGACAGAACCAGAAGGCTGGGTGTTTAACCTTCTAGGACAGGAAGTGGAAAGAGGGAACCTACAAAATAAGAGTAACACAAGAGAGGGTTTGACACAGACAGGGGAGGCCAGACAACAAAAACAAAGTAAAGTTTAAGGTAGTGACATTTGTCCATTCCATTTTTATATTCTATTGTTTTGTATGTTTGAACATAGCACCTCTTTTATTGATAATGTGGCAGCTGTCAGGACTTTCCAAACCACAATCTCACCTTGGACACCAAAATGGATAGAGCCGGCTCTGTCTCCTGCAGTATAAATACTATAGTACCTTAAGTTGTGTCAGTGTGCTGGTAAAGTAATTGAACTGAGGCTCTGCTGCAGGTTTCTGTTGTTTGGGGCTGATGATCAAGATGAAGAAAAAGAAGAAAAACGACCTTTCACCTTTCACTCTGGTGACGGTGCAGGTAAACACAATGCTGAAGTTACTAATGGTGCTACTAGTTACTGCTACTACCACTACACTTGCAATACTACATGTCTTTATGTATGTACCTGCTGCTAAATCATACTGAGCAGTGCTGCTCCCTCTGTGCATTTCACTGCCAGGAGTTTAAGGGCTCAGAGTTCAGTAGTTTTTGATTTCTCCATGCCAAATTGGTGGCAGCGGTGGGATCTGCCGAACATCACACCCTGGAAGATAAAGAAATGAAATTCCAGCCTCAACCTCTGCTAAAAGAACAAGCATCTTTCCTATCAGAAACAGAGACAGGAACCATACCTGCACTGAAAGTGCGCCTGTATTTTTATGGGCAAAACACAAATATGATGTAGGTTTCATAAGAAATTCTAACACCAAAGTCCTCTCACAGGCCCAGCAAACGTCAGTACCCATTGGAACGAGAGGCCATTGATGGAATTACACTAGTGTTTGAGTCTCTTAGAGATGCAGGTGTAAGAGTTCCCTGTGACTCTAGTCCGTGCAACATGACAACATGACGAAGTTGCTTGAACTCCAGAAGCAGACGAAGCTTTTGTTGATATGAAACTTGTCTTGCAGTCTGCTCCCACTCTTGGTCTGCCTGATCCTACTCAGCCTTTTGTGCAAACTGTTGAGGAGAAAATAAAACCTTGATCCGGTTGCTGCAGGTCTTCCTCGCTGATTGAGAGCTGTGGCAGCAGCAGAAACAGCTGATATTGTAGGATACTGTGATGTTTCTCTGCTTGTTCCACATGCTGTGGAACAGAAATCGCCACATTTGTCCACAGCACGCTGGCTGAGATACAACACTGTGCCTAATATAACCGTTCTGAATCCTGCGACTCTCTTACCCACTCCTGATGACGGTGAGCCACATAACTGTGTTGCTTCCCTCCAACAGGTCTGCACTCCTCGACCTGATCTCCGAGAAACACCACTTACTAATCCTGATCTTGTTCTGTTTGTAGATGGTTCTGCAATCAAGGATCCACACATAGTTAACACGTCTGAACACAGTGTTGACCTCAGGTCTTTAACATACACATTGTCAGGCCAGGCAGCTGAACTCAGAGCCTTAACTGAGGCGTGTAAACTGGCAGCAGATAAGACGGTGATAATATATTTTGATTCACGCTTTTCATTTGGAATGGTACATGATTTTGTGCCCTATGGCGGCATCGGAATTTCCTACAATCCGACGGACAACCCATCCTTGCAGCACTTTTAGATGCAATCCTCTTCAAAGCTATTGCTGTCTGTAAGTTTGCTGCTCACACTAACAACCCTGATTCTGTTTCTTTAGGTAATGGCAGAGCTGCTGCTGCTGCTGAGGCTGCAGCTCGCTCATCACTTCCTCAGGAACACACACTCTTCTCTGATGATGCCACTGACTCTCCACCTGGTTCAATAACTGCTATGTAATGTTTTTCTACCCCCCAGGAGAGACAACCCTGCAGACCTTGTGGGGCTGTGTTCAGTGATTGTGTTTGGTGGAGCCCTGATAACAAACCTTCCCTTCCAAAAGATTTCTTCCCATAGTTTGCTAAGTTGACACATGGCCTCGACATGTGTGAAAAGTTGCGATGGGGTCAACACTTACAAATCACTGTTTCACAAAAGGTTTTACTTTCTATGCACAAGGTTTGGTCAGTCACATTTGAACACTTGATGATGGATTTCATTAAACACACTTCTTCAGAAGGGAAAAGATTTTGTTAACAATGGTTGATATGTGGAGTAAGTAGAAAATGAAGCTTGTCCACTGGGGCAGTGGAGATAGATGTGTGGGACAGGGAGATGGATGGGGTGTCTCACTCATGGTGGGTAGGCTGGGATTTGATCCCGCAGGGTTCTGCACCCTATTCATTGAGCTGCCCGGCCACATGGGGGACTCTGCTAATTGGCCTCTCCTGTCTTCCCATGTCCCAGTTGTGCGTTTCCCCCGCTGATTATCACCTACACTCCCTGCACTTATTTTCTAAATGAACAATTCAAAACTTAACTCACTGTCACTTTAGTTTGGTTTGCATGAACACATCAAAGATGGCTGCGCGTGCACATCGCGAGGCCCGGTGTCTCCAGTTTCTGCATGTTTGCAGTATTTTTCCTGCTCATCTCGGGTCTGTTCGTTCAGAACAGTAGTGCATCTACAAAGTACACCCGACAGGAGCTTCTGGATATTGGTTTGTACATTTCCGACAGTTTTACCAACAGTCTTCGACTCAACCCTGAGATCGCCAGAACACCGGAGGCCGCGCATCTAACCCGGCCGGGGGCGGAAGTGCTCGAAGACGGTGTCGTGACCGTAAACAAAGACAGGGGAAACGCGGAGGGCTAAGAGCTAAGCTAAGGCTAACACCACACCGGCTATCTTTGCCCAGCATTTTCCTCGCTAATGTACGGTCGCTGGTGAACAAAATGGACGTGATTCGACTCAACATCAACCAAGGCAAGAGACTCTGGAACTGTAACATCACAATGTTCACCGAAACTTGGTTAAATAGCGGTGTACCGGACAATGCTATCACGCTAGCTGACCACCACGTGTTCCGGGCAGACAGAACGGCAGATGACTCCAGTAAGACCAGAGGAAGAGGATTGTGCATTTATGTTAACAAAGCTTAGTGCACAAACTCTGTCACTCTTGGGAGACACTGCTCAGCTGACCTAGAGTTTCTCATAGTTAAGTGTAGACCATTCTATCTTCACCATTATAACTGCCGTTTACGTCCCCATCGACGCTGATGCCAAGCTCGCTATGAAGGAACTTCATACGGCCATCAGCAAACAACAGACTGCTCATCCGGAGGCTGCATTTATTGTTGCTGGAGATTTCAATCACTCCAAACCTAAAGGCAATGCTCCCCAAATTCCACCAAAACGTTTTTTGTCACACCAGAGGAAACAAGACGCTGGACCATGTATACACAAACATGGCTGAAGCCTACGCTGTGACGCCCCTCCCCCACTTGGGACAATCAGATCACCTTTCTTTGTTCCTCACCCCCAAGTATTCAACCCTCATCAACGTGTGAAGCTATCAGTGAGGAACATCAAAGTGTGGCCAGCAGGGGCTGAATTCACAATCCAGGACAGGTTTCAACACACAGACTGGAGTACGTTTGCTTCCCAGGCCACCAGTGGCTCTCACACGGACGTGAGGGAAATTATGATCAATGACCATTTGTTCACACTTCTGGCAGAGGCCAGACCCCCACCAGTGGGAAGCCTACGGGAACTAGAAGGGACATTGAATCCCTGACACCTAAAACAGAACCTACTGTATTCCTTGACACCTAAAACAGACCCTACTGTCTTCTTTGTTTTCCCTGACCTTTTGTTTAACCCTAGCTTCCCAGGTGGCTGTCCAGGCAGAGACGAGAGACAGTCACACAGACGGACTACAAACAAAGCCACTCTACCCTCCCAGACACAAATGTCTCCTTCCTGAACCAGCTTAATGACTTTTATGTTCGCTTTGAAGGAGACAACAAAGAACCTGCCACCAGAATCAGTCCTTCAACCAACCTTTCACCCATCACACTAACCTCCACAGACGTCTACACCGCACTGAGCCAGGTCAACGTGCACAAGGCTGCTGGACCAGAAGGCATCCCTGGACGCGTTCTTAGAGCATGTGCTGAGCAGCTTACTGGGGTATTCACAGACATTTTTAACATGTCCCTTGCCCAAGCAGCTGTGCCAACATGCTTCAAATCCACCGCCATTGTCCCAGTGCCGAAACACTCCAGCCCAACATGCCTGAACGACTACCGCCCTGTAGCACTCACGCCCATCATTATGAAGTGCTTTGAGCGGCTGGTCCTGGCAAACCTGAAGGACTGTCTCCCACCCACACTAGACCCACACCAGTTTGCCTACCGTGGAAATAGGAGCACAGAGGATGCAGTCTCCATTGCACTGCACTCTGTGCTAACACACCTGGACAATAAGAACACTTATGCACGAATGCTGTTTGTTGACTTCAGCTCAGCATTCAACACTGTAATACCCTCTAAGTTAATTACCAAACTTAGAGACCTGGACATTAACACATTGCTCTGCAACTGGATCATGGACTTTCTGACCAAAAGACCTCGACATGTTAGGTCAGACCACATCTGTTCCACCACCATCACGCTCAACACTGGTGTACCACAGGGCTGTGTGCTGAGCCCTTTCCTCTACTCCCTCTTCACCCACGACTGCAAGCCCATGCATGGATCTAACACCATCATTAAGTTTGCAGATGATACAACAGTGATTGGTCTCATCAACAACAACGATGAGACTGCCTACAGGGAGGAGGTCCAGCATCTGGTCACTTGGTGTTTGGATAATAATCTGCTCCTTAACACCAACAAGACCAAGGAGCTCATTGTGGACTTCAGGAAGGAGAAGAGGCTCACAATATCCCATCCATGTTAACAGGATGGCCGTTGAGCCTGTTTCATCCTTCAAGTTCCTGGGGACCCACATCTCGGAGAACCTGTCCTGGACCACCAACACCTCCAGCCTAATCAAGAAGGCTCACCAGCGCCTCTTCTTCTGGAGAACACTCAAGAAAAGCCATCTTCCCTCGGCTATCCTGGTGAACTTCTACCGCTGCCAATAAAGAGCATCCTAACCAACTGTGTCACAGTCTGGAATGGGAGCTGCTCTGCTGCAGGCAGTGAAAACTGCCCAACGCATTACGGGGACTCCACTTCCAGCCATTGAGGACATAAAAAAGAAACACTGTCTGCGTCGAGCACGCAGGATTCTTCAGGACTCCTCTCACCCCGCCCAGACTGTTTTCTCTCCTGCCTTCAGGCAGGCGCTTCAGGTTCCCCCGGACACGAACCACCAGACTGAGGAACAGCTTTTTTCCTAGAGCTGTCTCCTTACTGACCTCTGACCCACACTGACTTCACTGAGCTTTCTGCCACAATCATACACTCCGACATTCTCCCCATGACCATTGCACTATTTAATATTGCACATAGTCATTGCACTAGCCAGTATATACTCACCTGTAAATACACGTCTGTAAAATGTCTGTAAATAGAAAACTGCATATTATATTCATATCTACTTGCATATTCCTGATTACTATGGCAACCACTATATAGCCTTATCCATCTGTAAATTTCTGCTGTAGTTAACAACAACCTGTATAGCATGTTCATAGCATCTGTAAATATGATCCATAATTTCTTGTGTACATATTTTCTAGAGCTAATTTATAACCTATATCCTGCACTTGCTTGGTGGTGTAGAGGTTAGACATAAAATGCATTTCGTTGCCTTGTACTTGTACATGTGTAATGACAATAAAGTTGAATCTAATCTAAGGTTAAGGTTAAGGTATCTTTATTGATCCCACAACGGGAAAATTAACATGTTACACAGCTCCCAGATGTACAAAGCGCAAGTAATGTGCAAAAGATTAAATCAAAGTCAATTTACAAATGTACAATATTAAAGTACTACAGAATATGTACAATATTTCAAGTTCAAGTAAGTCAGACTGTGGAGTTATAGAGTCTAATCGCGGTGGGAATGAAAGACCTGCGGTAGGGCTCTGTCCTACACTGATGGTGGATCAGTCGGCCACTGAAGGAGCTGCACAGAGCCTCCACTGTCTGGTGCAGCGGGTGAGAGGTGTTGTCCATGATAGATGTCAGCTTGGCCAACATCCTCCTCTCACCCACCTCCTCTACAGAGTCCAGTGGGCAGCCCAGGACATTGCTGGCTCTCCTGACCAGCTTGTTCAGTCTCTTCCTGTCCTGGTTGGTGCTGCCTAAACCCCACCAGACCACAGCGTAGTGCAGAGCTGAGGCCACCACAGAGTCATAGAATGTCTTAACATGGGCCTGCACATGCCGAAGGACCTCATTCTCCTCAGAAGATGGAGGTGACTAGGTGGAAGGTGGAAGCTATCCACCCTTTCAATGTCCGAGCCGTGGATGTTCACCGGTGTGAATGGTAGTGTCTTTCTCTGGAAGTCAATCACCATTTCCTTCGTCTTACTGGTGTTTAAGCACAGGTGGTTGCTTTCACACCAGTCTACAAAGTCCGTATTGTGTGACCTGTACACCAGCTCATTCCCATCTGACGTGGAACTAACTATGGCTGAGTCATCAGAGAATTTCTGGAGTGTTGTAGGTGAAGTCCGAGGTGTACAGAGTGAAGAGGAATGGTGAGAGTACCGTACCCTGAGGAGCCCCCGTGCTGCAGACCAGCACAGACACACAGTTCCGCAGAACCCGTCTGAGCCTCAGGTTGAACATGTATGTGACCACCTCACAGAGCTGCTCAGCACAGTTACTCAACAGTGTGGCGCAGAGCTCATCCAGTGGTGTGAAGACTGGGGGTGGAGTGAGGTGGAGGAGATCAGGGGATGGTGGTCACAGCTGCCAGACTGTAGATATGTGAGAAGGGGGCTGGGGGGCTTGCTGACGGAGTGGAGCTGGAGTCAGATCTGTTGAAAAACAGGTTTAACTTGTTGGCCCAGACTTGATCTTCATCAGCTGACCCCCTGACTGTCCCCTGTCCGTGGCCTGAGATGGTCTTTTGGCCCCCTCCACATATCTCGTGCGTTGTCCGTCCCTAACCTGTCTGATCTTGTACTTCAGTTCAAGGTGACTCTTTTCTGCTCCTCCGTGTCCCCTGTATTAAAAGTCCTCCTCTTCTTAATTAGTAGGGCTTTAAGTTCAGGGGTCACCCAGGGTTTTCTGTTGGCACAGTGTTCTCTACACAGAAGTTGATGTAGTCTGTGATACAGTGGGTCAGGCTGTTGATGTCGTCTGCGTGAGAGCTGCAGAGTGTGTCCCAGTCTGTGGTCCCGAAACAGTCTCGCATATGCCTCATCAGTCCAGAGTTTCACAGTCTTCCTCTGTGCAGACTGTCTTCTCACCCTGTACCCCTGATGTACCAGATTGTGATCAGAGCGGCCAAGTGGGGGGAGGGGGCTGGAGGTGTATGCGTCCTTTATATTAGCATACAATAAGTCCAGCAACTTGTTGTCCCTGGTGCGGCACTTCACGTACTGGGTGAATGTTGGGAGAGTGGAAGAGAGTGAGGCGTGATTAAAGTCCCCGCTGATGAGGAGCAGAGCCTGCGGGACGAGTTTCTGCGCCGTGCAGCAGCTTACACGCAGCGGCTGCGTCGGGCGAGGGAGGGACGTACACGTTGAACACAATAACATGTGAAAACTCCCTCGGGATGTAATAAGGCCGAACGCCGACAGCGACAAACTCAATGTACTTGGTGCAGAGTTGTTCTTTAACACAGTGTGTTAAGTGTGTGTTAATAAACACAGCCAGTCCTCTGCCTTTTCTCTTGCCGCTCTCCTTCAGTCCTCTGTCTGCCCGAACCAGTTTAAATCTATCCAGTGTGTCTTCATAAAACACACGAGGCTGCACTCCTTGTGTTCCTGCTGCAGCCGGGTCAGCGCAGTGAACTCATCCAGTTTGTGTGAGAGGGAACAAACGCTTCCCACGATGAGGGAGGGCAGCCATGGTCTAAATCTCCTCCTCCTCTCCTGGAGCCTTTGTCCCACTCTACGGCCTCTCCTTCTCCTCCGTAAGTCGGTGGAATCTCCGGCTTGTCGGTGTAGAGAGGTGCAGGGCTGCATAGCGCTAAAAGCTGCTCTTGCGGGTAAACAATGGAGCCATGTGTGAAGCTGAGGGGATCTCCAGACACGCTCCCAAAAAGTTCAAAAAACAAAAGAATACAAAACACAAAAGTAATAAAAGTGGTCTTCCTGAGTGCGCCTTTGCAGCAGGACTTCACCACTTTAAAGAAAACCTTCAGGACAGGCCAATAAACAATAGAAAATAAAAGAAAAAGAAAAACAGAGGAAGGAGCTACTGTAACAGGCAGCTGGTTGTGCTGTGCCATCTTCATTACCTGACTGATTTCCTCATAATTCTGTTTTGTCTGACGATTTTCTAATAACATTTGAATTTGATCTAATGGATTATACAGCAGTCAGACCAACAATTACAACAGAATTGGAATCCTCAGTAAGGCTTCAGTCCCTTTTAGACTGCTTTGTGTCCATAGATCTTGCTGAGTTAACTTCAACTATTATGTCATCAAAACCAACAACATGTCTGCTAGCTTCTCTCCATTGGCTTCCCATTAAATGTAGAACAGAATTTAACACTCTTCTTCTTTCCTATAAAGCTTTAAACGGTCAAGCTCCATCATTTCTAAAAGATCTCCTAGTACCATATCATCCTACTAGACCACTTCGGTCCCAAAATGCAGGCCTACTTATGGTTCCCAGAATTTCCAAAAATAGAATGGGAGGCAGAGCCTTTAGCTATCAAGCTCCTCTCCTGTGGAACCAGCTCCCAGTCCAGATTCGGGAAGCAGACACCCTCTCTACTTTTAAGACTAGGCTCAAAACCTTCCTCTTTGATAAAGCTTATAGTTGGTTATAGTCATGCTGCTATAGGCTTAGACTGCTGGGGGACTCTGCACTGAGAAACTTTCCTCTTCTCTTCATTCTCTCCTCTCACCCCACATCTATAATGTCACCACTGTATGACATTAATTCTGTATCTTCTTTGTCCCATAGTCATCTTTCTCCCTCTCTGTCTCCCTCTCTCTGTCCCTGTCTTCAGGTGTCCCTGGATTTGGCGCTGTGTGTCCTCCAGTGCGCAGCTACTGGTCCTACTAACCTGCTCAATGTTTCGTTGTTGCTTTGTTGCTCTCTTCTTTTCTCTCTCCGCTTTCCACTCAGCCCAACGGGTCAAGGCAGATGTCCGTCCACCCTGAGCCTGGTTCTGCTGGAGGTTTCTTCCGTTAAAGGGTGTTTTTCCTCTCCACTGTTGCCTATAGCTGCTGAAGGGAGATTTGTTGGGTTTCCTTAAATGTTTGTATAGTCTTGACTTCATTATATAAAGTGCCCTGAGATGACATTGTTGTAAATTGGCAACATATAAATAAAGTTTAATTGAATTAAATTAATTTGCTAGACCCTATTCCAGTTAGACTGCTCAAGGGCGCTCAACTCTTAGACACATTCCTTTTAGATATGTTTAAAAACAGGATATGTACCAAAGGCCTATAAGGTAGCTGTACTCAAACCTCTACTTAAAAAAACTAGTCTGGATCCAGGTGTCTTAGCCAATTACAGTACAGTTAAGAACACTTAACAGTACTATGAATAAGTCTTCCTGTCAGGTGCAAACACAAAATCTACAGAAAGTAAAGTTAAGGTTCAAAGGTGCGACACAATATGAAATATGTACAGACAGAGTATTACACAATAAAATTAAAAATAAAAGAAGTGAATGTGAGGTTGTAGTAAAACTTGGAAAGTTGCCCAGGAAGCGAAAAGACTCCACAGAGGTCAGGGTGTCACAGAGGATGACGGGGGGACTGGTTCCTTTCTGAAATCCACTTTCATCTCAACTGTCTTGGAAGCATTGAGCTTCCATTTGTTTGTGCTGCAACATGACTCCAAACGGTCCATCTCACTCCTGTAGGCCGACTCATCTCCATCAGAGATGATGCCAATGAGGGTGGTGTCATCTGCAAACTTCAAGAGTTTAACAGCCTGATGTCCAGATGTGCAGCTGTTGGTGTCCAGGCAGAATAACAGAGGAGAGAAGACGCAGCCTTGGGGGGATCCAGTGCTGATGGTCTGTGAGTCGAAGACGTGCTTCCCCGGCCTCACAAACTGCCTCTGTCCGTCAGGAAGTCCGTAATCCACCTGAACATAAAGTCAGGCACGTTTGAGTGGACGTGATAGTGGAGGAGGGGGGCTGCCGTTGATCAGTGGCTGGTGGGGAGTCTCAAGTCTGTCTACTTGGCCAGACGCCGGTGGTTCACAGAGTGGGGGGATCTAGGCCTTTTAGTGGTGATTGCCTGAAACCCTTTCCAGACAGAGGCGGAGTCGTTGGCTGAAATTGCTGTTCCATTCTCTCGCTATGCACAGATTTAGCTCTGCTCAGCTCTTTGCTAACTCTGTACTTAGCCTCTCTGTATTTGTCTTTGTCCCCACTTCTGAATGCAGCTGCTTTCTCTGACCTCAGCTGTCTGAGTTTGGCTGTGAACCAGGGTTTGTTGTTGTTATAAGTCACCCTGGTGCGTGATGGAATGACGCTGTCCTCACAGAAGGTGATGTAGGATGTCACAGAGTCTGTGTACTCATCCAGACTGATAGTGGCAGATCTAAAAACATCCCAGTTTGTGAAATCCAACCACTCCACACTAAAGTTCGTCCATGTCCTCACCGGTCCACTTGTTTGATGAACCATGACGTAATCAGACCAGTCTGAGGAAGAGTAAGGCGTGATAAGCGCCGCTGATGGTGGAGTAGCAGTGATCAAGCAGTTGTCCTTCTCTTGATGGGCACTTGAACTGTTTGTATTTGGGGAATTGGTGGGAGAGACTGCCTTTGTTAAAGTCCCCAAGAACAATAACCAAGGCGTCCAGGTTTGTCCGTTCCACGCACAGTATCTCGTGAGCCAGTGCGCGTTGGGCCTCGAGCATGTTGTCTTGCGGCAAGATGTAAACAGATGAGAATAAATGATGGCAACTCATGTGGCGAGTAAAAAGGCTTACAGGTAATGATGAAGGCCTCCAGGTCCGGGGAACAGCGCTGAGACAAAACTGAGACATTGTTGCACCAGCTGCTGTTGGCATAAATACAGATATCGCCTCCCTTTGTTTTGCTATAAAGCTCTGTGTGACTGTCCGCTCTTTAAAGTTCAAATTAACCCAACTGTAGGATGTTATGGCCAAAAAACTTGCAAAGCAAGTTAGAAACAAGAGTCAACTGAAAATGACCACTGAGCAATTTAATGAACAATTCAGTAAAACACAAGAAAACCAGAAACAGAGAGAAAAAAACAGAACGGAGCAGTGTCACCCGGGTGGATCAGACTGTTTCTGATACCCTCTGTCAGGATGTGTGTGTGTTTTATCTGCTCCACTATGCAAATCATATACACTGATCAGGAGTCCTTGATTAGCAAGTCTCTGTTACTGTCTGCTAATGTGTCAACAAAGATTCAAAGGAACAATAGGGTCTGTTAAGGTGTCAAGTTCCCATGGGCTTTCTACTGAGTGGCGGGGACTCGTTGTCTGGCCTCTGCCAGAAGTGTGAACAGATGGTCAGATGGTCATTGATCAAAAACTTCCCTCATATAGCGCAGAGTCCGGTACAAGATCACACAGCCATGATTCTTGAACGCTTTCCTCTCCTGCGGGCCCTTGCTTGAGAGGGCCTCACTTTGACACTATTGACCAAAAGCTAAAAAGTGCTACCCAGTCCAAGTGGTGCCACCCTGCGTGGCTGCCTGGTGCAGTAGCTCCCATTTACATGGTAACCTTTTTACCTTTTTTTTATAGACATTTTGTGTCAAAATTGTTGAATACGAGAGTGTCAATGTGAGAGCTGCACCATGGACATGAAACTTGTCGAGAAGTGACGCAACAAGACAGAGACAGAAACAGAGAGAGAGAGAGAGAGAGCGAAGGGGAGGGATGGACAGGCAGAGATAAACTCGGCAAAACTTGCATTTCATTACTTTTATAACTCTGATTCAGACGAAAACGTTACTTAGACGCCTATTTTCTGCTTTGCTGACAACGTCTTTGAATGTTAAATATCCAGATGTGCCACATGTAAGACGTATCACTTTACATTACTTGTCTTTGTCTCCCTGCAGGCAGCTGCACACACCCACCAACCTCCTCCTCCTCTCTCTGGCTGTGTCAGACTTACTCTTTGGACTTGTGACACCATTAGAAGCTCACAGACAAATAGGTTGTTGGTTACTTGGCGATGTCATGTGTACGCTACATATTTTTTTGGGCTCAGTCTCTGTTTGTGCCTCAGAGGGAGAAATGATTTTCATATCGTTTGACCGGTATTTGGCTGTTTGTGACCCTCTGCGTTACCCCACCAGAGTCACAGTGAAAAAAGTTCAAATGTGTGTTTGCATGTGGTGGATCTTTTCTGTTGTCTACTATGTTGCCTCTTATAAGGTTATTCTGATTCAGCCAGGTAGGTATAACTCATGCTATGGAAAGTGTGTGTTTTACACTGACTACATTTCAGGAACTGTTGACACAGTCTTGTCAGTTATTGGTCCAATTACTGTGATCATAATTCTGTACATGAGAGTGTTTGTTGTGGCTGTGTCTCAGGCTCGGGCCATGCGCTCTCACGTTGCAGCCGTCACACTCCAGCATTCAGGGAATGTAACGACTAAGAAATCTGAGCTGAAAGCAGCCAGGACTCTGGGTGTTGTTATTGGTGTGTACTTAATATGTTTTTTCCCATATTACTATGTTGTAAGTTCTTTTCTTCTTAATTGCCCTGTTGATGTGTTTGTTGAAGCCCTTGCAATCTTTATGATGTGTATCAATCCCTGTCTGAACCCTGTGATTTATGCCTTGTTCTACCCCTGGTTTAGAAAAGCTATCAGACTCATTTTCTCTCTTCAGATCCTGCAGCCTGGATCCCGTGAGATTAACATGCTGTAAACAGACACTGTGCAGTGACTGAAATGTGATCTGTAGGAATAAGAATTGCACACGGCCACTTATAAAGCACTTTGATCCAAAGCACTTTACAATGTCACTTTTCATTTGCACACCAGGAGAGACTGGGAATCAAACCACCAATCCAGTGGTCCATGGACAGCAGTAGGTCACGTTAATGTCAGTGTCTTCTGACTTGTATCTCTCAAACCTATTCCACTTATTGTCAAAATCAAGAAAAGAACCACCTTCACAAAACATGAATGAAGAAACCAGATGCACACAGTTGACAGTCGGCATTCTTTTCCATTTGTAGATTATCTGTTCATGGCATTTGTCAAGCAATGAAATCCTTTTAGCTGTCCCCCGGCAGTACCCGAGCAGCTGGGAAGCCAGGCTAGCTGGGTGACAGTTCGTAAGAGGTCTAATGCTAAGCATTAGATTGGATGGTGCCACTGTCTGATTTAAAAATATGGCTGGTTTTATCAGGCAACCAATGACAATCCAGAGTTGAACCCAGAGTCCCAATCAACTACATTCCATCACAAGAGGAGTTAATCATAATAACTTAATAAATATCAGGACTGCTCCTCTTACTGAACAAAACCTAAAACGATTAAATGTGGGTTATTAAATATCAGATCTCTCTCATCTAAATCTGTTAGTAAATGACTTGATAAGCGATCATCAATTCAATTTATTTTGTCTCACTGAAACTTGATTGCAGAAGGAAGAATATGTTAGTTTAAATGAGTCGACCCCTCCAAGTCATATTAACTATCATGTTCCTAGAAGCTCAGGCCGAGGTGGAGGAGTAGCAGCAATCTATCACTCAAGCTTACCAATAAACCCTAGACCTAAACATAGTTATAACTCATTTGAGAGTCTTACTCTGAGACTTTCACATCCAATCTGGAAAACTCAAAATCCACTTCTATTTGTTATTGTGTACCGTCCTCCAGTCCCTTATTCTGAATTTTTGACTGAATTCTCAGATTTTCTGGCCGACTTAGTGCAGATAAAGTCGTCATAGTGGGTGATTTTAACATTCATGTAGATGCTGACAGTAACTCCCTCAACACGGCATTTACTTCATTATTAGATTCAATTGGTTTCTCTCAAATTGTAAATGAACCCACTCACTGTTTTAGTCACACCCTAGACCTTGTCCTTACATACGGCATTGAAATTGATAAATTAACAGTATTTCCTCATAATTCTGTTCTCTCTGACCATTTTCTAATAACATTTGCATTTAGTTTATTGGACTACACAGCAGCTAGAAAGAAGTTTTGCTTCAGTAGGTGTTTATCTGAAAACACTGTGAACAAATTTAAGGAAATGATCCCTTCATCAATTACTTCAACATGTACCGATATAACTGAGAGTAGCCTCATTAACCGTACTCCTGTACAAGTTGATTACCTGACTGATAATTATGCAGCATCTTTACGTTCAATACTTGATAGTGTTGCACCTCTACAAAAGGAGGCAGTAATTCTGAACAGGCGATCTCCATGGTATAGCTCGCAAACCCGCAATTTAAAGCAGGCGTCACAAAGACTAGAAAGGAAGTGGCGTTCTACTCACTCACAAGAATCACGCTCAGCCTGGAAAAAGAGTTTATACTTATACAAATTAGCCTCTGTAAAGCCAGAACAGCTTATTATTCATCACTAATAGAGGAAAACAAGAACAACCCCTGGTTTCTTTTCAGCACTGTAGCCAGGCTGACTAAGAGCCATAGTTCAGTTGAGACTAGTTTTCCCTCAACGCTATGTAGCAATGACTTCATGACCTTCTTCACAAACAAAATCATAGCTATTAGAAATAAAATTCACCAGACCCTCCCCACAAATACAACAGAATTAGAATCATCAGTAAGTCCTCAGTCCCTTTTAGACTGCTTTGTGTCCATAGATCTTGCTGACTTAACTTCAACTGCTATGTCATCAAAACCGACATGTCTGCTAGACCCTATTCCAGTTAGACTGCTCAAAGATGCTCTACCCTTATTAGACAAGTTCGTATTAGATATCATTAATCTATCTTTACAAACAGGATATGTAACAAAGGCCTATAAGGTAGCTGTAATCAAACCCCTACTTAAAAAACCTTGGTGTTTTAGCCAATTACAGACCAATATGTGCACCTGAACGCAATGTTTGGCAACACAGCCAGTAGAACCTTAGAATTTACAAATCCAACTTTGTCCACCAGGATGAGATCAGCACTGTGCTCTCTGCTAGGCTGGGAAGAAGAGAGAGAGAGAGATAGAGGAGTTAAACCAGTGTACCTTTCTGATACATATATATATATATATATATATACATATATTAAACATTGCATATTTCACATTCTTAAGACAAATCTCAGAAGTGGGTAAACAGAACAGCAACAAGAATTAGGTAAAGACTGCCTGTTGTGGTCACGGAGGCTTTGGAAGAGTATATTTTGCATGCTAGCCACTCTGATAACAAGAGTTCCATGTCTCACAGCCTGATTCCTCGAGAACACAGCGAGTAACTCAAACCATCTGCGGTCAAGAATCAGACTGAAATCTGAGTGGACTTTTCCCTGGACCAAAATAAGAAGAAAAGACCACCTGTGGGGAAAAAGCAGGACGCCTTGCTAAATGGGGTACTACAAAACTGAAGAGGGAAGACTGGAGGAAAGTGATGCGTTTAAAGCGCTCGTAATGAGGCGCGATGAGGGTCCTGTAATCTGGTCTGTGTAATAAGACTGACAATTCTCTGTTGTTAATGTTTTCTGTGCAAGACATGTATTCTGTGTGAGCGTACAATAAAAATATATCACTTGCATAAGATTCAATTCAACTATATTTATATAGTGCCAATTTACAACAAGGTCATCTCAAGGCACTTTACATAATAAAATCAAGACTATACAAACATTTAAAGAAAACTCAACAAATCCCCCTTGAGCAGCTATAGGCAACAGTGGAGAGGACAAATTCTGTTTAACGGAAGAAACCTCCAGCAGAACCAGGCTCAGGGTGGGCGGCCATCTGCCTTGACCAGTTGGGCTGAGTGTAAAGTGGAGAGAGAAAAGAACAGAGCAACAAAAGCAACAACAAAACCTTGGGCAGGTTAGTAGGACCAGTAGCTGCACACTGGAGGACACACAGCGCCAAATCCAGGGACACCTGAAGGCAGGGAGAGAGAGAGAGAAAGACGACTACGGGACAAAGAAGACACAGAGTTGATGTCATACAGTGGTGACATTATAGATGTGGGGTGAGAGGAGAGAATGAAGAGAAGAGGAAAGTGTCTCAGTGCAGAGTCCCCCAGCAGTCTAAGCCTATAGCAGCATGACTATAACCAACTATAAGCTTTATCAAAGAGGAAGGTTTTGAGCCTAGTCTTAAAAGTAGAGAGGGTGTCTGCTTCCAGAATCTGGACTGGGAGCTGGTTCCACAGGAGAGGAGCTTGATAGCTAAAGGCTCTGCCTCCCATTCTATTTTTGGAAATTCTGGGAACCATAAGTAGGCCTGCATTTTGGGACCAAAGTGGTCTAGTAGGATGATATGGTACTAGGAGATCTTTTACAAATGATGCAGCTTGACCATTTAAAGCTTTATATGTAAGAAGAAGGGTTTTAAAATCTATTCTACATTTAGTGGGAAGCCAGAGAGAAGCTAATGAAGCTCCTCTGGTGTGCTGCTATGCAATTTGAGTTGGTGGAATAATTCTTTACCCAGTGTCTTCTGCTTGGTTACCTTGTCCCATCTCTTGAGCAACTCCAACTGCTCTAGGAACTTGATGGGTTTAAGACTTGCACACGCTTCACTATCAATCTTGGTCACATTGGTTAAGAACACACTACCACAAGGTCCAGCTCTCACCATATAACTGTTATTTTCTACGTGGAGCTCCATTAGTCCTTTACATCTGTGGCATCTTTCTGCCCAAACATGCACTGCTCGTGCCTGAGCGTAAAGTGGTAGCAAGGCATCTTCCTCCTTACTTCTTCCCATGTATTGAATGTGATCTCCACTTCAAAGTAACACTCAGGACATGCCTTGGTGTCCATAGCCAGCTGAGGAAAGTCCTGCAGCGAGTCCAAGGTGTTCAGCATATATTCATGAGAGCACACAATGAAATCTCTGCTCAGCTTCGTGTATACACCTACAGCTTCGGACAGTGTGATGGTTGATTCGGATTTCCGACTATGGTTTCTCCATTCTCCACACTTCGGACCTTGAGCCAAACCATGTATTCGTTTACCCACTCGTTAAAAGGTTCTTCGGTTGTTGAGGATGATTGCTTAGGTCCATCAAATGAACATACAAAATCAAACAGCCTTGAGTCCAACTCTCCCAGTAACTTCGCTCTGCAAGTTGATCACTGTCAAAGTAATTTTCAGAGCTTCATGAGGCTTGATCTCAGAGCTTCTTGTGCCCTTGGCGCTATTGTATCTGCAATCTGTCCCTGACCCCCCCACTTCACTAGACACATCATGAGTCCTATTAATCTGGAGTCTCGTGAGCGCACGGGATGTTTTACGTCGCTTCTCTTGGAAACAGAGGGACAAAGTGTCGTTAGTTGACCAAATGCAGACACGCCAACAAACTTCTCGGGCAAAGCATAGTGTGCAGGCCTCTCTCTCTAGGCTGTGCAGTAACTCCCTGAATGTGTACGCCAAGGTGCCGCTCTCTTCCTGCGCCCGGTGGTCATGACAATGCAGTTGCGGTTGCTCCAGCGAGTTTCTGCATCTCCTCTCTCCCGTCTTGCACCACAATCACAATCTTGGGTGCCTCGGATACGCATTGGGCAAGAATCTGTGAGTCCAAGAATCTAAAAGTGTTGCCATGACCAGGTTCAGAACCTTTTCCCCTGCGGTGTCCAGTAATCCATGTACAAACACCAGTTTGAGTCCACACCTGTAAACTAGCACAATGCAAACATGGTACATGGGAGAAAAGAACTTGGGGTTTGTAATATCTGATGAGTCCAGTATCACACTGGAGTATGTGATACTGTATCCATGTATCCAGTATCACATGAGACACAAGGGCCCCTTGTGTCTCACGTAGAACAATGGTGACTCAGTTGCAAACACTATTGTTTAACCTTTTACCACCGTGGTGCCCGGGTATCGGTTGACATTGTAGGATTTGCTCTTCAGCCGCATGAACGATGAATCTCCCATACTGGTTCTGACCTTACTCGGGATAAAACCTACCTTCTCAAATTTGAACACAGGACCTAGCATCTTGGAGTACGCTTGCAAGGAGGCTGAAGCCCTCCGGGGGGCAGAGACAGACAAAATCTCAGCTGGCCCAGCAACAGAAGCTGCTGTCAGACCCGTCAACTGAGGAACAGGAACTGTTGGAGCGTTGGCCAATTCTGGAAGATTGAAGATGCAGTTGAAGGCCCACTTGGAGAAAAGATCAGAGACAGGTGCGAGTCCGGTGCAGACATCGGCCCCCTTGGAAACACGAATAGGGTCAGGCGGGATGGCCGTACCAGAGGTAGATGTCAGGACATGAGGCTCACAGGCAGAACCAGGAACTGATGGGGCCTTAACAGAGTATGATACAGGAGCAACCACTGGAGGGAGGTTCAGGCAGGTTGTTGGTACATTCAGGGACACCTCTGATGCAGGCAAGAGGTCCTGACAGGGGGGTAGTGCCCAACTAACATTTCTTCTAAAGGTGTTCAAAGCAGCCAGTAACAACTGCCCCTTCGAGATCCATGGTCTGGACTTGATAACAACCTCTGCTCAGTGTGCCACAGCACAGCGAGTTTCAGGATCAGAGGAGGTTTACATGGCTTGCTACCAACTTTCAGGTGAAAGTTCGACTCTTGGTGAGGCATTGCAAGGAGGCTTGAGAATGGGGGGCAGGAGTCTGGGGAGACTGATGCGATGAGAGTTCCGACGTCTGGTGGTGTTCAATGGACATGGGTCCGGAACAGGAGCAGACTCTTCAGGAGCAGGAGCAGGCATCAGATAGGTAAAAAAGTGAGAGGTGGTGACAGGACAAGTAGCAGGAGCTGATTGAGGTTTGGCTGTCTCAGGGACGTCAGTCAACCATGAAGCAAGGGGGAGTGGTTTTCACCTGTGCTGGGGCTAATAGATGTGGTCTGAGGTTTGGCTTTACATCAGCGTCGAACAACTCTTAAATAAAATTAAAAAATGAATGATGCTTGATGATTGTCAACTTGTGCCCTGTACTGTCACCAGAACTCTATTACTTCAGGACTAGGGAAACTAAGATCAGAACGCACACCAGAAAACAGTGTGGAAGCATAAACGAGGCATAAATGTGGGACATAATAGTAATACAGGGCAGCACAGGGTAACAAAAACAAAAATCACTCAGATCAGAGCAGAGGGGGACGGCCGACTAGGCTTACTGGGATAAATGGTACAAGGGAATCTAGAAGACTATACAGGGAAACACTACACACAAGGGGAGACCATAACTAAAGAGGGATAAATTAAAATCCTGAGAGACCTACCTACGAACAGATAAGGGTGCAGGGAAGCAGAAAAACACACACCGGCGAAGCAAGTAAAAACAGACAATCTGTAAAGGTTACCTTAACTTTACTGACCAGCACACTGTTACGTCAGAACACACATGACTGCCCCACATGACTGGCAGCCAGCGAATCAATACCTGA
Source organism: Channa striata (assembly GCA_033026295.1). Classification (NCBI taxonomy): domain Eukaryota; kingdom Metazoa; phylum Chordata; class Actinopteri; order Anabantiformes; family Channidae; genus Channa; species Channa striata. Next base: position 35,391,756 of record CM065170.1, read on the forward strand.
TAATAAAATCACAGACTACAATGGGAAATGATTATACAAGTTCTACGGATAGTGTTTGAAGACTTGCTCGACTTAGAGACCACCCTTCGCATCAGGAAGCTATATGTACCAGAGCGTCTGGACTAGCTGCCTTAAGCAATGATGCTGAACTGGATCCCAGACAGTGTCATGAGTGCAAAAGAGAGCCAAGACATATGCCTCACCAAAGAGCAAGGGGACAAGTCGTATCTTGAACATTACGAACCTCCCTTCACGTACCTCGTGAAGTAGTGTCACGGGTACATTGACTAGGTGTCATGCTAGACCGATTGCTCAAGCCCTGCATGGACTTGACAGTGAGTTCGACCTGTGGTGCTACTCGCTGATGTTCCCAGATTTTGACAAGGTGCACGATGGTCTTGGACTCAAAGATGTTTTACGCATCTCCCTCCAAGATGAATCAGAGGAGACATTTGGTATATTTAGGCAAACTTCCAAAAGATTGGTTGTCAGGGGAGAACAGGATCAAAGTACACGAGGTCTCCTCATTACCTGATCGTCACTCTCAATCCAAAGGAAGTGAAGATGAAATGGCGGCACCCGAAAAGCCCCACCTTGGTCAAGAACAGGTTGTCTGTTGTTGCACTGCGCACTTTTCTTCAAGATTTCAGAGTTTTGTTCTATGGTTTTATAGTGCAATGGCAGGGAGATAAAACATTGTGGTTTACGTAAAAGTCTATGAGGCATTTTTGGGACTACATGAAAAATACTATTGCAATCAAACCAATTTTGTTGTAAATCTTTGACTCTAATCAGCACCAATATCCCATCTTAATATTTAAGTTTATGGAAAAAAAAAATTGTTGTGGGGTTTTTTTTGCAAAAAAATTTGTTGATTCACATGAGTAAACTAGCATTTAAAGGGTTAAAATGCTGAGAAAAGCAAAAAAATAGTGATGTATGATGATTTTATAGCAGTTTTTATGTGCGTGAACATTTTTGCCACAAGGGTCTCAAAAGGGAGTTTTTGGAGGGAGGGACAAGGGTTAAATCTCCCCTTAAATCAATAATCTAAACTACTTTTTTACACTGTTTGTTTTGATTACCTTTATAATGTGACTGTAGCTAAATTTGTATAGCCAAGTTTACTGTTTTTTTTGTGTCCTTTAACGTTACCTTGAGTGCTTAGAAAGGCGCCTATGACTAAAATGATTTGTTGTTGTTGAAGTCAGGACTCTGCATGGGTCACAGGTCACTGCTCCTGCCTCTGTCTTTGACATGTCATGTCAAACTTTCCTGTCACCCTGCAGAAGACCCAACCATCTGCTGCTTCAACATTTTTCCAATGGAAAATCCACAGTCTCCATGATAAGTTATTGATAATAAACAATTGCACTGAAAATGATTTAACCCCCACTAAAAATTAGGTGTTTAGGTAAAATTTTTAAATGTTCAGCTTTTTGAGACGTTCTTTCGTTAAAAACCCTCATTGTTAGTGGTTGTTGGAGAGTGGTGTGAAGGCGAACACACCACAAACAGTGTAACCGTGTCAGCTGTGCATGATGGATTTGTTTTGATGGCAGCAGTGAGTAAAGACCAGGTAATGTCAAACTTCCAGCACAAAGAAAACAGATCCACATTTAAAATCAACCAGAAGCATTCCGATCATATTTATTATGTACATGTAATTCTGCATTCAGTGTTTTTGTAGATAACCCTAACCCAGCAGACACATCAGTGTTTTTATTGACAATTATCAAACTGTCAAACCATGTCTGCCCCCATTCACTCAGTTTATTGTTTCTGTGCAATAAATATCACGTCACCATAAGAATCAAGTTACAATAAACTCAGGTGTTAAAGGTACATGTATATGTAACACAGTGACACTGTGAAACCTTTGGCGTCCCGCAGCTGAACGTCCAGTGCACCTCCACCTTCCCACCTCAAGTCAGAATTTTCTCTGATTGAAACGTTTGATCAGATCTGTTCACACTCTGTCCCAGAGGATTTCAGTGAACCATCTGTGAACTGATGATGTGGCTCCATCTGCTGACAAACCCTTGTTACTGCAGAATACATGTGTAGTGGCAGAGAGTCTGAGGGTTTGAGTACGCAGTTGATAGTGGAAAAAAGGGCTCGAGAGTCTCTTTGCTCAGAGTTTATAAGGGATGAATATAAGGCAGTTTTAGCAGATGATATAGCTTTTTGATAATGTAATATTCATAAAAGACACATTTCCTTATTAATAGTTAGACTAAGTTTCATTGCAAAGCCGTTCCAAACACGGCCTTTGGTCTTGAGCAAATGAAGGAAGCAGAGTGGAAGAAACAGTCCGGGTTTTCAGAGGAGCAAGTGAGTACAGCATATTAAGGAGTGGGGATCGAACCACTGACCCTCCCTGTTTGTGAAAAACTGCCTTACCAACTGATATCGTATGTTAAAATCTACCAGCAATATAACATTAGGGGACAGTGGGCATAAAATAGCAAGGAAGGCAGAAAATTCATTCAGAAAATCCGGGTTAGGTTTTGGGGGCGACAGACCGTGGCAATAATGGCTGGAACAGGGGCTGAAGAACTGTGGATTCAAATGAGCTGAAGGTGGGAAAAGACGGACAGGATACCTTGAATGTTGATCTGTGAAGAACAGCGAGGCCTCCACCCCGTTCACAGAGGTGACCCGTGTTTGTAAGCGAGCAGATGTTGAGCAGCCCGAAGGAGACGATGCCGGTAGAGCAAACCGCATTAGCGCTAACTGACCTAGCTAGGTTAGCTAGTGTGATGCATTCAGCGGCGCATCTGTCCTGCTTACGCTGTGGATGCCGGTACACTGACCACAAGGGTGAGGAAGATAAGGGATTCCGAGGTGAAGCCAGAATATTGATGGAAAAGTTGCATGTTGTCGTAGTTGTACAAGTTCGGCTGCAGAGTACTGGAGAAACGTTGTTACAGGAAATGGCCGTGACAGGATGGTAATCCAGGGTAGAAGTGCCCACACGAACCACTTTCCATGTCCATTGTCACCGAAGGTGCAAATGCCAAGTGGAAATAATATTTAAGAAAATAATCAGTATTATCAGTGGAGGGACCAGCGGCAGCTAACTGCTTCAGGGCCCGCCCCCCAAGTCAAAACAGTTGTGTGATGGTACCAGTGCACAGGAAAGCGTGATCACCAGCAGTCCACCATGTGTGAAATGTCGGCAATGAGTCAGAAAAACTCTTTTTTTAAATATTTTTCCAATCTTTATTTTAGGTTTTCTCTGCAGCTTCAACATCCTTCAAAACAATCTATCGTTAACTCAGGAGTCTTAAGGTTTCAGAGGCAGCTCGATGCAGCATATACAAATGTAGAGATTATGGATATAACAAAACCACCTCAGAGTTATAGAGTTGTAACAAACACTTTGGAAACAAATGTTTACATGAGGTTTAAAACACAGCAGATTGTTTTCATAAAGCTAGTGAAATTCAGTATATAGAGTAAATGTCATAAATATTCAGTTTATCACTTGGTGCATTTGATGCCAACACAGGCAAGTACAGAGAAGCTGATACAGGTGAGCTGAGATTAAAACAACGTGTCAAAAAGTTTTACATTTTTCATTGGCCCACTAAACATCTAAATGTTGAATTTCTGCCTGGGTACAAGTTCCCTTTTTTTGTCTTGCTATTTGAGAGTTTTTCTTTAGAGTTCCCTGAGCCTCTGATGATGACCTGAAGGTTTAGCTCTGTTCGTTACCAGCTGTGTCTCATCCCTTGTTACGATATTTGTATTGTTCTTTTTCAGCTGTGTTTAGTGGGAGTGTTTTTGAGTGGGAGTGAGTGCTCTTTGCTGAGTGGATCTGTGTGTGTGAGCTGTAGGTGCCATCTCTGATTGGCTGGACTGGGGGGGCAGTGCCGCAGCTGATTGGTCCGATTACCTTGCTATTTAAGAAGTCTGGTTCCAATCACCACGGGGGCTTCTCTGACTGCAATGGTTCTGTCCTCGGCCTCCAAACCGTGTTTGAGCTTTTTAGTGAATTGTTAGTCATTTAGTAGGATTGGTGCCATTTTGAGTATTTGTTTGTATATGTGGTAAATAGTATTAATAGCATCATCTTTAATCTGTGAATATGACCTGTATAAAGTAGGGTGAACTGCCATTTTCCTTTCCACTGTTTTGACGGGTTTGGGTTAGTTCATGTCTTTCTGTTTTGTGGCTTAGGGACTAGTCAGCACTGTCATTGGGAAATAGATTCTTTAGTTTCTTGTTTTGGCCTTGGTTCACCCTGAGTTTCACTATTTCACTGTGTTACAGAATAAATTGGACTCTTTACACGTACATTTGAGTGGTGGATTTTAGTCTGGGGAACGGGGAGGGAACAACCTCACTTTAACTTGTGTGTTGCGCTCCCAACTCCTAGACAGGGGCCTAACACCCTTTAATCTAGTTCAGCAGGTGTCAGTGTTACTGTCCAAACGCTGAACCTCGAGGACAACTCGCCCACCATGATTCTTTGGGTTCACTTTACACCCACCTGAGACTGAGAGGGTGACTTTTCTGGTAAAGCCCACTGGCTGGACGTCACATTGGTAGACTCCACTGTCCGACTTCTGCAGGTTGGAAAGAACGATGGAGAAGTTTCCTGTCTTGTAGAGATCAGGGAAACTTGTCACTCGATCTCTGAATTTTAGGTTCTGCCAATGACGTTTCTGGTGCATTATTTTTTATGTCCAACACGACGTTGTCATCCTTGTCCCTCCAGAAGGCTGAGACTTTATTAGGGAGGTCTTCCTCTCTGTAGACACAGGACAGCAGGACGTCGCCTCCAATATCCCCAGTGGCTTGGCCATTCGAGTTTACTATGAGAAAACAGGAACACAGGAAGCTCATTCAGAGTTCTGGTTCGGTTCAGATGCAGAACAACTGCTGCCATTTACTGACCAGGTGCTTCACGACTCACTTCACAACCAAACAATGTTAATCTGGAGACGACTTTACTGTAGCAAGAGAATAAGCTGCACTGTGTCAGTTTAACAGGAAGTTACATCAATGCTCGAACTGTCCCCAGAACAATGTCAGAGAACAGCTTCATTACCACAAATTATTACGTGAGCTACAGTCTGAAAGACATTTTATTTTGAGAGAAACGTGTGCCAGAGATTTTCAGGAAATAGACAGTTAGCTAGAAATTATTATGGTTTATCTTTTAAAAAAAAGTTCTGCCTCTCAAATGCCAGAATTTATTGCCATTACCCCTCTAAAAGTCTGTGAGATGCTGATTTGCCTCGAGAACAGTAAATGAGGCGTCATTATTTATAATGGAATTAAGCGTCTGATTCAACAATTTCTTATTTTTATTAAACGGCCAGAAAGTGACAAATATTCGGAGTTTCCAATTGTTTCCAGATGAACACTTGAAGCTGTAGTCTCCCAGTTCTCTAAAACCCCACATGGAAAAGGGCTCAAAAACTCCACCAGGACTTATTTGAACTGCAGAGCTGCACGAATCAGAGTGACCACAACCGGGTTTAAAGATCCTGTGGACTAAAACCAAAAGTCGTCTCTGTTCAGTGCTCGCATCTTCTCAATCCGTGTGCTTTTTCACAGGTTCTTTTGATGCCACTTAATCAGCAAAACATCAGTCATTAGGCTACAACTCTTTAATTGAAGCAGTTTAATAGATTTGTGTTTGTCTTGCAGCCTGTGCATTCCTATTTCTCTCTGAACGATAAATTGTAACAGATTCTTTCGAGTATCGAGAGTTTGTACGGTTACTGGTTGATGCAGAGCTGACTTGACATCTGCTGGTTTGTCATAATACCAGAGACACGTTTACAAGGTCTGCTGACCAATCAGTATGTTTTAAATTAAAATTAAAAATTAGAATAATAAATTAGAATAATTAAAAGACAAAGCAACAAATCTTAATTTTTGACAAGCTGGAACAGAGAAATATGTGGTATGTTTTGAAAGCATGACTTAAATTACTGAATTTAGTGCAGCATTTTGGTGGGGTAGAAGTGTAATGTACCACGAAAGCACTAGTATCTTATATGTGAAGTACAGTAGTGCCTGCCTCCTCGGTACCGACGTGCTGCACCATCTGCACCACAGCAGCTCTGTGCGGGTCAGAGTCCTGCTCGTCTCTCTGCCCGTCCCGTGCACAGCTTACATTTGTGACTTAAATACGGACATCAGAAACCGCAGACAACCCAACACGTCTAGCTCCATTCACCCACGGTCAGGTATTTACTTTACCATCTACCTCCTCAGCAGACGGTTTCATTTCATCTTTTCTATGATGGTAAAACATTTGTAGCTTCTGAGTCAGCCGCATGTATTGGATCCAGAGCCTGCTGGTCTAAGAATAGTGGTCTGTTGCTGATTCAGCGTGAACATCTGTTTTATAGCTTCTGGAAGCCATTAAACGTTTCACCTAAAGCAGAACTACAGGATAATTTGAGTCAACTGTTGGTCTGTGTTAACACTTACTGGTTCCATCAATATCTATTCTTCCATTATCTAAACTGCTTCGCCTGTTAAGTGCTGCAGAGGTGATAAAGCTGATCCCAGGTTTTATTAGGCAAGAGTCCAGTGGTTCACAGGGCCACACAGAGATGGAAAACTCTGCATACCTACTTAGAGTCTGACCCGTGAACATTATTACAGATTCGGACTCCCAGAAGATATAAAACATTATTCTTCTGTGAATTTAGTTTTTTTTAAACCAGCTTAATTTCATCGGTGTGTATTCTGATAAGAACATTAAGTTTAGATAGTTATGTAAAAAAATAAATCACATTTAGAGAAAACATACCTGCAAATAAAGTGAGGAGCGTGAAAATGCAGATCACTCGCAATCAGTAGCATCAGAGGAGGGAGCAGCGGCAGCTAACTGCGCCAGGGCCCCGCCCCCCAAGTCAAAACACTTCAGACCACATGGCGCACGCTGAGACTCAGACAGGAAAGTGTGAGGAGTGATGGTACCAGTGCACAGGAAAGCGTGATCACCAGCAGTGCACCATGTGTGAAATGTCGGCAATGAGTCAGAAAAACTTTTTTTAAAAACTTTTTTCCAATTTTTATTGTAAGTTTTCTCTGCAGCTATAACATCCTTCAAAACAATCTATCATTAACTCAGGAGTCTTAAGGTTTCAGAGGCAGCTCGATGCAGCATATATAAATGTAGAGATTATGGATAATAATAAAACCACCTCAGAGTTATAGAGTTGTAACAAACACTTTGGAAACAAATGTTTACATGAGGTTTAAAACACAGCAGATTGTTTTCATAAAGTTAGTGAAATTCAGTATTCCACTGAAACACCCAGAGTACATTTCATAAATATTCAGATTATCATTTGGTTTCATGCCAACACAGGAAAGTACAGAGCAGCTGGTACAAGTGAGCTGAGATGAAAACAAATGTGTCAAAAAGTGACGAAATCCAACCTGATACTGGCGTCAGTGCATCTTTACTCAGCTCATCATAAAATAGAACAATAAACGGTAAAACAAAAAAACATCTCTTCATGTAAGAAAATAAACTCCATTAAATACACACATATGTAGCAGAAAATATTTGTGGAGCTTAATGGTTCAACCAGTGTTTACACTTTTTTCAGAACAAATTCATTTTAAATGGTTTATACGCAACAATCAGCAGATTTTGTTGAACTGAGATGGTGACTTGACACTAGAGGAGAACAAAACAATTATTTACCAGCTGTTTTAGCATTTATGCTTTGATAAAAAAAAAAAAGAACCAATCAATAAATTATTCCAGTTCTAAATAATAAGGACACGTGCAGCTTGAGCCAAGTGACGAAAATAAAGCTGCTGAACAGCAGCAGAGGAACAAACACGTTGTTGTGTGCTGATGGAACTGGAAGTCGCTCAGTCAGTCACTGGTATGATGAAGCTGGTGCAGTGTACTTTGCATTTAATCATCTGCTGAATTCATAGTGTTGGGACCTAATCTCAACATAGAGAAGAAAAACTAGAAGCCAGACTGCAACAAAAGGTGAACTTGGTTCCGCCTGGACATGACTGAGAGGTTTGAATCTTCTTCTGAAATAACTTAAAGCAGATGTGCGGCATGACTTCCTGTCCTAGTCTCTACTGACCTACATGAAGTCCCTGTCTTTGAGGAATTCTCCCGCCACCGTTGTCATGCCAAACTAACAGCATGTGATTTCTCTGTAACCAGCTCCAATTTGCAGTGTGTCAGGGACGTTCTGCTGCCTCTCAATACTCACTGCACGTAGCTTTAATCTGGACTTACATCAGTGGTTGGGAAGCTCACGAAGTGAACGTTCCACTAGGACAATGGTGAAAAGTATTTTAAAGCCTCCGTTTTAAATTTTTCATTGGCCCACTAAACATCTAAATGTTGAATTTCTGCCTGGGTACAAGTTCCCTTTTTTTGTCTTGCTATTTGAGAGTTTTTCTTTAGAGTTCCCTGAGCCTCTGATGATGACCTGAAGGTTTAGCTCTGTTCGTTACCAGCTGTGTCTCATCCCTTGTTACGATATTTGTATTGTTCTTTTTCAGCTGTGTTTAGTGGGAGTGTTTTTGAGTGGGAGTGAGTGCTCTTTGCTGAGTGGATCTGTTTGTGTGAGCTGTAGGTGCCATCTCTGATTGGCTGGACTGGGGGGGCAGTGCCGGAGCTGATTGGTCCAATTACCTTGCTATTTAAGAAGTCTGGTTCCAATCACCACGGGGGCTTCTCTGACTGCAATGGTTCTGTCCTCAGCTTCCAACCCATGTTTGAGCTTTTTAGTGAATTGTTAGTCATTTAGTAGGATTGGTGCCATTTTGAGTATTTGTTTGTATATGTGGTAAATAGTATTAATAGCATCATCTTTAATCTGTGAATATGACCTGTATAAAGTAGGGTGAACTGCCATTTTCCTTTCCACTGTTTTGTCGGGTTAGGGTTAGTTCATGTCTTTCTGTTTTGTGGCTTAGGGACTAGTCAGCACTGTCATTGGGAAATTGATTCTTTAGTTTCTTGTTTTGGCCTTGGTTTACCCTGAGTTTCACTATTTCACTGTGTTATAGAATAAATTGGACTCTTTACACGTACATTTGAGTTTTGGATTTTAATCTGGGGAACGGGGAGGGAACAACCTCACTTTAACTTGTGTGTTGCGCTCCCAACTCCTAGACAGGGGCCTAACACCCAGAAACCAGAACTGAGCCTGAAGATGCAGACGCAAGGTCAAACTTTAGCCATTTTGTTTGCAGATAATGAATGAATGAAAGCAGCAGTGGAGTTCCATCACCTGTGTGCAGTTTCATGGTGAAAGCAGCAGAGAGAGAGGAACAGAGAGCAGAGCCACGTAGAGGGACATTTGAGACACGAACGCAGCACCTGATGGTCCCTTACCAGCAGCAGCAGTAGTAGTGGTGACAGTCGGAGGAGTAGACACCTTCACTGCATATTTATCTGCAACATGGACAGTGACCAGCTTAGGCATATTATTCTAGACTCCCAAACAGTATTTGAAGTTTGACCAACAATCTTTTTAATGTCTGAAAACATGAAGGGGATAACAGGACAGGTCTCGCTGTGTTCCCAGATCTCTAAGATTAGCATAAAATCACTGTTGCTGACAAGTGATGGACAAAAGACTAAAAGTTGTAGTTTTAAATGTTGAAGCTGCTTCACACTAAAGCGGTTCATTTTCTGCCAGTTTAAACATTGCTTAGTCTTTTACATACAAAAACTATCTCCGACATTTCCTCCATAGTTGATCATAATGATTTAAATCCAAATGTACAAAAGTGTGTAATACACAATCTAGTTCAGCAGGTGTCAGTGTTACTGTCCAAACGCTGAACCTCGAGGACAACTCGCCCACCATGATTCTTTGGGTTCACTTTACACCCACCTGAGACTGAGAGGGTGACTTTTCTGGTAAAGCCCACTGGCTGGACGTCACATTGGTAGACTCCACTGTCCGACTTCTGCAGGTTGGAAAGAACAATGGAGAAGTTTCCTGCCTTGTAGAGATCAGGGAAACTTGTCACTCGATCTCTGAATTTTGGGTTCTGCCATGACGTTTCTGGTACATTATTTTTTATGTCCAACACGACGTTGTCATCCTTGTCCCTCCAGAAGGCTGAGACTTTATTAGGGAGGTCTTCCTCTCTGTAGACACAGGACAGCAGGACGTCGCCTCCAATATCCCCAGTGGCTTGGCCATTCGAGTTTACTATGAGAAAACAGGAACACAGGAAGCTCATTCAGAGTTCTGGTTCGGTTCAGATGCAGAACAACTGCTGCCATTTACTGACCAGGTGCTTCACGACTCACTTCACAACCAAACAATGTTAATCTGGAGACGACTTTACTGTAGCAAGAGAATAAGCTGCACTGTGTCAGTTTAACAGGAAGTTACATCAATGCTCGAACTGTCCCCAGAACAATGTCAGAGAACAGCTTCATTACCACAAATTATTACGTGAGCTACAGTCTGAAAGACATTTTATTTTGAGAGAAACGTGTGCCAGAGATTTTCAGGAAATAGACAGTTAGCTAGAAATTATTATGGTTTATCTTTTAAAAAAAAAGTTCTGCCTCTCAAATGCCAGAATTTATTGCCATTACCCCTCTAAAAGTCTGTGAGATGCTGATTTGCCTCGAGAACAGTAAATGAGGCGTCATTATTTATAATGGAATTAAGCGTCTGGTTCAACAATTTCTTATTTTTATTAAACGGCCAGAAAGTGACAAATATTCGGAGTTTCCAATTGTTTCCAGATGAACACTTGAAGCTGGAGTCTCCCAGTTCTCTAAAACCCCACATGGAAAAGGGCTCAAAAACTCCACCAGGACTTATTCGAACTGCAGAGCTGCACGAATCAGAGTGACCACAACCGGGTTTAAAGATCACGTGGACTAAAACCAAAAGTCGTCTCTGTTCAGTGCTCGCATCTTCTCAATCCGTTTGCTTTTTCACAGGTTCTTTTGATGCCACTTAATCAGAAAAACATCAGTCATTAGGCTACAACTCTTTAATTGAAGCAGTTTAATAGATTTGTGTTTGTCTTGCAGCCTGTGCATTCCTATTTCTCTCTGAACGATGAATTGTAACAGATTCTTTCGAGTATCGAGAGTTTGTACGGTTACTGGTTGATGCAGAGCTGACTTGACATCTGCTGGTTTGTCATAATACCAGAGACACGTTTACAAGGTCTGCTGACCAATCAGTATGTTTTAAATTAAAATTAAAAATTAGAATAATAAATTAGAATAATTAAAAGACAAAGCAACAAATCTTAATTTTTGACAAGCTGGAACAGAGAAATATGTGGTATGTTTTAAAAGCATGACTTAAATTACTGAATTTAGTGCAGCATTTTGGTGGGGTAGAAGTGTAATGTACCACGAAAGCACTAGTATCTTATATGTGAAGTACAGTAGTGCCTGCCTCCTCGGTACCGACGTGCTGCACCATCTGCACCACAGCAGCTCTGTGCGGGTCAGAGTCCTGCTCGTCTCTCTGCCCGTCCCGTGCACAGCTTACATTTGTGACTTAAATACGGACATCAGAAACCGCAGACAACCCAACACCTTTACCAACGGTCAAGGATTTACTTCTAGCCCACGATCTTCCTCAGCAGACGCTTTCATTTCATCTTTTCTATGATGGTAAAACATTTGTAGCTTCTGAGTCAGCCTCATGTATTGGATCCAGAGCCTGCTGGTCTAAGAATAGTGGTCTGTTGCTGATTCAGCGTGAACATCTGTTTTATAGCTTCCGGAAGCCATTAAACGTTTCACCTAAAGCACAACTACAGGATAATTTGAGTCAACTGTTGGTCTCTGTGTTAACACTTACTGGTTCCATCAACATCTATTCTTCCATTATCTAAACTGCTTCGCCTGTTAAGTGCTGCAGAGGTGATGAAGCTGATCCCAGGTTTTATTAGGCAAGAGTCCAGTGGTTCACAGGGCCACACAGAGATGGAAAACTCTGCATACCTCCTTAGAGTCTGATCCGTGAACATTAATACAAACAGATTCGGACTCCCAGAAGATATAAAACTTTTCTTTTACACAGATACCCACAAAACTCTATTCTTCTGTGAATTTAGTTTTTTTAAACCAGCTTAATTTCAGTGAGGTGTATTCTGATAAGAACGTTAAGTTTAGATAGTTATGTAAAAAAATGAATCACATTTAGAGAAAACGTACCTGCAAATAAAGTGAGGAGCGTGAAAATGCAGATTACTCGCAATCTGTGGATGAAACAAATAAGTCAAATTAATAAATTGTTGAACACACGTTTCTGGCCTCACACTGAAGTGACTTGGTTAATCAACTTGGCACAATGTCAAAATTGTGATCCTCTTTTTAAGTTCCTCTTTTTTCTATTAGCACAATACTCATAAAAGAAATCAAGATCAATCTGTCTGCTACAAATTGTATTTATCACAAATGTTACAAATTTGTATGTTTTAATTTTCCTCCGTCCTTGACTATAAAACCAAACATTAAGTGGATTGTATTATTTTGCATAAACTCATAACACAGCTAAAACCTGCAGCACATTTTGTCTGTATTACGTAATAAAACACCAACGTGACACTTTTAATGTAGTGGGATTTTAAACAGGTTCTGTCACCTCAGCATTTAAAATGACTTAAAAGTGAAATTACTTTATTAAAAGCTTAATAAAGTTTAAATGCAAACCTCCCTGCATTTTTCGGCACTGCAAATATCCGACAGCTTCAGTTACTTTTGCAGATGCAGATTTTAAAATCATAATTGGATCTTCTAATAAACACTGATGGATTACTGGGGGTGAGTGGGTAGAATCAGCTCCACCTCGAAGTGAAGGTCCGTCAAAGAAAAACTGACGTGAACTGGCCTTTATGAAAGTTAAAACAATAATTGAAGCTACTCTGTCTAATTTTCACAGACAGGAGATTAATTAGAGCCATTAAAAAGCTGCGAGCTCGTTCCCAGTTCAACGTCTGTGATCGAGGAGAAACAAACTGCGTCACCGGGGGACGATGGCCCGTTAACCGTTAGCCACAGGAGCTAACGCGGGCTAACATCGGCTGGTCCGCTGTTTCCGACGGAGACACGTTTTCATTTTTATCCACCGCATTCACCAACTGACCTCCTCAAAACGCCCATTTCGTGTCTAAAGATCGTCTAGGATCGTTGTGTAGAGTTACACTCTCCGAAATTAGTGTTTTTCCACGGTAACTAGCTAAGCCAAACCTGTGCTCTGCATGCTCCTACGTAAGCGGAAGTGTTATGACGTTACATCCGCCACGCTTGTTTTTTTTTATCTCTTGATATAAAATTAATATAAAATGAATAAAGTTGTTTTTTAGAAGATTTAAGATGGATTTTCCAGCTTTAGTAGTTGTACTTTTGGGCCACTCATTTAAACTCATCCGGGAGTTTAAATGAGTTTTTCTGACCCCGTCCGCAAAACTTACGCCAACATGTTGGGAATTTTGGGCCTGCAATAAACGCATTAATGAAAATGAAAATGTTCACGTGATTTTTTTGCGTTGTTTCATCACCTTTCAACAAATCCACTCGTCTCCACTCGTCTTCTTCCGGCACCACGTGGTGTTACGGCAGAATCTGTGTCCGTTAGATTCAGTGACGGACGGTCCCGCTGACGGGTCCGCCTGGGGAAACAGAAAACAGGAAGTTGAATCAGTGAAGCAGGTAACACCTGCGCAGGTCACACAAAACAGAACATCACCTGATTCATTTAGTAAGCTGCAAAATAAACGATTGGTCGTTTTGTGTCCACTCACTCATTAATGTGTGTGATATTCAAAAGCAAATTAATTAATCAATTAAAGACCAATATCATGCAGAAATGCAAACCTGTGACAGCTCAGTTTGTATGTGGGTCTCTCATTATTTGCAGGTGGTTTTATAGCTCTTTTTTATGCACTTTTCTTCCTTCATGTGATCTGTCAGTAGCCTACTGATGTACCATTTACCAGGATTACTCGTCTCCGTGCATCCGGCAGCTTCTGTTACTTTGCAGAAACAACAAACACTGATACGACATGAAGTGCTGCCTGTCTGGTAACTCTGATCTCTGACCTTTGTTTTTAACCAGCTCTGATAATGTTTCTTGGTGTGATTTTTTGCCTTCAAATGCTGTTGTGAGTTTCATTAATGCCGTGGCCTCATCAGGAAATGAAACAAAAATGCTGATCGTTCTCCACAGGAACCAGTGGGAGATCGGCTTTCCGAAGTGCTTCTATCTCTGAATCTAAACATGCGCCTGGACATTTCAGATTCCTGCCGAAACACGTCTCTGCAGGAGTTAAACATTCCATCAGCATTGTCAGTGCGAAGGAACGATGCGTGTGTCAACATGTAGACAGACGGAGCTGTTGGACAGTTTGTACTCAGCCCTGGGAAATGTCTATACAGCTGCCAGAACCTTCTGTGCACAAATATTCAAACATATATAAAATGTCCAGATCATCTGATCTGCCGTTGTTATGCTCTTTGGCTGTTAAAGCTCTGTGCTCTGCCTTCATGCAAGAAACATCAGCGTTTTTTGGAACTTTTTTAACCTGCGCCACTAACTGTGCTGTGGTTTGAACGTCCATAACGTCGCCTCGTCATAATTCTGCTCAGTTACAAACACACACAGATCTAACCGGACTAAAGCTTTCTCACAGACAACATATTATTAGCATTTGCTCTGTGTTTTGGCAGAGATCAAACTCACCACACTGTCCAAACGCTCCTCTTCTCTCTGAATCGGTGCGACAGAATATCACATGGATCACAAACTTTTACCAAAGAAGAAGTGAGTGGACGAGAGAGGAACAGAAACCCGAGTGTTCAGAGCTCAGTTGACTGTAAAAAGAGTTTTGGAAGCTTTGGGGCTCGACTCCACTGTGTGATCAGCCAGTTTTCCGTGCTCAGCTGTGCCCCTGGATGAACGTCCCCTCTTGGTTTTGTGTAAACCCCAGGGGCGGATCTAGACGCTTCGACCGAAGTGAATGTTTCCAAATGCAGAGTCTGAAGAGGAAGGAGCATTTGTCTAAGCATATCTGTCTGTGTGTCTTCAGACTCGTTCACTTCCTTAAAGAGACAGCTCTTTACGGAACTGCCTACACACACACACTCCCCCTACAGCTTTGCAGCAAAAGTCACTTTCACGAGTTGGACTGAAGTGTTTCTTCAGACCTGCAAGAAAAAAAATCATTTTCTCTGTGGATAAACAACACGCTCAGTCCTCCACACTGACACATTCCGTGTGATTCACCCTCTGCCCCTTCAGCATGTGGACAAAGTATCATCACCACAGAGTAGAAAAACTTTGTCACAGGTGCTACAACGGAAAGTTAAAGCATTAAAATGTTTTACAATGACCAAAAGTAAAAAAGTGCTCACTTGCACAACGATGGTATGTACACGTGTGCAAGAGGCTGCAAATGTTACACACACACGTACGTCTGTCAGTGTGTGATCAGTATGATTCATGCTGATTTACTGTGATTCAGATGGAAACAAACAATTCTGTTTTTCATGTGACAAGAACAAGCAGGAAGAGGCATCTGTGCTCAGTGGGAGGAGCAGCAGAACCACAGGGTCAGTGGTTTGACTCCCGGTTCCCACCCTACAGTCCGCCTCCTCCACAACATGCTGGAGAGACATATTAGCCCAACAACGTCCAGAACCCTGTCAGTGTCCACCCACAGCACAGGAGCTTCCTCCTGTCAGAGCCTGTGTGTTTGTCCACACAAGGTCACTGATTAATGTGAACCGGTTTGGCAACACACTTATCAGACTCCAAAGGTCAGGGGGTGAGCAGACTTCCAAAGTTCAGGATTCACTTCATCTTTCCTGTCAGCGTCCTCCAGCTGTCTGCTTCACTTTGTATCACAGGAGGTGAATGTTGTTTTTAGGCTGCAGAAAAGAAATCAGTCAAATGTTCAGCGAGGACGTGTGACCTTCACATGTTTGACATCAGTCAGATCTGTTAAGAAGCTTTGAGCACTTACACACAGACACACACACTGCAGCTTCCTGTTGTGAGCTGCTTCCTCTCTGTGCACAGCCCAGTTCCCTGTCCTGGTCTGAAGGCTTCAGTCGGACACTAAACAAGTCCAGGCTGTGAGCCCTGCTGGATTCTTTATGGAGACCAACAGCACCAAATATAATCACCACAGTCCGGCATCACTTTACACCGTGTGACGCTGGTTGTTTTTACACCCTGCAGTTCTCTGAATTCATCCGTGTTGTAGTTTCTGATGCAGGAAACCTCGTTCCTCAAAGCGCCACTCACTCAGAAAGTCTGCACAGATACTCAGCAAAGCAGCTGCTGGACTCTGTGCGCCTCGGTGGAACATGTCCCAGTCCGTCACTGTGTCAGTAAACATGTCTGTGTCTCTGAACTGCACTTCGCTGAGGCGCAGTCTGGTCTGCCTGCACGTCTTTGTGATGATCATGTGATTTCACCACAGCCTGGAAGGATGTGAGCGGCAGGTTTGTCTCTGCTTCAGCTGCTGTGGTGTCTGCATGTGTGGACGGAGTGTGACGGGACGTCCTTTTCACCTGCATCAGAGGAATGTGGTCATTCAAACTGAATTTGGTTGCAGAGCAGTTGAAGCAGTTTCCTGGGACTGTGAAGTGCATCAGTCCAAGGTGTCCTCTGGGCCGTGGTCTCCATCCAGACCTCGTTGAAGGAGCACAGAGTCTCACCAGAATAAAGACCAAATGTAGTCCAGCTGTAAACAGTTTACTTTACAAGGTAAAGCAGCACTGTCTTTACCTATACATAACTCAGTATGGATTATTTCCAACAAACATTTATTTCAAGTTCTAACTATACTTCACTCTGCCATCGTATACTACGCTGCTCAGGCAGATAGACGCCCACCCTCCCAGTCCTGAAATCCCTGACAGCGGACTGAGCATCTTTTTGTACATCACTGCCTCCCACTGGTTGCGTAAAAAAACCCACTGTTACCTGTAACGTGTCTCACACTCCAAAAACTGTTCTCCGTCTGTTAGAGGGACATGCAGGACGACGTCGTTCTGCACATCATGGACAGCAGCCGGTTTGTTGACTTTCAGTTCAGCAGAACTTCAGTCGTCATGTGAACAGTGTCTCTGATCTGTATGAGACAGGAAAGTCCCTCGTCCTGAAGAACCTGCAGCAGTCAGGCAGTGGACACTATCACTAACTGTTCCAATGCTGAGGATCCTCTGTGGATCAGTGTCTCTGTGCTGTCACAGTGACACCTGCTGGACTTTGTTAAAACCCACAAACTCTTAATTTGTCTTTCAGGTGGGTGTTGAGCACCGGTTCACATCAGCTCCATCTGTGTCTGCACAGACAAACAGAACAAATTCTAAAAACGCACCAATCAGTGATCAATTCTGGATGCAATAAAATGTTGGAGCTGATTGTTGTCCAGCTGTCCTTCTGTTGTCTGTCTATGCTTCTTCTTCCATGAGCCTACAACACATGATGGAAGTTTATCAGTTTATTAATGTGCAGACAAAATGTAGATTGTGGCTTTTTCATGTGCTCATCATTGTCCAGCACCTTGTTGGTGTTGAACTCTCTAAACTTTATCACAATGTACCTGAAAACCAGATAAACTGAGTGTGGAGGCCACACCCCCAGCCAATCAGAGAAGAGGCTCATGAATATGCGCTGAAAGTCAAACCTTATGATATAACTTCTAAACGGGCCTGGAAAGACCGACTGGGATCTAAGGGGGTTTAAGAATCTTTGTGTGAATCAGGTTCTGCGGCAGTTACTAATGAAGATTTAGGAAAATTAGTTTGACTGTAACACCAGCTCATTAAACAAACGTCCCCTTTTCTTTTCTGCACATTATTGTCTTTGTTTCACCTGGACACGATCGCGTTCAGGGAAACTTCTACCTTCCTGCCGCTCCTGTACAAGCTCTTTTTTACTAGTCCGTGCTTTTCTGTGAACACACAGACGTCCGGTTGTTGAGCTTCTGCATCTGTGGTTTAGGTCGGAAGTGAAAACTTCTGTCAGTGTGAAGGACGGAGCCGTATCAAATCAGACCTGGTTTTAGACCTGACCAAGAAGTGACAGAGAGCTGAGACATAAAGAAGCAGCAGCCAGGAGCAGGACAGGAATGCTCACACACAGATTAATGTCAATCATCAACTTTGTCCTTTTTATAAAATTTCTCCTGGATTGTCTTCATAATATAACTACTGTGTGACTGTCTCCATGACAGCTTGCATTTGTCGGGGGAACGACCCTGGTCCCCGTGTTTAGCAGCTGTTCATTAAAGCAGCAGTGTCCCAGCCTACTTTTATTTAAAGACATTTTCGTGTTTTTTACTTCACCTCTGTGTCTGAGTGACTGTAGACACACGTCCGGTTGATAGGCGTCTGATGTGACACCATGTTTGTGGTTTAGATCGAAGTGAAAAACGTCTCCCACTGAAGACCGGGGAAGTATCTGATCAGAGCTGTTTTAGACTCTCTCTGGTCTCTGATCATGGATCTGCTTTGGATCCTGCTGCTGTTTCTGGTCTGTGCACAGGCCCAGAACATGACAGATGTCAGAGTGGAGCTGGGTCAGAACGTCACCCTGAACTGTTCAGTGGATAATTCAGACACCTACTGGTACATGGAGATCAACAGCCAGGTCCGAGGAGGCATCAGCCGCACTTTCTTTGGAGGTTCTTCTCGTACCCACTACTTTGTTTCCACGTTTCCACCTAAATATTCAGCCTTTGGAAACAGCCTCACGATCATCAACATCACAGCCGACGACTGCAGACTGTACTTCTGTGGCAGGAGGACAAACAACGACATTCACTTTGTGGACTCGTTCAGACTTGTTTTAGGTAAGAACCACATTGTTTTAAATCCTTTACTTTAATACTGGAATCAACAGGGTCCACAGGAGCGGAGTATACTCATGTCAGCATTATCCAAATATTTTTGCTCACTTTTGAGTACCACTTCCTGTGCTTTGCAAAATGTGCACTTGTCCCAAATGAGAGTTGGTCCAAAACTCTCAGACCGGGACTCAACAGCACAAGTCAGAGACAGATTTCAGGAATCAACAGTGTTCATGGATTTTTGGCTTCAGCCAACAGGGAAAAATTAAAACTTGGGTCAGTCAGACAGGCCAGGGTCAGTCAGAAAAAGGCTGAGGCATAAGACATAAACACCACATAACGTCTGTGGCGAGATCTAAAGGTGACCCACTGTGAGGGCGGTGTAGGTAGAGGAGGAAGAACAGGGGGCAAGGGATGGGGAGAGTCCAGAGACGACTGAGGGTAGAGAGAAGAGGACAGTTCATTAAAATATTCCATGAAGTGACAGAGATCAGCGGACAGGAGCAGGACAGGAATCCTCACACTTTATGCCACTAAATAAAACAGACTGATTTCAAGCGTCTCATGTGACTCTATATTTGTGGTTTAGATCGGAAGTTAAGAACTCTCCACAGTGTGAAGCAGTATCAGATCAGAGCTGGTGCTGGTTTTAGACTCTCTCTGGTCTCTGACAGTGAACCTAATCATGGATCTGATTTGGATCATCCTGCCAGTGGTTCTGGTCTGTGCACGGGCCCAGAACGTGACGGAGGTCAGAGTGAAACTGGGTCAGAGCGTCACCCTGAACTGTTCAGTGGATAATTCAGATGTGCACTGGTATGTGGAGATCCACAGTCAGGTTCGAGGATACATCGGCCGCACATTCAGTGGAGTTCCTGAACGTTCTAAGTACTTTGTTTCCAGTTCGATGAGCAAATACTCAGCCTGGGAAAACAGCCTGATGATCAGCAACATCACCACAGAGGATCGTAGACTGTACTTCTGTGGCAGGAAGATAAACGATGATATTCAGTTTGTGGACACGTTCACTCTGGTCTCAGGTAAGAACCTGCAAGATGCATCCAGTGAATCACTGATTGTATCTGAGTGTGAAACGCCGTAGTTTAAAGCTTAGAGAGCAATTCTGAGCTCTGTTGGCACACAGGTTAAAATGGAGTGGACTGTTTACGCATGTGCTAATCTCCGATAGGTGACACATGTCAAAGTTAGAGCTCGAGGACACTGAATCACATGGCAGCTCAATCAGGAAGGTAATGTGCTCCATCCCAAACTCAGGCCTATTCTTTTCATCGGGTTTTAAATTATAAAGATTCCTTTGAAATGTGACTTTAAATACGCTACCAACAACAACTGTGTCCAACATGCAAAAACTGTCAAACTGTTTTTAATTTAGTAAAATTCACTATAATTGGTTTTTGTAAAGTCTTTTAGTTTCCTGCTGTATCTTGTTTGTACAGGCGTCCGGTTGCCGGGCGTCTGATGTGACTTGGTATTTGTGGTTTAGATCATGTGCAAAAAAAGTGCGAAACTTCTCTCAGTGTGAAGGACGGTGCAGTATCACATCAGAGCTGTGCTGCTTTTAGACTCTCTCTGGTCTCTGCATGGGCCCTGAACGTGACAGAGGTCAGAGTGAAACTGGGTCAGAACCTCACCCTGAACTGTTCTCGTACCCACTACTTTGTTTCCACGTCTCCGTATAATCTGCTGCCTCAGAGCTTATCATCAGTTCACAGAGTTGGTGCAAGGATTGTGAAATCAATCAGTCAGCAGGTGGTTTCATGTTCTTTGTCTGTCTTTGTCTCCTCTTACAGATGTCCCTGTGAGTCCACCTTCCAACGGCTCTGAAGACACGAACTGGCAGATGCAGCAGAACTGGCAAAGTCTGATCGAGTTTGTCATGTACAGCTCTGTTGTTGTGAACGCCGTTCTTCTCTTGCTGATAATCAGTGAGTCTCTGCTTTATGAACTAGACTCTGTGGTTTCTGCCACGAAAGCATCAACATGTTCAGCTGGTAGAGTTTTAAAAATCTGAATAAAATCCAACTTTGTTGGGTAGTTGTATTTGTCGTACTGCTTAGCTCCTACTAAAGTACAACAACACTGACAGAATCAGAGTTTAGCATTTAGCTAAAAGTCTAATTTCCTGAGTGACATAAACGTTGCATCAACCAAACCCTGGCGATCAGGTGAAGTGACTCACCTGAAGCTCTGCTGCAGGTTGGGTTGGTGTGTCGCTATGTCTGAAGAACAAGAAGAAGAGTCACGACCAGGTGAACGACTCCTCGCCTTTCACCTGCGGGAATCCAGAAACTCTGGTGACTGTGCTGGTAAAAACCTAATTTCTACATATACTGTCACATCTTGTTTAAAATCACCAGGCAAGAAAACAGGAAGGTGGAACGAGAGAATGTCCACTGGGTCGAGAGTCAAGAATCAAAACAGAGAAAAAAACAAGAGACAGTCCAAAGTCCAGGAGGGAACAGAGGTTAGGACAGGAAGTCAGGTCCACCACTGACCTGTCAGCAGGTGATCAGGGGAAGTGGACACAGGTGTGTGGACAGTGGGGACAGAGGCAGGCGATCAGGTCTGGAGACATCAGGTGGCAGGACGGGGAACTGTTACTGTCCTGCTGTTGTAACTTTGTAGTTCTGTTACCACTTCCTGTCACTGCTACGTCTACTGCTAGTCGCCACAACTATGACTAGAACTGCTAACACTGCTAATAATACCTCTACTAATACTGTGACTGTTACTGTGGTTTCTCACGATTCCTGTAACATCTCCTACCTTCGTAAATACAACAACCCTGCACTGCACATCTTCCTCTGCTACATCACCATCGATGGTATGACTCCTGTAGCACTCAGTACTCACTTACTGCTGCTGTGTGTTTCAGTACCAGCAGATCCAGTTCGCTCTGCTCCTCCAGATCTGGGATCGACTCCAGCTTCATCACTGAGAAAACGTCCCTGCAAACCTGATCAAAAAACTCTGTGAAATCTCTGGCTGACGGTTCTTCAGGCTGATGTCTGTGGTTTGGACTAGTGACACCTTGTGGCCTGTTGATTAAGAAGAAAATTCTTCTTTGATAGTGTGTAATGCAAAGACTCTGTGTCAGGGTTTCATCTTCCTACCCTGAGAAATTTGTCGTACTGCTGCATGTTTCTCTGCAGTGCAGAGCAACAGTGGCTCCAGCTTCACTGAAATAAAGAACTACAATAAACACCGGCGTGGTGTCTTTCCTCTCATGTCCCACCTTTATATCAGCTCTTCAGTTTATTCTCTGAACTTGTTTTTAAGAACCAGGATGATGTTGTTCCCGTCTTCCTCCTGAACTGCTCCCTGTGGAGGTTTCTGTCCCCATGAGGAGCTGGATGCAGGGAGGAAGAAGAAAACACTGCAGTTGTCAGGACAACGGACAGAATGCAGAAAACCTCATGTTTCCTCCTTCAGCACAATAAAGACCCCAGAGGACGCGTCACAAACACTCCTGTATGTGAATGTTCGTCTGTCTGTGTTGAGTTTAACTTCACGGTGAGAAACTGGTACCAACACTCGTATCCAACTTTTAGGAAAGTCTGACTTTTTCAGTCTTCAAATTGTCAGTCAACAAATTGTCTCTTGATTTGCAGCAAGATTGTCTAAATTAACCAGAAATTAAAGTAAATGTGACATTCAGAAACGAACATTAGCTGCTCAGAGTTAGCAATGAACCCATCATGACATCACATGCTTGTGTGCTGTGAGGACACAGCAGCTCATTATCGGTTCATCCAGTCTGTGAAGGCAGGAAGGATCTTGTCCTCCTGTCTCCCAGACTACAGAGGTCACACTATGTCTCAGCAACAGCGAGGAAAGACAAAGAAAACACAAACTTTGGACATGTTACATGTGAATACAAAGACTGAAAAACCATCAGAAATGAGTGACACTTGTAAACCTGAACCACACCTGGACAATTTCATGTCCCCCTTGTCTCTGCAGTGGTCACACTTTGGATGTTCTTTTCTTATAGTGTAAACACAGGTGAGAGAACTACATTTGTGTAAAGACAAAGCATCATTTTGTCCTCATTTGTCTTCAACCAGACTTTTGTTTGTCCTCTTAGTGAGCTGTCGGACTGAAGTCATAGAGGGTCTCACAGGGAACGGCGTCCTGCTGCCGTCTCTACGGGAACAAATCGAACCCGGAAACGTCTCCGTCTACTGGAGGGAAGACACGACAGCATCATGTTGGACATTAAACAGGGTTAATCAGAAGTGCATGGGTCAAGTGGACACGTTCCCTCATCAGTTCCGAGACTCCATCGTCCTGAGGAATGTGAGAAAGTCAGACAGTGGACGCATCAAGTGTTACATCTCAATGATGGGGTTCCTGCAGTCTGTCAACCTCACTGTCTCAGGTGAGCTGTTCTACTTCACGCAGGTCTCTGAAGTTGACAGTTCTCACATTTGAATGTCAAGGAGATTTTGAAAAGGATTTTGTGAAATTTGTGATTGGCTTTCTGTCTCTGCTGTTGACCTCTAAAAAAACTAAATTGACGGACATCTCGGGTTTACTTTCGATGCCATTTAGAGCTTTGAGGTCAACATGCTTTGATGTCGGTTAGATCCTCTTAAAGTGTCCCACAGGGAGCCGCCATGTCGATGTCAGCCAGGAGGACAATGTCCTGCTGCCCTGTGTCTACTGAGAACTTCTCCATCCACTGGAGGGACAAAGATGGCAATCACGTGGTGTCCCAGAGTCAGAAGGTGGACACTGCAATTCAGAGATGGAAAGTTCTCCAACGTCCTGAGGAACGCGAGCCAGTCAAATGCTCCATGAGTGCAGAATTTACACCGTTGATGTCCAGCGTAGAGTGGACACAAACAAAACACTTCCTGTCTGAGAGAAGGAGAAAAGGGGGAAACAAATCACATGTTACTAAAGTATTTGTACAAGGCTTATGAAAGGTAACAAAAATGCTAAGAAAAGATGTGAAAACATTTTGCCAGAGAGCAGCGGGACTTCCTGATGCAGGGTCAGTCTGAGGGGTCTGAGGGGTCCGAGCATCCGGCGATTAGATTTAACAGTCGACACATAAACCATTAACTTTTTGTTAGAGTTTCTAACATTTACCACTGCTACTGCAACTTTCACAAGCTCCTGCTTCTTCTGTTTACTACTGCTGTTGCTGCTCGTATAAATCCATGAACGCTGCGGTAGTACTGTCAGTGATAGTACTGTGCTCCTGTTGTTGGTTTCAGAACCAGCACACAATGGCCAGATTCTGTGTGTCCCATGCGGAGCTGGATCCAGGGATACGGAGGAAAACACATTACAACAAACAGAAACAGCTTCATCCTTCAGCACAACAATGACCCCAAACACTCGAGCAGCTCCTCGTCACCACTCACAACCACACACATCTTAAGACCCTCCATTCCCGTAGCTGATTGTTTGTCTGTCTGTCTGTGCATGTCTCTCTGTGTTGGCCCTGAGACAGATCTGTCCAGAGTGGAGCCAGCCTGAGCGCCATCAGTGTTTACAGATGATGGACGTAGGATCCATTCATTTGATCAAAGTATGAGCTTGTTTGACCAGTTGCCTCGTTTCTGAGCAGCACGTTAGTTCCTGCAGTGTCACTGGGACGTCCCGAATGCTGACACACCTTGAAGGCAGCACGGCAGATGGAGCAGAGACAGAGATTAAAAAAGAAACTTTCGTCTTAGATTGAAAAAGGGCATAATTATTTTATTCTTTGCTTTAAACAACTGAGAACCACCAGTGTTTGAATACGATGTGTTTCCGCTCAGAGACTTGTCAGACTTCACAGTGAGTAGAGGAGAAGACGTCCTGCTGGCCTGCGTCTGTCCTGTTTAACTGCACAACATAACGTCTCTCTCCACAGGAGGGACAAAGATGACAAGCACGTGTTGAACATAGAAAACAATACAACAAAACAAATCCCAGAACCAGAAGTTCAGAGGTCGAGCTGAATCGTCCCCTAATCAGTACAGAGAAGGAAACTTCTCCATCAGCCTAAGGAAGGTCAAATCCAAGGGGACATCACAGAGGAAAACTGGCCCTCACAGTGTCAGGTGAGTTCTTGTGATGTGATGGTGAGCGTAAAGTCTCTTCCTGCGTGACGTGTGAAACCGTGCAGACACAGCTCCTCCTCGCCCTGAGCCTCCCTGCTGCACTCTGCTCCTCTCACTGTGGAACGCTTTGTCCGTGCACAGAAAATCAACGTGAGTTTGAATAAATGCAGATTAAAAGACGAACTCTGCATGAGGGAACTAAATCTGAAGGTGAACGGTTTCATGTTTGTTCCTGCTCCAACGACTGAGACACAAGATGGAGCCACTACTGCTGCAGCTGTGTGAGTCGTTGCAACGACTATGACCAACTTCCACCACGCACACACCACTGACCTACTCTTATTCTATTTACTGCTACTACTGCCAATACTGTAATATTCTAGTAACACTAGAACTACGGCAACACCAGCTGCTGCTGTAGTATTTTAGCTAATAATAATAATTCATAAAATACGTTTTCTGCAGGTACTAAGCCACGACCTACATCAAAATGACTCCTGTTCTTACTAACATATTTTTTTATGCGTTCCTGTGCTTACACACTTATTTCTACTAGTATTACTTGCTCTGCTGTGAGTATAATTGCTGCTGCCACTAACGCTGCTGTCCTGTGGTTTACTTATGATGGTATGAGCGGCTGTAATATTGTTATTTCTGAAACCATCTGGAGCACTGTGACTCCCAGTACTACTCACTCTGTTTATTTGGCAGCTCAGCCTCAGCTTGGCTCCTCTGAGGGGGCAGAAGAGCATTTAATGAAGTTTTATTTTAGTTTATAAATAATAAAGACAAAAGAAGAGAAAAGGGAACTAATGCACACTGACATGATCAAACAGGAAGTGAAGAACTCGTCTCAGAGCGAAGGACGGAGCCTCATGACATCAGAGCTGTGCTGGTCTCTGACAGTGAACCTGATCATGGATCTGCTGTGGATCATCCTGCCGGTGTCTCTGCTCTGTGCACAGGCCCAGAATGTGACGGAGGTCAGAGTGGAGCTGGGTCGGGACCTCATCCTGAACTGCTCTCAGGACATTTCGGACATCTACTGGTACCTGGAGGTCCACAGTCGACTCAGAGGATGCATTGTTCGCAGTTTTTCGGCCACAGACTCCCGACCCATGTACTGCTCTCGGAGTTTAAAGCCAAATCATCTCTTGTGTCAAACAGACTAGTGGTTAGAGACGTCACAGCAGAGGACTGCAGGCTGCACTTCTGTGGCAGGAAGAGAAAGCTTTCCTCCTCGTTCCAGGTACAACCACCTTTTTTAACAACATCCTGTCACACATCATTTCAACGTTTTTACGTTTCTGTTTTTTTACTTGAAATCCAACAGTGTTTTAAGGCGTGTCAGATGTTTAGCAGAGAACATTTTCATTCAGAACTGCATGTGCCGCACACATTACTTCCTCTTCAGTGTTTAAAGGTGTTAAAAGCAGAAGGAAATGATCTCAGGGTAGCTGCAGCTGTTTTGCAGACTCTCTCTGGCTGCTTCAGCTTTAGGAACCAGCTGAGCTCTGACCGGTTTTCACTCCTGCTCCTGTTTTAGACTGAATCCGAAACCAGTGCCTGTTCACACCTGTTTCACTGGCACCTCAGACAACATGAGCAGGTGCTGGACCTTGATTACAGCAGCAGCTCCTGAGGAGTCTGAACGCAGACAACTTGGACAGACACACAGACTGCTAACGATGATGGCAGCACACACACAGACTTCTCTGACGGATGAAAAAACATGTCTGACCTCGAACTAAAAGGTGCTTTGTGATTTTCTCTTTTCTCTTTCCAGATGTTCCCACCACTTCACCCGACAGCAGCTCTGGAAAGAACCACACTGAAGTGCAGAACAACTGGAGAAATCTGATGGAGTTTGTCGTTTCGTCTCCTCCATCATCAACGCCATCCTCAACGCCACCGCCATCTGTAAGTCAACCATGACAGACAGTTTAGTCAGTGTGGAGGTAAAGTCATTCACCAGAAGCTCTGCTGCAGGTCTCTGATGTTTGGGGCTGTGTTTGAAGAAGAACAAGGAGAGGGGGAAGAACGACCTTTCACCTTTCACCTGTGAGAAAGCAGGTGAAAGTCCAGAGACTCTGGTGACGGTTCAGGTGATCACAATGCTGCAGTTACTAATGGTTCTACTACCCATGCACTCACACTCACGTACCTGCTGCATCACGCTGAGCAGTGCTGCTCCTCTACTCAGCTCAGTCCTTCCTTTGTGTGTTTCAGTACCAGGAGATCACGGTCTACAGGGTCCCTCCTCCTGCTGAATGTGGGCTCAGACTGGCATTTACAGCCAAGCGGGATCAGGAACAAGTTTAAGGGGCAGAGTCAGAAATTCATTCAGCAGAGAACTGGACCACGTTTCACCCGCTGCTGATAAAACTCTGTCCTGTAGGTGTTCAAATGGTAAATATGTTGGAATGTGGATAAAAGCCAGGAGCTGTAAAAGAATCCGAGCTTCCTCCTGGACTCTCCCCTTGAGGGTTTTGTGGACTCTCGTTCTGGAACCAGTAACATCTTGGAAGGATCACACATCCCTCGAGGAGCTTGAAGTTCTGACGTCACTGCAGATGTGAGGAAAACAAACTGAAACGGAGAAACAGCTTCAGGCCGGACAAGTCATCATTCAACCAAAGCACCTGGAGAACCTGATCCCAGCCTGACTGAGGGAGACTCGTCCATTTACTCATGAACTCTCTCTGTGTTGTATTTCTGAATGTAAATGCAGTTTTTATCTTTGTGTGTGAAGTGGCGAATAAAGACACTGTTTGGTTCCCAGCTGTGCTCCGTGCTCCTCAGCAGCTGTTTCACGTGTTTTTTAATGTTACACAAGCTTGAACATTCGTGTAACGCTCAGCCTCAGACAGAACCCACCACTCATCTGTTCCCACACAGGAACAAGTCCTGGTTCCGCCCACAACCGGACAAACTTTAGCCATCTTGTCCTTCTTCATCCCAACACGAAGCAAGGAGCCACAAACACCCAGCGTGTTAGGCAAACATCCTGACACACCCTGAAGGCAGCACGGAGCAGAGTCACTGATGTTTCAAG
Source organism: Channa striata (assembly GCA_033026295.1). NCBI lineage: Eukaryota > Metazoa > Chordata > Actinopteri > Anabantiformes > Channidae > Channa > Channa striata. Next base: position 35,419,707 of record CM065170.1, read on the forward strand.
GACAAATTCATATTTCATCAGGAAGCGGAGACTGGATCAACATGGACACGTTCACATCGTGAGTTTCATTTAATTTCACTCACACTCTTCAGTGTGTCACTGGTTTCTCCTCCAATAAAAGACTTGAAATTTCTAAAAGTTTGTATAAGTCACATCTATTTTTCTGCAAACACATTTTTTCGCAGACATCATGTTTGTGCTTGGCGTATAAAATATGTGAAACTCTGGTGACAGGGCTTTTCCAATTTAGTGTCACTGCAGACGGAGAAAATCAGAACAGAACCAGAGAATCATGAAGCTGGTAATTTAAAAACCATGTTGATTTAACAGAGCTGTGTGTGTGTGTGTGTGTGTGTGTGTGTGTGTGTGTGTGTGTGTGTGTGTGTGTGTGTGTGTGTGTGTGTGTGTAGATCTGGACTGACTTCACTTTGGATCCTGCTGCTGTACAGTGTGAACACAGGTAAGTGGACCAACGTGAACATTGTTGTCTCTGTGATAAACTTCAGTTCCTCAAACCTGTCTCAGACCAGTTCACCAGACCCGTTTTCCGGCTCACATCTCATGGTCTTTATCAGCTGTGGAGGAAAACCAGTCCATAAACACGTCCCTGCACGCAGACCAGTGAACTAGGTTATTGAAACGCAAACTGGTCAGAAACACACGTTGTAGTTCCGACCCAGAAGAATCTCTCGGCAGGCTTCACGTCCCACTGAAACCTGAGACATGCTCCACCCTGACATCATGAGGCCAGAGAGACTCTGAGCAGCTGCACGGATCCAGATGTTTGTTGTGGCAGCCAGAACCACCGAGCAAATGCGATGAGAAACAACTTGATCTCACCTCAGCTGTTCATGTCCTCAGTATTTCCTTATCCACAAAAACGAATATTGTTCGTCATTATTTGTGTATACATTTTAAATTATGTCCAATTTATGGACTTTCCTTTACATTGAAAACGATAAAACAGCACAGAGACAACGTCCCTTCCTGTCCCCATCTTTGTTTTTGTGGAGAACATAATGTCACGGTTGAGAAAAAGACTAAACCTCTGTTTTTCTTCACAGTGAACTGCCAGACCCCAGTCATCGAGTCTTTTACGGGACAAGACGTCCTGCTGCCCTGTGTCTACAGAGTGGATCCTCCACCAGAGACATTATCTGTCTACTGGAGGGACAAGGGCGACAATATTGTACTGGACATAAGGAAACAGCACCCGTACGAAGAGTCCCAGAGTCAGGAGTTCAGAGGACGAGTGGAAAGCGTCCCTGATCTGTACAAGAAAGGAGACTTCTCCATCGTCCTGAAGAAGGTCCAGCTGATGGACAGTGGCACCTATAGGTGCTACATCCCACAGGTGGACTTCCAGCAGACAGTCTTCCTTATTGTGGACGACACTCAGAGCCTGATGATGCAGCTGTCGCCCTCAGGTGAGTGTCTGTGATGTGAAGTGACGGGACGTGTTATTAATTGTCTCTTTTCTTCTTGGTTGGGACAAAGTGTCTGTCTTCTCTGTAGTTCAGTGTGTGTCCTCTTTTTGGACACATAACAACAAAGTTGATATCTAACATTTGGACAATTAGGAAAAAAGGACACAATTTGTAACAAGCAGTACATGTCCTTTACGTCCTTATACCTGCACACAGACGGCAGCCACAGCTGGAGGCGTTTGTCCCCTTGAGACTTGACAGACACGTGCAAAATGCAGCTTGTTCTTACATTTTTGGATTAATGTCTTTCAGTTGTACAAACATTATAAAACATCCATGTTGTCTCACAGAGGGAATCCCGGTTACTGCGAGAGAGGAAGAAGACGTCCTCCTGCCCTGTGTGTACAGAGGGGAAGATCAGTCACCTAAGAAGTTCTCTGTCCACTGGAGAGACAAAGACAACATCCATGTCTTGGACATAAAAGATAACAAACCAGACGGGTCGTCCCAGGACCAGAAGTTTAGTGGTCGAGTGGAAAGTTTCCCTGATCAGTTCAGAGACGGAAACTTCTCCATCGTCCTGAGGAAGGTCCAGCAGTCAGACGCTGGAGTCTATGAGTGCAGCATACCAGAAGTGTTCCAGGAGACAGTCCACCTCAATGTCTCAAGTGAGTAAGCGTCTTCATCAGCTCCTCACACTTTTCTGCACTGTCCTCTGTGGACCAGTGTCTCCGTGCTGTAACACAGACACCTGGTGGACAAGATCACAAATTACAAATGTGACATGCAGCTTAACAAATGTCCTCGAACGTCTGAATAAAGTTTGTTGTGAAGCCTCTAAAACTCAGATTCACCGTGTTACAGGTGAAGCTTCCTGTGCTGCTGCGGTGACTCTGAACTTCCTCCTGCTCCCTGCTCCTCTGTATCTGCTGCTTACACCGGGATGGAGCTTCGGCAGCGGCATCTAGTCCTGTACTCGGAGTCAGTCTGCAGACAAAGTGACAAAAGTCGGCTGTGTACAAACATGATGTTTTTGTCCCTTCAGTGTCCAACAGCTCAGATTGTACCTGTGTCTCCGTGGACACACTCAGTGTGTATATACCACATGCACACAAGCAGAAGTGTGTTTCACTGTGAAATAAAAGCTGAAGTTAATAAAACTGTGAAGTTTGAGTTTTCTGCACAGATGGAGCCTCAGCTGCCGGTACCTGTGCTGTTACTGCTGCTCTCACACATACCGTACAGTCTCTGCTCCTACCGTGCTCCTGTTGGTTCCTACTACGAGTTAAACTGCTGGTGTTGTGAGGATATTTTCAGACGTGCGAGCTTCAGCGGCTTTGATGTTCAGGACGTCTGATTGTCTCAAAGAGACACAAGTGAGGACAGAGTGAATGTTTGCTGAAGTGGACATGGGCCGGAATCCGGGTGAGCTCAGTGAGACCTGATAAAACAAGAGCATGGTCTGAGGTGAAGGGTCAGGATGAAGTGAAACACAGACTGGAGGAGGAGCCATCAACTTCTCTGCTGAGGCTCTGTCTGTCTGTAACACCTTTTCAAAGCTGTGGTGTAGATGTCAGCGGACGTCCGGTTAGTGTTCGCGGTTCCTCAGTGTGAGGACGCAGCAGCATTAGATCAGATCAGAGTTTCTGATAGTGAACCTGATCATGGATCTGCTTTGGACGATCCTGCTGGTGTTTCTGGTCTGTGCACAGGCTCAGAACATCACAGAGGTCAGAGTGGAGCTGGGTCAGAACGTCATTTTGAACTGTTCAGGGGACAATTTAGACACGTACTGGTACATGCAGATCCACAGACAGGTTCGAGGGTCCATCAGTCGCACTTTTCTCGGAGATTCTGCTAGTACTCAGTACTACATTTATAGTGTTCGACCCAAATATTCAGCCTTTGGAAACAGCCTCACAATCATCAACATCACCGCAGACGACTGCAGACTGTACTTCTGTGCTAGGAGACAAAATGACAACATCCAGTTTGTGGACACGTTCAGTCTCGTTGCAGGTAACAAGTGTCTTTACTAATACAATCTACGTGCTGTTTTTTTTTGTAAAAATCCTTCACAGTTTCAAAGCAAACAGATTCACCTGCTGTTTTGTCCATCGTGTCCACGTTTAGATGACAATTAAACTTAATCAGGTTTGTATGATGTGCTGTTCATGTCTAACAATGTATGTTGTTGACACGTTCAGCACTCGTGGGTCTTTTAGATGTCTTGTTGCATGTTGATCTGTTAACCACTCAGTCTTCACACGGACATTTCCTGTCCCAACGGTCTTTATTTGTCAACTTTTTCGTCTTTGTGACTTTTTTGATGTCTTGGCTTTTAGTGTCCAAACCTTGTCCCATGAAAATCCTCATCAGTGATGAACTGCATCTTTCAGGATGTTCACAAACGCCAGGAATCACCACAGTGGACATGAGTTCCATTGTCTTTGTCACCTGTCCGCAGGTTCTGTCCCTCCTCGGAGCCTCTTCCTTGACCTGTCAAAGGTGCCCCGTCAATGATGACGAACTTCACGTGTCGATCCTCACAAGGTCCAGTGAAGTCTGTCACACACTGGGTGTCCTCAGCTTAGTATGTCCTTGTTGAAGTCGGACAGAAGCTTGTTTGACGGAGGAGTGTCCCATGGACATTGAGATTCATCAAGACCTTCACCATCCACAAAGTTAAAAACTCCTCCTCACCATCAGCTGCGGCTCTACCAGGCCACAGAGGCTCAGAGACCTGAACTATTCCACACTAACAATGTCTGTCTCAGTGGAGACATTGTCCCATGAGCTGTGGACTCATGGGACAGTCATTGGTGGTTAAGAAGCAGTAGGTCAGACATCCTTGGTTGTTGAAGCAGAACAAGTTCTAAAACCAGTGTTGATGTGTCTGTTACAGGCTTCAAGCAATAGTGACCTGTCAGCAGATTATGTGTCCTGTTTCGGACAGGAACAAGTCGAGACAGGAGATGTTAGTTGTATCTCTTCTCTGTCTTTATAAGACAAGCTGGTATTGTCCTTTTTACACTCTCTTGTTTTGGATTGTCCATACACATTTCTCTTGTTCACAGTTCAATTTAACGTGTTCCTATTAACACCAATTGTGTTTCACAGCTCACAAATACATATGTGATAACAAATACAATCTGTTGATTCAGTTCAGCAGTATTAAATGAAGCACTGCTTCCCCACAGTATCTTGTAAAGCCACAATCACACTCGCTTTCAGTGTTTACTACACTAGCTTTCACTAGACACTCCATCAGTAATCCGCTTACTGGTTAAATTCAGCCCGTCGGTACATTTTATGTGTTTTATATAACATAAGTATTAACATACATGCACAAAATAACACACGGAATTCTGTGACCATTTACAGATTTGCTAAAATCACTTCACATAGTAAAAACTACACCAAACAGATAAATTCGGTCATAAAACCAATGTTCCTTACTCTTTTCCTCACATAGAGTTTAACTAAACATGAATGGTACTTTTACCGATGTCCAGAAGCCAGTTATCAATATACCAGAGACGTAAAAATGTGTGTTCACTCACAGAAGCTACACAGACGCCGGTAACTACTTTAGACCGTAAACTGCTCAAATCCATTTCTACATCCTAAACCTCACCTGAGTTACGTCAGGAAGGATGTAGAGATCCTCTGGAGTGTTTGTGGTTTAACTGTCAGAATGATGGTAATATGTGGAATAAGGAGCCAGGGTGGTGACGACAGCGGGGTGTGTAAAATAATAATTTAATTAAATAAAGACAACTAAAACTCTCTCAGAAAGGGAGGACAAGAAACATACAAACAAACTAGATAAACTGGGGACAAATGAATTCACAAAATAAAAGTAAGAAGTGAAGATGCAACGGAGGAAGAAATAACCTAAACAGAACAGACGTATAAACCTAACGAACTAAACTAACCAGGGGTGGAGGAAAATAATGACAATAAAAAGAAGCAGTAACACACTAAACAATGAAGAACTAAAACAAGGGAAACACAAGGGCAACTTCAACATTAACAGACTAACAGTAACTGAACTAATAACTCAAGTAAAAACAAAAGGAAAGCAGAAAGAAACACAGGAGAAAGCTAAAGAAGCAAAGAGGAAAACCAGGAAACTAAACCAAAAAGACACAGAACCAATAAACCAACAAGGAACAAACCAAGAAACCAAACCTCAGACCAAGCGTAGACCACTGAGCATGAGTGTCTGAGTGTCTGAGTGTCTGTGAGCGAGTGAACGAGAGAGACAAACCGACAAACAGTGAAGGGAGAAGAGGTTTCAATAAACAGGAAGACAGGTGAAACTAATGAGGACAAATGAGAAAAGTAAAACAACCCCAAGAAACTAACAGGAAGGAAAAGCAATACTACAAAATAAAAGGCCAAGACAGGAAATGAACAGAAACAACAAAAACAAAAGTCCCAAATCTGGACATTAACTGCACAAGCTACTAACCTGTTTCGGACAGGAGAAAGTCGAGACAGGAGACGTTAGCTGTGTCCGTCACGCAGGTTGTTCTCTGTCTGAGAAACAGGCCTGACAGCGGCGTTTCAACCAGCGCTCACTGGAAATTACAGTAGGCTACTTGGTGTTAGAAATCGTAAAGAAATATTCATAAATTTGGCCTTTCTTTCACAAAAATGCCTGAACTTAGCTCAACAACTTCTTGGTAGGTGTCACATGACTCTAAGTCGATTTTGAGCTGACGGTTTCTCACAGAGGCATTTATGAGTCTTACATGATTCTATAGAGTGCTGTGATATATTTCAGTCCGTCTGCAGCTGTTTTCTCTTCCTTTATCTCCTCTTCTCCTGCCAGATGTTCCCGTCACTGCTTTCACCAACATCTGTGCAGAAAACGACCAACAGCAGCAACGGAGAATGGGCGTCATTTACCGCTGTGTCGTCCTCAGCGTCTTCTTTGTCTCAGTCATCATCTGTGAGTCATTTTGAACCTGAGCACATTCTCTAATGTACGGCACTACAAATACCACAAACTGCTGCATGGGACCTCGATAATGAAACGAACGATTCAAATTTATGTCCTGAATTGACTCAGTTTGTGTCCTCTTTCTGCTGCAGGTCTGATCCTGGTGCAGTTCTGTGTGAACAAGAAGAAGAAGAAGAAGAAGGAGGAGGAGGAGGAAGAGGAGGACGGAGTGACGACCAGCTGAACCTGTGAGACACTGAGCAGGTAAAAGAAGCTGCTGTAGAACTACAGAATCAGTTATTAGTGTCTGACAAATGCTTCCAACAGCAGTTAGTGCCATGTTTTGTGCACAGGAGTGTCCAGAGTCCACACAGAGACCTGCACCAAGACCTGCACCATCCTCCAGGGGGAAGCAGAGGACAGACACGCACACAGACGGGAGCAGGACAACCAGTTATTTCTAACACTGATACTAGTATTAATATTACTGCTACTACACACGCAGATGATCACTGTTATAACAAATACTAATAAAACGATTAACACGTGTGTTATTGCTGATGTTACTGTTACTTACCGGTACTACAGCCTCCACTCTTCTTCCACGACCGGCTGTGGAAATTCATCTTGAAGGTGAACGCGTGTCTGCGTTACAGAATCTACGTGAAGTTGGCACCTGTTCTCATTTCTGATCTTTAAAGACAGTTTGTCTGCGCAGATTCAAGTGTCGTCCGAACTCGTCTGAATCACATTATTGATATGAACCATGTTCCTTCACTTTTACTTCTGAAGACTGATTGAGTGACTGCAGAAGACTCAGGTGGTGACAGTGCTGCTGCTTTATGAAGGTTTCCACCTCACTGACCTTGTGAAATGATAAAGTGAGAAACAAGCGGCAGACACCAGGGAACAGGAAACAGAAAACTATTCTAACCACAGACAGAAAGCTGCTGAAAGAACAGGGGCGATGAGGCGTTGAGCTGAGTCAACCAGCTGCATAAACTAGAAGGTTCATAAAACCATGTGAGCTGGAGAGAACAAAGGCTGAGGTGATTCGAATTAAGCAGGGACGGGATGATGAGTTCAAGCGGGTGTAAGTAGCAGATAAAACACTTTTAAAAGGAAACAATAAAGCTGATAGTGTGTTTATAAAATGTTTGTTCTCGATCATAAAGAATTTAAAATTTGTCCTTTGCAGTGGCATCTGTCTGGTTGCTAGAATATAAAACAGCCATAAATGTACATAATTATCAGTTTATGATGTTTATGTTGATTTTATTTCAGCCTCCCCTTATTTCAGTTCCCCTTTTGCTAAAAATTCTACAGCAGGTGCTTTCCGCACAGTCTGGTGGCCAATCAGATTTTGCCTCGCGTAAATTAGAATAAAGCTCTAGGGAGACGTCCACACTAATGAAGACACAGCATGAGACGTGTGAACAATCAAACTGTCCCTGCATCAAACTGATGATGGACATCAGAGTGACTCAGAGAAGACTTGTCGTGACAAGAGCTAAACCACAAAGTCAGATCTCACCACATCTGTACCCGACTAACATGCACTAAAGTTGTCGGCTGCAGACGCTGATGGAGGAAGTAAATCTGTCATAATAACTGTTAAAGTCTCTCACACAGTCAGACTGTGGACGTCCACACTAATGAAGACACTGGATGAGACGTGTGAACTGGGCTGTCTGAGGACACGAGTGATGGTCAGTCACAATCAAACTGTCCCTGCATCCAACTGATGATGGACATCAGACTGAGAACGTGGTCAATTTTGGATTAAACCAGAAAGAAGCAGCTCACTCCTGATTAAGGTAGGACAAAGGCCCCGGAGCCCCAAAATTATTAAAGGACAGTTTTTTATTTCATTTATTTATTAAGTGGGAAAATCCGTCATTTGTCTGGGTGAAGCCTGATAACAAGCTGAGACTGAGTATTAGCTGCTCACACGTGTCAAAGTTTGGCACAATTTAGACTAATATTGGAGGAAACGAATATATTGTCACACATTTCTCAGTCAGTTGGTGGATTTTATATTTTTATACTTTAACAAAGACAAAAGGACTGTGTGATAGCAACACTCTCCTGGTTTTTAAGGAACTTTTTTCTCCATCATTGTTGTAAAATTCTTAAGTGTGTTAAACCACGCTTAAAAGCCGGATGTACTGAACATTTCCTAAAGTCCAAAGCAGGTTTGTAGTGTTCTAAAACAGATGTACTCTAACCTGAATGAGGTGCCGAACCCACTTTTGTTCATCCTCTTTTTGAAAGAATGAGTAGAAATGGTGAAAGTAAGAGCTTGTCTTACACGTTATATTCTGTAATATAGAATATAAAGATGAAGTAATGCACCACAGTCAGAGAGGGATTTAAGAACGGAAAAGAGTTCAATCTGGTCTCACTGAATTGCTTTTGGAAAACAAAATATTTGAATTTGAAAAAATACAAAAGTGATTTTTTTTCTTCCACTGTTTGTTTCTTTCCTGAGATAATTAACATTCAGAACAACATGAAGGTCAAGATGCCAAAATATGTTGTTTTAATCATAGATTATTTAAAGGAATTCACTCCATAAGAAACAACTAAATGTTCTAATACTAAAAAGGCAAAATGAGAAAGTTACGTAGCGTCAGCTGTGAGACGTACGTGACGTAGGACGTTTGTGTGACGTATGAGGAAAACAAGTCTGTGAACGTTACGATCAACTTTGTGGATGTTGTGGCTAATTTCATAGAAGTGAAAATCATTTTAAAACCTCAGTTCTTCAGTTTTAACCCTGTGGAGGAGACCTGGTTCATGATGAGCGAGACAATGAGGTTTGTACCGGGAGGAGGGACAATGTCCAGGGTGGGGCTCCTGCTTCCGTCAAGAGAAACAGCGTTAGCACAAAGCTAACGCTCATTAGTGGGACTGAGGCCCAACTTGGTTTAGTGACTGTGAGCTGAGTTTAAGGAATCAGACTGTGACTGAACATGGTCACGAGTCAAATATACCGGATCCACATGTACTAGTGAGTCACTGAGGCCTGAGGAGGAAGTAAGTGGAACCATCCAAAAGCCCAAACGTCCTGAAATGAAGCTGTTTAGAAAAAACGATCTGTCCTCAAACCTGCTCGTGTTAAAACCGGGACAGACTTGTCGTGACAAGAGCTAAACCACAAAGTCAGATCTCAGCCGAGGCTCAGGAACCACATCCACGTTTGAAGCAAACGTCCGTCTTTATATTCTGTCCCTCGTGTCTCTGCAGCTGTTTGCAGTCAGTGTGTCTGCAGGGCAACAGTCACTTTATGGCTGTTTGTCCCTCATTACTGGAAAACAGGGGAAGATGTTTGTGATTGTGTGTGAACCGTCACCGAGTGAATCGTTTCACTGAGGCGTGTGACTGGCAGCTTGTCACCAACACACTGGGAAAAAGCTCCTCAGCTGTTAGGAAACGAGAGTCTCGAGCTTCAGAGACAAGAAATGAAAAAAATTAGAAAGAAGCTGCTGAAAGTGACGGTGAACAATAAAGTCTGTGACGTGTGGAGAACCAGTAACGAACAAAACACACGATTCATTTCCTGTATTTACCTGCTTGTATTTCTTGGACTTTGTGATCAGAACCTTGTTCTACTTTAGCACAATAACCTGTGTGAGCGATGAGCTGCAGTTTGGAGGTGAAACAACAAATGTCTCTGTCTCTGTGTTTGCTCTCTCATTAAATACTCACACATCAGTGAGTGTGTTTGGGTCCATCTCAGATTTTTACCTGACTATTGTTTCATCTCGTGTGTCACGGGTTCAGTTATTTATTCACGTGTCTTTGCTCCTCCACAGATTCTCAGGGACCAACATTTTGGTGCTTTTGTCTTTGACGGCAGATACTAAATGGATGTGTAAATCCACGTCCCTCAGCTGTTGAGGACAATGATGCTGTAAATCTACGCTTTTCTCTAGCAGGCACAGAGCGTTCCTCAGCTGCTGAGGACAATGATGCTGTAAATCTACAAGCTTGGGTCAGATACTAAATGGATTTTGTGTGACGTCCTACAAATATTTGTCAGGACAGGAAACGGCTTCTTTTTGGTTCCTTGTGAGTTTCTGTCATTGTTGCAGAGAAAACAATAGTAATAACTGATTGAATTATAGATTTGACTGAAGTTTGTGTCTGTTCTGTTTTGTCACAGTGAGCTGCCAGAAAGTCCTCAAGTGTTTTACGGGAGAAGACGTCCTGCTGCCCTGTGTCCATAAAGGACGCGATCCTCCACCTAAAACACTGTCTGTCTTCTGGAGGGACACAGACAACAACCCCGTGGTGGACATAAAAAATAATAAACCACACTATTCATCCCAGCACGAGAAGTTCAGAGGACGAGTGGAAAGTTTTCCTGACCTCTACAAAGACGGAAACTTCTCCATCATCCTGAAGAAGGTCCAGCAGTCGGACAACGGCACCTACGAATGTCACGTCCCTGCAGTCGATGTGGAACAGAGACTCACGCTGAGTGTCCTAAGTGAGTTCAAAGTGAGTTCAGGTGAACTTGTCTTTTCATTTTGCTGCAGCAGCAGCTTTAATTCAAACTCCTGCTCCTGGATCCTCGGCTCACAGTCCTGCAGTATCACTGAACTTCCTCCATTTCTGCTCCTTCTGGCTCTGTTCGGTTGTTCCTTTAATTAGACACATGATGCATGTTGGAAGAAGCTGTAGGAGACTTGTGGAAAAACCCTTTCGGACTTTAAAATGAGGAGTTCTGTCCTAAAACTGCTGAGGACAAAAACATTTGATTTTACACTGATCAGACGTAATGTGTCGACGTGTGGATTCTAATCCAATCCACACCGAGACTTTCTGTCCTTTGTAATTAATCATTGTTGTCGCTATTCGATAATGCTCTACACAAATGTTTCGCTCTGTGTTTTTGCTGCGATTTCTTACTTTCAATGTTTTTCCGTGAACAGAGAATGTGACGACCCTCCGGTCTGTCCAGTTCTCTGTGCTGCCTGCAGGTCCTGACAACGAGCTGGACCTGGGCCCGGTGTCCTCCTTCCTGTAAGTCCGAGGCCGCCTTCAGACACAACAGCTCAACTTGTTGAGGAGCTCGTTAGTTTTCTTTAGCTAACGGTTTGATTGTGGTTTGATTATGGTTTGATTATGGTTTGATTGTGGTTTGCTTCACACATCCACACGCTCACACATCACTGATGGGACTGATGTTTCTTTGGTTATTTCCTGCTTGTTAACTTCTATTTTCTGTCTTTTTGTTAGAATAAACTCCTTATTTTTGGCCTTCACCTCGCTTACTCCTCGCTTTTGTCGTGGCTGTTGAGCCAGGTCGTTTTTTCCGTATTTGACATTCATAATGATGTTTTGACAGCTGTAAAATGGGCATTCTGTTTAAAACTCATTAGTATTCTTAGTGTAAATCTTCTAGACCTTGAGAAGTCTTCATAACTCAGAGGCTGAGCCTTTTCATTTCACTTGTCTGCCAGTAAAACCATAATCTGTAGAATTCTGTTGTAACGATTTATTCTTTCTGGTTGTGTTTTTATTGTTCCAAATAATTGTTTAATTGGGGAAAAATTGTGGGTGAAGCAAAGTTGGAGATGAAACAGAAAGTTTTTATGGTAATTTTGTTACATCATAATATAATAAACTGCAGTTTTCCCCTTTTTCCAAGTACATTCTTTGGGATGAAGTGGATTCTGGAATTGTTAGAAACTCTTTTATTCTTTTTATCATAAAAGTGTCATGCAGATCTTATTTTAGATGATTTGTTCCCAACAAAATCCCATGAAATGCCACATACATATTTAAGATATTTTTGTTTTTTCTGTCTTTGGATGGAAGTTTTCTTCTTGCCGTTCTTTAAGGAGATGTCGATTCCCAGATATTCAACAGTTTTTAATGCTAATATCACACAGCGACCTTTCATTGTGTCGTGTATGCTTAGAGCTGGACGTTTGTGTCATAATCCTGACTAATTTGATGGTTATTTAAAAGTGTCTCATCGGCTGGTTTAGTTATTCTAATCTTGAAGTTCTTCAAGAGTTTGAAGATGAAGACAGTGTAAAACACTGATCGAAAGTAATTCAACAAGTAAAAAAAGGAATGAAGAACTCAAGTCACGTCAGACTGAATTATGAAGTGAAAATTGCTTTGTTGATTTGGGGAACATCAAAATTTAGCAAGTAATATTTGTGTGAAGTCGTCTAACATTTGAAATGAAGCAAATGAATTGACAAAACCAAAGATTTGAAGTGAGTTAAACAAAAAACATCATGCTCTACGGTGTCAAATGATTAAAAAAAAGTAGAAATAAAATTAAGACGTCTGATTTTATAATATTTAGAACAATCAAGTAGATCAATAAAACGTCTAATATTACAGCTTTTGTGTCGAGTTTGACTGATTATTTAATTTAAACCTTTTCTTAATATGTTTAATAAAATATATTTTATGAGATTTGCCAATCATGCAGGGGAAAATAAAACATATTTTTAATATAATGTAATCTACATTTAGCAGTTTTAGTGATCTCCCATTGTTGTGGTCGTTTCTCCATTTTCAAAACAATCCTGAAAACTGTCAGTTATATTCCAAAAAAGAGCGTGAACTTCAATGTGGAGACCATCAGGCTGCAAATGAACTTTAAAGATCTTTATTAAAACAAAATGATTCCACGGGACATTTCAAGCCGTAAACCCTGGAAACGCTTCCTGAGGCCCAGTGACGTCATCAGTCCGTCGACACGCGGCGGTCGGTCACACTGACACATGATGCAGCCGCTGTCCTCTAACTGTTGCCACGTTACTGCTGCTTGTAGACCAGTGAAGGCTGCTGATTGTGGCGCTGCCACCACTGAATCGGACTTTGACATCAAGGCTGCTCGTTCCGCTGTGGAAACCTTTCTGCTGGGATTCTACGTTCACACGGGCTCAGCTGTTACTAGGAACTGCCCCCTTTCACTGCTTCCTCCCAGTGAACCTACACAATCCTCTGAGCGACTGTGACCTTCAGCCGTCGACAGCTGTGAATCTCGAAGACGTTTGTTGTGCAGTTTCTGTGTCGGTTGATCAGATTGTGACCTTGTAGGAAACTTGGAGTGACGGAGAACTTTGAGGAACTTTGGCTGCTGACGTTTGTGCCCTACTACAAAACCTTTACAGTACATAAAAGTACTGAACGTAGTCTCAGTCCAAAGTGCCATGAACTTGGTGAGGTTTACACATTTATAAAGTCTATAAACCCAAATCCAAAAACTTGGATAAAAACAGAATGCAATGATTGGAAAATCTCATCAACACGTATTTTCTTCACAGTGGAGCTTAAACTATATATCAGATGTTGAAACTGAGACATTTTATCATTTCATGTGAACTGATGGCAGCGACACATCTCAAAAACGTTGAAAGAGGGACGACAAAAGGCTGGAAAAGTCGCACAAAGCAAAAACACATGACAGGGTCAGTAAGATGAGAGTGTGTCAAATGAGCTTTTCAGAGACAGAGCATCAGAAATGTGAAGGTGAGCAGAGAGTCGCCAATATTTGACAAACTGCATTTCAGAAAAATGGTCCTCACCATAAAGTTGTGAAGACGTTGAGCCTCCCAACATGTACCGTTTATAATATGATGAAAAGATTCAGAGAATCAGGAGGAGTCTGTGTGTGCGACGGACAAGGCTGACGGTCCAAACTGTGTGTGTGTGATCTTTGCATTTAAAACGGACCTGACTCTCTACTGGACATCACCGCATGGACTCAGGAACACCTCCACAAATCACTGTCTGCGAACCACGTTCACTGTGTAAATGTCAGTTAAAGGTGTTTCGTGCAAAGCAGAAGCCACATGTGAACAGAATCCAGAAACGCTGCCGTGTGGAAAACTGTTCTGTGGTCAGATGGGTCAAGGACTAAGGAGGACAGGGACCGTCCAGCTCGGTCTGACGGTGTGGGCGTCAGTGTCTATGGCTCGGGCAGCAATTAGTGAACAGCAGGCAAGAATAACTTCAGGAAACGGGCGTTATTTGCGGGACAATTCCGCCTCATTCAGCTGCCATTTTAATGTGACGGCCTCCAGGGACATTTTGGCACAAATGTCCACTTGGACTCATGGATGAACTGGTGCACGTTAACTGTAACTTCAGTGAGTCGGTGGAGACGGGCGACTGGGACGCGGTAATTCTGCTTTAGTGGAAACAGTGGGAATCTGCCTGTCGACAGGTGGACACACACGTCGCGCAGCCAAACGCACAGAGCAAATATTTGTGGTGTCCAGTCTGCAGCTGAGCAATTTGGCAGCTGTCGTAAAAATCTATTAAAACAACATTCAGAGACAGTCAGTGTGTGTGTTCTCGACTGTTGTTAATCACGACATGTTTTTCCTGCTTTTCACAGTCACCACTGGCACCACAGTAGGTCTCCTACTGGTGTAATTACCACCAGCAAAAGTACGACACAAATCTCTGTTATTGCTCTTATTACTATTGCTGTTACTCACAGAAACAGATGGACGACGGCGTTTTCACTTCAGGTTTGGTGACAGTTACTTTGGATATGTGGTTTAGATCCGACTTGATCAGACTACATGCATCAATCCGGGTGGAAGCAGGAAGTAAATGCATTTTCTCAGTGTGAAGGAGTGAAGCAGTATCAGATCAGAGCTGTGCTGGTCTTAGACTCTCTCTGGTCTCTGAACGTTAAACCTGATCATGGATCTTCCAGGATTCGTCTGGACTCTGCTTGCCTGTTCACCTGCTAACCTGCTCCTCACGTACCACCTGTGATCTGTCTGCTGGCTCATCGTGTCGTCTGCTTGTCTGCTTGTCATTGCCATCGGACTCAAATTCTTCTCCTGTTTCAAATAAATACTCACCCGAACCCTGAGCTCTCCTACAGGAGTTACTGTAGCCTGCTACTCGTCTCTAGTTCACCTGTATCCTGCTCTCTTCTAGTCACCTGATCATCCGTCCTCTCTCCTGGTCCCTCACTACTCAGTTCTCTTCCTGTATGAAGAGATCCAGCCCCTCCCCTTCAGGGCCCCCCACCTGCTCCTTCTTCAGAGCCTATTTACTACAAACTTCAGCTTCCTGCTCTTCCTGGACCCTGACGGAGACACCTGGACTGGACCTGTGCACCTGAATACAGTTGGAATCACCTCATTGAATGTCCTCATGAAGTTAGTCTTAAATTAGTCCGTGTCACAGTGAAATCGCTTGCAGCTCGAATGGAAACTCAGCAGCTTGTGATGTTGAAGTGGAAGCTGTTTCCCCGTGATTTGTCCCTCTCTTCTCAGTCCGGACTCTGTACCACTGCCGGACCTTGTTTGCAAAGATTAAACTGAAGAAAGACGACGTGTCTGTTCTGGCTCTTTATTTCAGTCGTCACCACAGATAAATGACGTGTTTTTATTTTTGCTTCGGTGCATTTTGATTTGTTCTGCAGGGTTTCAGTGAGTCCATGGCCTGAACTCTGACCAGAACCACAGCCTGTTTCTGCATCCTTGCACAAAGTTTTCGAAGAAACGTCCCTTTTCACCGTCTGACTCTCACTTTCTGTAAGCTTCACTATCCTCCTGTTTACAGCAGCAGACTGCAGCGGCCTGGTAGCTCCATGGTTAGAGACACTGGAGGCCAAAACAGACAATGTGGATCAAATCCCAGTGTGAGAAATCCCAGCCTCCCCACCTGGTGTGTCGCTGAGCAAGACACCCAGCACCTGCTCCCTAAAGAGGGACGGGTCAAATATGCAGGAGTGAAGTTCACTGTAATGTGTATGTGACTAAAATAACGGTTCTTCTTCTTTAAAGTGCTTTCTATTTATTTTGCAGACATGCTGCTTTTTCCTCTGACTTTGTGGTCTTGGTGTGTTTTCTGTGGTCACACGCTGTTGTTCATCGTTTCTTTTTCAAGGTTAAACGGGGATTGTTTGCAGCTCTGTAATAACCGCTGCAGAGTCGTGTGAAGCAGCAGCTCTGAAACCACAGGAACCTTTGAGCTTCTGTGCAAACCTGCGACGCCTCGAGCCTGAAAACAGCAGGACGAAGGACTGAGACCATCGTGGATCTGATGCTGTGTCTGTCAGCAACAACATTATTTATAAGCTTTAAATGAAGAAATAAATCAGCAAAACGTAAAGTAGATGTTGTTCCTGCACAATATTATGTGACAACTATTTGATAAGTACAGGACACAAGAAGAGGTGTCCATGGAAACACGGTTCTTCCCGTTTCCTGTACAAAACACTTAATGTGACAATTGTTAATTTTTATTAAGATCCTATTGAGTAAATCTATGAAATAATAATAAAATCAATACGCCAAATTTCAGATAGGATCAAACTTTATTGATTCCGAAGGCAGAAATCCACTCGTTAATCAGCTCACAGGGACGGTAAAAAAAGTGTTTTTAAAGCATTTAGAGAAATGGAAAAGTTCAATATACAGTGTAGATCCATAAACACGTATGAACAAACACACAATTTACAGCATCGAGCAGAAATATTGCGCTGTCACTTCCTGCAGGTGGATCAGCTGCACGGAGCCTCCATGTCTAACAGGGTCCAGCAGGCAGCTCAGGACACAGCTGGTCCTCCTCCCCCAGACCGTCACCTCCTGGGATGGGATCCGCATCAATCAGGTGACAGGAACCGACAGGAGCCTTTATGTGTTCGTCCATTATGGTTAAGACGGAGCACGAGGAAAGGCTGCAAATTATTATTATTATTATTATTATTTTATTTTATTGTTGTTTTGTTTTGTTTTCCTTAGAGGTTGCAGCAGCCCCCCCTTCCTCCCCCACCCCTCCAGCAGGTGGCGCCCTAGGCAACCGTCTACATGGCCTGTGCCAAGAGGCGCCTGTGCCTGCACGTACACGCAGGCTGAGACGCAGTTACGAGCTCGGGGTGAAGCTCTGCTGCACGTGGAGTTGGTGTGAAGCAAAAGAAGAAGATGACGGAGAAGATGAACAATTTCTGACCTTTGACCTGTGAAAACCCACAAACTCTGTGTTTGTTTCGAACCTGTTACTGAGCTGCTGCACAGCTTCAAGTCAGACACTCTCATTCTGTGTGTGTGTGTGTGTGTGTGTGTGTGTTCACAGGGTCTTAATCTGTGCCGTTGTGTTTGTCAAACCAAAGTAATTGCAGCAGTAAAGACGTGTGGTGCAAAGTTCAGTGTTTGTCCGTTATCAGATTCCTGTAGTGTTGAGTAATCAGTCAAACACGCTGCGTCAGGATCATGGTGTGTGTGTGTGTGTGTGTGTGTGTGTGTGTGTGTGTGTGTGTGTGTGTGTGTGTGTGTGTGTGTGTGTGTGTGTGTGTGTGGTCACATTGGGGCGTTTCCTCAGTCGGATTTTCTTCATGTAAGCAGTTTTATTTCCCTCATCTTGTGAACACACACACACACACACACTGCAGCTTCTCTGTGATCCAGAAAGACAAAGCAGCTGTGGTTGGACTGAAGCTGAAGCCTCCTTCAGCCTGCTGCTGTTATTTTCCGGAATAATCTGTGTGTGTCTATGAATATTAAAAGTGAAACCATCAACAGGAACAACTTTCTTCATAAAACCCAAAATAACAACCAATGAATGAATGTACTGCACACAGTGAGCTGCAAACCTCATTAAAGCAGAGGCTGAACTTCCTCCTAAACAACAAAAGACAAATGGAGATGAAATGAAGCTGTTTGACTTTTTGGTTGGATGAGCAAATGTGACGCTAAAGCTCCAGTGAATCCAGGTGGGTTTGCAGCTTCAACCACATCAGCAGGAGCCTCATCAGGGTTCAGGTTCTGACGTCCACACAGATAAAAACAGGTTCAGGCTTTTCTCAACGTCTCCTGGACAAACAAGTGAGTGTCAGACTTTAGCAGCCAGGACCAGAACATTAAAGATGGAGTTTTGGACCAGTAATTTACACAGTGAGCAACAATCAGCATGTAGATCTGTTCCTGAGATTTTCTCCATAGAAATAAACGTCCAATTTTTTCACCTCTCCGAGGCCTCAGGATGTCTAACTACTATCTCACAGGAAATAATCTGTAAGTGGAAAAACAACAATGTGCCTCCTCAGGAGCGACGGAGGAAAATCCCTGCAGATCAAATCCTTAGTGTTATTGTGGAGGACGAGAGGCAGGAGGGAATGAAACATGTGTCTACATGTAGACAGAGCAAAGATCCAGAACCCGTGGAGCAGTTTACTCAACTCTGGCTCCAGAAGCAGATCGTGGAGTATTTCTATGAACAAAATCTCAGGAACAGATCTACATGTTTTAGTTACGATGGTGCAGTGTGAGTGGCAGCGAGTTTTAGCAGCTCTGTCTGTTTCTGTGTTTTTCTTCCCATCTTCTTATGTTTATTTCCATGCTGTATGTATGGTGTGTTTTTTCTTTAAACCCCTGTGGAGTTGTGCAACCAGGGTAAAAAACTTTATCACTTTTGCACTTTGTCTTATCATCCTTTTTCCAACTTTTGGCCTCGGGAGACCCTTTGAACTGTGGCTCTATTTTTTACACGCGGGACCAGCTGCTTGCTCTTAGCCACATCGAGCTTCTCCAAGGGAGAAAGCTGGATATTCCAGCCGAGATACGGAGGAAAAGACGAGGCTGTAGAGCTGGCGTCAAGCGCCGGGAGAGACGACGCAGATACAAGCCCGTTTTACCATCTGCTATTATGGGAAACGTCCGCTTTCTCTCCAACAAGATGGACGAGCTAGCGGCGTTCATAAGGCTACAGCACGTGTACAGGGAGAGCAGTTTACTGTGCTTCACTGAGACGTGGCTCAACCAGGACACACCGGACTCTGTGGTCTCCGTTAACGGATTCACACTGGTGCGGGCGGACCGGAGCAGAGAGCGGCAAGAAGAAGGGAGGCGGACTGGCGGTGTACGTGAACAACAGATGGTGTAACCCCGGGCACATCACTGTTAAACAACAGCTCTGCAGCAAAGATGTGGAACTGGTGGCAGTGAGCGTCCGGCCGTACTACCTCCCGCGGGAGTTCTCTCACGTGTTGGCGGTCACTGTTTACGTTCCTCTGTCGGCTGCCGCCGCTGCCGCATGTGAGCCCGTGCACAGCACCGTGTCTCAGCTGCAGACCCAGCACCCACAGGCCCTGATCCTCATCTGGGGACTTTAATCATGCCTGCCTCCCCCTCTCTGCCACCCTCCCCAACTTCACCCAGAACGTTAACTGCCACACAAGAGACAATAAAACTCTGGACCTGCTATATGCTAACACAAAGAATGCATATACCTCCACCCCCCTCCCCCCTCTGGGCCGCTCCGACCACAATCTCGTGTCCCTGTCTCCTGCTTACACTCCGGGGGTGAAAAAACAGTCACCACAGGTGAAAACAGTGAAGATCTGGACAGAGGAGGCGAGTGAACAGCTGAGGGACTGTTTTAACACCACAGACTGGGACATTCTCCGCAGTCCACACGGGGAGGACATCGACAGTCTCACAGACTGTATCACGGACTACATAAACTTCTGTGTGGAAAACACTGTGCCATCCAAAACAGTACTGTGTTTTCCCAACAACAAGCCCTGGGTGAGCCCTGAGCTGAAGGCCCTGCTGAATGAAAAGAAGAGGGCCTTTCTCTCTGTGGAGACGGAGGAGCTGGGCAGAGTGCAGCGGGAATTAAAATTCAAAATCAGGAGGTGCAAGGACAGCTACAGGAAGAAACTGGAGCATCGTCTGGAGCAGAACAACGTCCGTGAGGCGTGGAGAGGACTGAAACACATCTCAGGCCACGGTGAGGGTGGGGATGGTCGACAGGTCACGGATGACCAGACCTGGGCAAATGAATTAAATCTGTTCTTTAACAGATCAGACTATTCAACCTGAGCCTTAGACTGGAGAAAGTACCCGTGCTGTGGCGGACTTCCTGTCTGGTTCCGGTTCCAAAAGTATCACATCCCAAGGAGCCGAACCACTACAAACCCGTCGCCTTAACCTCCCACCTGATGAAGGCTATGGAGAGGATCATCCTTGGCTACCTCCGCACTCAGGTGAGCTCAGCACTGGATCCGCTGCAGTTTGCCTATCGACCTGGCATCGGGGTGGACGACGCCATCATCTACCTGCAGCACCGGGCCCTGTCTCACCTGGAGTCCCCTGGGACATGTCATGTTCTTTGTCAAGGGTCATGTTCTTTGACTTCTCCAGTACTTTCAACACTCTCCAGTACTTTCAACACCATCCAGCCATCACTGCTGAGGGGGAAGCTGGAGGTAGCAGGCGTGGACCAACATCTAGCTGCCTGGACCGTCAACTACCTCACGGACAGGCCACAGTTCGTGAGGCTGCGGAACTGTGTGTCGGATGTGGTCACCTCATCCGGGGCACCTCAAGGGACAGTGCTCTCCCCTTTTCTTTTCACACTCTACACGTCAGACTTCAAGTACAACTCCCACCTCTGTCACCTGCAGAAATTCTCGGACGACACAGCCATTGTTGGCTGTGTACTGGGTGAGAATGAGCAGGAATACAGGGGGGTCATCTCGGACTTTGTGGACTGGTGTGAGAACAATTATTTGTTCCTGAACACCAGTAAGACAAAGGAGTTAGTGCTTGACTTCAGACGAAACCCTCCACCACACACACCGGTGAGCATCCAGGGCTCAGACATTGAGATTGTGGACACCTTTAAATACCTGGGTGTCCACCTAAACAAAAAACTGGACTGGACTAACAACACAGACTCTCTGTACAGGAAGGGCCAGAGTCGCCTCCACCTGCTGAGGAGACTGAGGTCCTTTGGTGTGTGCAGAGACCTGTTATGGACTTTTTACGACACCGTGGTGGCCTCAGCAGTCCTCTGTGGTGTTGTGTGCTGGGCTGGGAGCAGCACGGACAGAGACAGGAAGAGACTTAACAAGCTGGTTAAGAGAGCTGGCTCTGTCCTGGGCTGCACATTGGACTCTATCAAGGAGGTGGCGGACAGAAGGATGTTGGCCAAACTAACATCCATCATGGATAATAACCCCTCCCACCCCCTGCACCACACTGTGGAGACTCTGAGCAGCTCCTTCAGCACTAGACTGTTACACCCACAGTCGCTCATTCCTCCCCACAGCCATCAGACTATTTAATGTGTCACTGCAGTGACACACAATGTGCAATTTTACTTGCTTATATTCTTATTTATTGTGTAATATTTCGTGTTCCAATGTAAATATGTAAATATTTTTAGTTTTAAATGCCTTTTTTCTGTTAAACTATAATGCACATTGTTCTGTGCAGACTCTGTGTCCTTGTCCATGGCTGCCAAATCACAAGAATTTCCCCACTGTGGGATTATTAAAGTTCTATTCTATTCTATGATGATGATTGTTGCTCACTGTGTAAATTATTGGTCCAAAACTCCATCTTTAATGTTCTGGTCCTGGCTGCTAAAGATTGAGACTCACTTGTTTGTTCACTGTGTCTACAGATCAGCTCTACAGTCAGGCTTCACTTCCTGCTGCTCGTCAACAACTTTCGTGTTAGTGCTGGTACAGATGTGGTGAGATCTGACTTTGTGGTTTAGCTCTTGTCACGACAAGTCTTCTCTGAGTCAGAACTGAGCCGTCCTGGTTTTCGTCGTTGTTTTTCCACATACAGATTATTTCCCATGAGGAGATGGAAAAATGGGATGTTCAAACTTCACCTTCTTCTCTAGTTTGACTCAGTGGAACCATTTAAATATGAGACTGAACAGGTAAAAAATACATGAAGAAACAGCTGATTGGAAAAGTGGATTAGAAAGAATTAAATCTGTTCTCAATTAATTAGTTTAGGAAAAAATTGTTTGAATTTGATTTTGTGTTTTGGAAAAATGGAAAAGTCATTTTTTTCTGCCACACAAGCACAAAGCTAGCGCCCGTTAGTGGGACTGAGGCCCAACTTGGTTTAGTGACTGTGAGCTGAGTTTAAGGAATCAGACTGTGACTGAACATGGTCACGAGTCAAATATACCGGATCCACATGTACTAGTGAGTCACTGAGGCCTGAGGAGGAAGTAAGTGGAACCATCCAAAAGCCCAAACGTCCTGAAATGAAGCTGTTTAGAAAAAACGATCTGTCCTCAAACCTGCTCGTGTTAAACCGGGACAGACTTGTCGTGACAAGAGCTAAACCACAAAGTCAGATCTCAGCGGAGGCTCAGGAACCACATCCACGTTTGAAGCAAACGTCCGTCTTTATATTCTGTCCCTCGTGTCTCTGCAGCTGTTTGCAGTCAGTGTGTCTGCAGGGCAACAGTCACTTTATGACTGTTTGTCCCTCATTACTGGAAAACAGGGGAAGATGTTTGTGATTGTGTGTGAACCGTCACCGAGTGAATCGTTTCACTGAGGCGTGTGACTGGCAGCTTGTCACCAACACACTGGGAAAAAGCTCCTCAGCTGTTAGGAAACGAGAGTCTCGAGCTTCAGAGACAAGAAATTAAAAAAATTAGAAAGAAGCTGCTGAAAGTGACGGTGAACAATAAAGTCTGTGATGTGTGGAGAACCAGTAACGAACAAAACACACGATTCATTTCCTGTATTTACCTGCTTGTATTTCTTGGACTTTGTGATCAGAACCTTGTTCTACTTTAGCACAATAACCTGTGTGAGCGATGAGCTGCAGTTTGGAGGTGAAACAACAAAAGTCTCTGTCTCTGTGTTTGCTCTCTCATTAAATACTCACACATCAGTGAGTGTGTTTGGGTCCATCTCAGATTTTTACCTGACTATTGTTTCATCTCGTGTGTCACGGGTTCAGTTATTTATTCACGTGTCTTTGCTCCTCCACAGATTCTCAGGGACCAACATTTTGGTGCTTTTGTCTTTGACGGCAGGTACGTTTCTCTACGTTCCTCAGCTGCTGAGGACAATGATGCTGTAAATCTACAAGCTTGGGTCAGATACTAAATGGATTTTGTGTGACGTCCTACAAATATTTGTCAGGACAGGAAACGGCTTCTTTTTGGTTCCTTGGCCACAGCTGTAGCAGGCACAGAGACATTCTGCTCGTGTCCATTCATGCATTTCCTGAAAGTGAAGCAGACGTGTCTCATTTCATGTAATGAAATATTTTAACTTCAACTGATAAAAGTAGGAAACAAAAAACAATCAATCAGGAGA
This sequence comes from Channa striata, assembly GCA_033026295.1. Lineage (NCBI taxonomy): Eukaryota > Metazoa > Chordata > Actinopteri > Anabantiformes > Channidae > Channa > Channa striata. Next base: position 35,443,174 of record CM065170.1, read on the forward strand.
CACGAGCCTCATCAGCTCGTCATGGGACAGAAAGTAAGACTGAAGTTCAGCAGCTCAACAATCTCAATCAGAGTCCAGAACCTAAAGAGATCCACTTTATTGTGTCAGGAAACAGAGAAGGACTAAATGTGTTGGTGTCTGAGAGACATTTGTTGAGAAAAGTAAGTTTCTGTCATTGTTGCAGAGAAAACAATAGTAATAACTGATTGAATTATAGATTTGACTGAAGTTTGTGTCTGTTCTGTTTTGTCACAGTGAGCTGCCAGAAAGTCATCAAGTGTTTTACGGGAGAAGACGTCCTGCTGCCCTGTGTCTACAAAGGACGGGATCCTCCACCTGAGACATTGTCCGTCTTCTGGAGGGACACAGACAACAACCCCGTGTTGGACATAAAAAATAATAAACCACACTATTCATCCCAGCACCAGAAGTTCAGAGGACGAGTGGAAAGTTTTCCTGACCTCTACAAAGACGGAAACTTCTCCATCATCCTGAAGAAGGTCCAGCAGTCGGACAACGGCACCTACGAATGTCACGTCCCTGCAGTCGATGTGGAACAGAGACTCACGCTGAGTGTCCTAAGTGAGTTCAAAGTGAGTTCAGGTGAACGAGCTGCAGCAGCAGTGACGACTCCTGCTCCTGGATCCTCGGCTCACAGTCCTGCAGTATCACTGAACTTCCTCCGTCTGCTCCTTCTGGCTCTGTTCGGTTGTTCCTTTAATTAGACGCATGATGCATGTTGGAAGAAGCTGTAGGAGACTTGTGGAAAAACCCTTTCGGACTTTAAAATGAGGAGTTCTGTCCTAAAACTGCTGAGGACAAAAACATTTGATTTTACACTGATCAGACGTAATGTGTCGACGTGTGGATTCTAATCCAATCCACACCGAGACTTTCTGTCCTTTGTAATTAATCATTGTTGTCGCTATTCGATAATGCTCTACACAAATGTTTCGCTCTGTGTTTTTTGCTGCGATTTCTTACTTTCAATGTCGATTCCGTGAACAGAGAATGTGACGACCCTCCGGTCTGTCCAGTTCTCTGTGCTGCCTGCAGGTCCTGACAACGAGCTGGACCTGGGCCCGGTGTCCTCCTTCCTGTAAGTCCCAGGCCGCCTTCAGACACAACAGCTCAACTTGTTGAGGAGCTCGTTAATTTTCTTTAGCTTATGATTTGATTATGGTTTGATTAGGGTTTGATTATAGTTTGATTATGGTTTGATTATGGTTTGATTATGGTTTGCTTCACTCATCCACACACTCACACATCACTGATGGGACTGATGTTTCTTTGGTTATTTCCTGCTTGTTAACTTCTATTTTCTGTCTTTTTGTTAGAATAAACTCCTTATTTTTGGCCTTCACCTCGCTTACTCCTCGCTTTTGTCGTGGCTGTTGAGCCAGGTCGTTTTTTCCGTATTTGACATTCATAATGATGTTTTGACAGCTGTAAAATGGGCATTCTGTTTAAAACTCATTAGTATTCTTAGTGTAAATCTTCTAGACCTTGAGAAGTCTTCATAACTCAGAGGCTGAGCCTTTTCATTTCACTTGTCTGCCAGTAAAACCATAATCTGTACAATTCTGTTATAACGATTTATTCTTTCTGGTTGTGTTTTTATTGTTCCAAATAATTCTTTAATTGGGGAAAAATTGTGGGCGAAGCAAAGTTGGAGATGAAACTGAAAGTTTTTATGGTAATTTTGTTACATCATAATATTATAAACTGCAGTTTTCCCCTTTTTTCCAAGTACATTTTCTGGGATGAAGTGGATTCTGGAATTGCTTTTATTCATTTTATCTTAAAAATGTCGTTCAAAGATCTTATTTTAGATGATTTGTTCCCAACAAAATCCCATGAAATGCCACATACATATTTAAGATATTTTTTGTTTTCTCTGTCTTTGGATGGAAGTTTTCTTCTTGCCGTTCTTTAAGGAGATGTCGATTCCCAGATATTCAACAGTTTTTAATGCTGATATCACACAGTGACCTTTCATTGTGTCGTGTATGCTTAGAGCTGGACGTTTGTGTCATAATCCTGACTAATTTGATGTTTATTTAAAAGTGTCTCATCAGCTGGTTGAGTTATTCTAATCTTCAGAGTTTGAAGATGAAGACAGTGTAAAACACTGATCGAAAGTAGTTCAACAACAAGTAAAAAAAGGAATGAAGAACTCATGTCACGTCAGACTGAATTATGAAGTGAAAATATCTTCGTTAAATTGGGGAACATCAAAATTCAGCAAGTAATATTTGTGTAAAGTCGTCTAACATTTGAAATGAAGCAAATGAATTGACAAAACCAAAGATTTGAAGTGAGTTAAATAAAAAAACATCATGCTCTACGGTGGCAAATAAAATTAAGACGTCTGATTTTATAATATTTAGAACAATCCAGTAGATCAATAATACGTCTAATATTACAGCTTTTGTGTCGAGTTTGACTGATTATTTAATTTAAACCTTTTCTTAATATGTTTAATAAAATATATTTTATGAGATTTGCCAATCATGCAGGTGAAAATAAAACATATTTTTAATATAATGTAATCTACATTTATCAGTTTTAGTGATCTCCCATTGTTGTGGTCGTTTCTCCATTTTCAAAACAATCCTGAAAACTGTCAGTTATATTCCAAAAAAGAGCGTGAACTTCAATGTGGAGACCATCAGGCTGCAAATGAACTTTAAAAATCTTTATTAAAACAAAATGATTCCACGGGACATTTCAAGCCGTAAACCCTGGAAACGCTTCCTGAGGCCCAGTGACGTCATCAGTCCATCGACACGCGGCGGTCGGTCACACTGACACATGATGCAGCCGCTGTCCTCTAACTGTTGCCACGTTACTGCTGCTTGTAGACCAGTGAAGGCTGCTGATTGTGGCGCTGCCACCACTGAATCGGACTTTGACATCAAGGCTGCTCGTTCCGCTGTGGAAACCTTTCTGCTGGGATTCTACGTTCACACGGGCTCAGCTGTTACTAGGAACTGCCCCCTTTCACTGCTTCCTCCCAGTGAACCTACACAATCCTCTGAGCGACTGTGACCTTCAGCCGTCGACAGCTGTGAATCTCAAAGACGTTTGTTGTGCAGTTTCTGTGTCGGTTGATCAGATTGTGACCTTGTAGGAAACTTGGAGTGACGGAGAACTTTGAGGAACTTTGGCTGCTGACGTTTGTGCCCTACTACAAAACTTTTACAGTACATAAAAGTACTGAACGTAGTCTCAGTCCAAAGTGCCATGAACTTGGTGATGTTTACACATTTATAAAGTCTATAAACCCAAATCCATAAACTTGGATAAAAACAGAATGCAATGATTGGAAAATCTCATCAACACGTATTTTCTTCACAGTGGAGCTTAAACTACATATCAGATGTTGAAACTGAGACATTTTATCATTTCATGTGAACTGATGGCAGCGACACATCTCAAAAACGTTGGAAGAGGGACGACAAAAGGCTGGAAAAGTCGCACAAAGCAAAAACACATGACTAAGTTTGTTAATTGGCAACGGGTCAGTAAGATGAGAGTGTGTCAAATGAGCTTTTCAGAGACAGAGCATCAGAAATGTGAAGATGAGCAGAGAGTCGCCAATATTTGACAAACTGCATTTCAGAAAAATGGTCCTCACCATAAAGTTGTGAAGACGTTGACGTCCCAACATGTACCGTTTATAATATGATGAAAAGATTCAGAGAATCAGGAGGAATCTGTGTGTGCGACGGACAAGGCTGACGGTCCAAACTGTGTGTGTGTGATCTTTGCATTTAAAACGGACCTGACTCTCTACTGGACATCACCGCATGGACTCAGGAACACCTCCACAAATCACTGTCTGCGAACCACGTTCACTGTGTAAATGTCAGTTAAAGGTGTTTCGTGCCAAGGAGAAGCCACATGTGAACAGAATCCAGAAACGCTGCCGTGTGGAAAACTGTTCTGTGGTCAGATGGGTCAAGGACTAAGGAGGACAGGGACCGTCCAGCTCGGTCTGACGGTGTGGGCGTCAGTGTCTATGGCTCGGGCAGCAATTAGTGAACAGCAGGCAAGAATAACTTCAGGAAACGGACGTTATTTGCGGGACAATTCCGCCTCATTCAGCTGCCATTTTAATGTGACGGCCTCCAGGGACATTTTGGCACAAATGTCCACTTGGACTCATGGATGAACTGGTGCACGTTAACTGTAACTTCAGTGAGTCGGTGGAGACGGGCGACTGGGACGTGGTAATTCTGCTTTAGTGGAAACAGTGGGAATCTGCCTGTCGACAGGTGGACACACACGTCGCGCAGCCAAACGCACAGAGCAAATATTTGTGGTGTCCAGTCTGCAGCTGAGCAATTTGGCAGCTGTCGTAAAAATCTATTAAAACAACATTCAGAGACAGTCAGTGTGTGTGTTCTCGACTGTTGTTAATCACGACATGTTTTTCCTGCTTTTCACAGTCACCACTGGCACCACAGTAGGTCTCCTACTGGTGTAATTACCACCAGCAAAAGTACGACACAAATCTCTGTTATTGCTCTTATTACTATTGCTGTTACTCACAGAAACAGATGGACGACGGCGTTTTCACTTCAGGTTTGGTGACAGTTACTTTGGATATGTGGTTTAGATCCGACTTGATCAGACTACATGCATCAATCCGGTGGAAGCAGGAAGTAAATGCATTTTCTCAGTGTGAAGGAGTGAAGCAGTATCAGATCAGAGCTGTGCTGGTCTTAGACTCTCTCTGGTCTCTGAACGTTAAACCTGATCATGGATCTTCCAGGATTCGTCTGGACTCTGCTTGCCTGTTCACCTGCTAACCTGCTCCTCACGTACCACCTGTGATCTGCCTGCTGGCTCATCGTGGCGTCTGCTTGTCTGCTTGTCATTGCCATCGGACTCAAATTCTGCTCCTGTGTCAAATAAATACTCACCCGAACCCTGAGCTCTCCTACAGGAGTTACTGTAGCCTGCCACTCGTCTCTAGTTCACCTGTATCCTGCTCTCTTCTAGTCACCTGATCATCCGTCCTCTCTCCTGGTCCCTCACTACTCAGTTCTCTTCCTGTATGAAGAGATCCAGCCCCTCCCCTTCAGGCCCCCCCACCTGCTCCTTCTTCAGAGCCCCCTAAAGAGGGACGGGTTAACTATGCAGGAGTGAACTTCACTGTAATGTGTATGTGACTAAAATAAAGGTTCTTCTTCTTTAAAGTGCTTTCTATTTATTTTGCAGACATGCTGCTTTTTCCTCTGACTTTGTGGTCTTGGTGTGTTTTCTGTGGTCACACGCTGTTGTTCATCGTTTCTTTCTCAAGGTTAAACGGGGATTGTTTGCTCTGTAATAACCGCTGCAGAGTCGTGTGAAGGCAGCAGCTCTGAAACCACAGGAACCTTTGAGCTTCTGTCCAAACCTGCGACGCCTCGAGCCTGAAAACAGCAGGACGAAGGACTGAGACCATCGTGGATCTGATGCTGTGTCTGTCAGCAACAACATTATTTATACACTTGTAAATGAAGAAATAAATCAGCAAAACGTAAAGTAGATGTTGTTCCTGCACAATATTATGTGACAACTATTTGATAAGTACAGGACACAAGAAGAGGTGTCCATGGAAACACGGTTCTTCCCGTTTCCTGTACAAAACACTTAATGTGACAATTGTCAATTTTTATTAAGATCCTATTGAGTAAATCTATGAAATAACAAAATCAATACGCCAAATTTCAGATAGGATCAAACTTTATTGATTCCGAAGGCAGAAATCCACTCGTTAATCTGCTCACAGGGACGGTAAAAAAAGTGTTTTTAAAGCATTTAGAGAAATGGAAAAGTTGAATATACAGTGTAGATCCATAAACACGTATGAACAAACACACAATTTACAGCATCGAGCAGAAATTTTGCGCTGTCACTTCCTGCAGGTGGATCAGCTGCACGGAGCCTCCATGTCTAACAGGGTCCAGCAGGCAGCTCAGGACACAGCTGGTCCTCCTCCCCCCAGACCGTCACCTCCTGGGATGGGATCCACATCAACCAGATGACAGGAACCGACGGGAGCCTTTATGTGTTCGTTCATTATGGTTAAGACGGAGCACGAGGAAAGGCTGCAAATTATTATTATTATTATTATTATTTTATTTTATTGTTGTTTTGTTTGTTTTCCTTAGAGGTTGCAGCAGCCCCCCCCCTCCTCCCCCACCCCTCCAGCAGGTGGCGCCGTAGACAACCGTCTACATGGCCTGTGCCAAGAGGCGCCTGTGCCTGCACGTACACGCAGGCTGAGACGCAGTTACGAGCTCGGGATGAAGCTCTGCTGCACGTGGAGTTGGTGTGAAGCAAAAGAAGAAGAAGATGAACAATTTCTGACCTTTGACCTTTGAAAACCCACAAACTCTGTTACTGAGCTGCTTCAGATCAGACACGCTCAGTAACATGTTCAAAACAAACACAGAGTGTGTGCGTTTTCACAGGTGAAACCACGCTCATTCTGTGTGTGTGTGTGTTCACAGGGTCTTAATCTGTGCCGTTGTGTTTGTCAAACCAAAGTAATTGCAGCAGTAAAGACGTGTGGTGCAAAGTTCAGTGTTTGTCCGTTATCAGTACAGATCCCTGTAGTGTTGAGTAATCAGTCAGGAGCGTGTGTGTGTGTGTGTGTGTGTGTGTGTGTGTGTTCACATTGGGGCGTTTCCTCAGTCGGATTTTGTTCACGTGAGCAGTTTTATTTTCCTCATCTTGTGAACACACACACAAATGTAACCCAAAGCAGACATCAACAGGAACAACTTTCTTCATAAAACCCCAAATCACAACCAATGAATGAATGCCCATCACACAGTGAGGTGCAAACCTCATTAAAGCCGAGGCTGAACTTTATTTAGTTAAATTCTATTTACCATTAATGAGTGTCAGATTCATATTTACATTCTTAACTCACCTTTACAACCTGCTGGTTGATCTCGTGGTTCGTCCTGCTGCTGCTGAAGCTGCAGTGGTTTATCATCTGCCACTTCTGCTGAACTGTTTGCTTACAGATTTTCCAACTCAGTAACTCTGGGCTCTGATGCTGAGCTGGTTTCCCATCCTGCTCCTCACAGGAAATCCCAATCAGATCGTCTGAAATTCGTCATTCATATCACCACCACAGTCAGTGCAGGTCAAATACGTGGGTTTCTTCATTCTGCAGCCTGATGAATTATGTTTATCATTAAATATCATTATGTTTCTAAAAAACGCAACTGCTAAGTGTAGCTGTAGAAAAAAAGGATTTTCTGGAGGCAGAGTTGAGTAAACTGCTCCACGGGTTCTGGATCTTTGCTCTGTCTACATGTAGACACATGTTTCATTCCCTCCTGCCTCTCGTCCTCCACAATAACACTGATGATTTGATCTGCAGGGATTTTCCTCCGTCGCTCCTGAGGAGACACCTCGTTGTTTTTCCATGTACAGATTATTTCCCGTGAGGTGGTAGTTAGACATCCTGAGGCCTCGGAGAGATGAACAAATGGGACGTTCAAACTTCACCTTCTTCTCTAGTTTGACTCAGTGGAACCATTTAAATATGAGCGGGGACCTGTAACTTTATTTGTTAAGCCCTTTAAAACAACAAGGTTGAACAAAGTGCTGTACAAGTTAAGGCATAAAATATTCAAATAAAACAAGATAATAATAAAACAAGATAAAAACCCAACAATTTAACAATAAATAAATTAATAATTAACACACATAAATTAATGTCAACAACTCAAACCGCATCAAAAGCCAGTGAAAACAAATGGGTCTTAAGAAATGATTTAAAAACAGGCAAGGAAGAGGCCTGTCTGATGTGCAGAGGCAGCTCGTTCCACAATTTTGGAGCTGCCACCGCAAAAGCTCTGTCCCCTCTGAGCTTCCGTTTAGTTTTTGGTTACACTCAGGAGCAGCAGGTCGGCTGATCTGAGTGACCGAGGAGGAGAATATAAATGCAGAAGTTCAGAGAGATACATTGGGGCAGCACCATTTAAACATGAACTGGTAAAAATACATGAAGAAACAGCTGATTGGAAAAGTGGATTAGAAGGAGTTAAATCCGGTCTCAATGAATTAGTTTAGGAAAGAAATTGTTTGAATTTGATTTTGTGTTTTGGAAAAATGGAAAAGTGACTTTTTCTGCCAGTTATGGAGAATCTGTTTCTTAATGAGATAATTGAAGTTTAGAAATGGAGGCCAACGTGCAGAAATATATTTGTGGAGATTAAATGAAGTTTTACAGCGGATGTACATGAGAAACAACTAAATGTTCTAATACTAAAAAGGCAAAATGAGAAAGTTACGTAGCGTCAGCTGTGAGACGTACGTGACGTAGGACGTTTGTGTGACGTATGAGGAAAACAAGTCTGCGAACGTTACGATCAACTTTGTGGATGTTGTGGCTAATTTCATAGGAATGAAAATAATTGTTAAAAATAAAGTTCTTCAGTTTTAACCCTGTGGAGGAGACCTGGGTCATGATGAGCGAGACAATGAGGTTTGTACCGGGAGGAGGGACAATGTCCAGGGTGGGGCTCCTGCTTCCGTCCAGAGAAACAGCGTTAGCACAAAGCTAACGCCCGTTAGTGGGACTGAGGCCCAACTTGGTTTAGTGACTGTGAGCTGAGTTTAAGGAATCAGACTGTGACTGAACATGGTCACGAGTCAAATATACCGGATCCACATGTACTAGTGAGTCACTGAGGCCTGAGGAGGACGTAAGTGGAACCATCCAAAGGCCCGAACGTCCTGAAATGAAGCTGTTTAGAAAAAACGATCTGTCCTCAAACCTGCCCGTGTTAAACCGGGACAGACTTGTCGTGACAAGAGCTAAACCACAAAGTCAGATCTCAGCACATCTGAACCTGCACCAACATGAAAGTTGTTGACGAGCAGCAGGAAGTGAAGTCTGACTGCAGAGCTGATCTGAAGACACAGTGACTAGCAGACAGACAGACAGACAGACTGGTCCAACCACAGTGTTCAAGTCCACGTCAGTACGTGTGAACAGGATTTCAATTCCTGCCCGTGTGAACTAGTGTAGAAGTTTGAGGTGCTGTCAGATATGAATAAGCTCAGCAGCTGATTGTTGACTTTGTCGGCTGCAGACGCTGATGGAGGAAGTAAATGTTTGACGATGATTGTTAACGTCTCTCACACAGTCAGACTGTGATCATGAAGACACATCAGGTGACTAATGATTCACCTTAGAAGGACGGAGAGGTTCATCTCAGATCATCAGTTTGTACATTATAACTGCAGGAAGAGTCTCTTTCTCCAGTATTTAAGGGAAAGACCTCCTGAGGCCAGGACACGTCCAGCTTCCGTCTGTGTGTTCTGTCCCTCGTGTGTCTGCACAATCAGCTGTTGCCTGTTGGTGTGTGACGGATCCTGGACAAAGGAGGACATTCAGCGAGCAGTTTAGTGATTGTGGACGTGGATAGACTATGTTCCGAGTGGAGAGAGTCTAGAGCTGCAGAACAAAAGCGTGACACGTTGTGCAGGGAGCAGAAACACCTTTGTTCTTACCTGAGTGTCGTCTCTTCACATGCATCATTATTTGTTCTTCTCCACAGATCGTCAGTGACCTACATTTTTGTGCTTCTCACTTTGCCTGCAGGTAAGTTCTGCAGCTGTTGGAGACGTGAAAGTGTGAGGTGGTGCTTCTACTTTCACTTTTTGTGTGGCTTTACGTTGTGTACTTGTGTTTAGGCAGCACCACCCTGAGCTTTGTGAGGCACGTTTAAATCAGTCCTCATCAAAAGCAAGTTTGGGTGTAAAAAAAGACTTTACTGACAGATTTTGGTTAATTACCTTCTGCATCCAGACCTCATCAGCTCGTCATGAGACAGAAAAACAGACTCAAATACAGACAGAAACGTCCCACATCTAAGACAGGAAGCCAACGAGATTCACGTTGTGGTTGAGGCAAAAAACACAATTTTTTTTTGTCTGGCAGAAAGTCGTATTGAGGTCGTGTTTGACTGAAATGTAGCACTTACATTCACATTCAGTCATTTGGCAAATGGCTTTAGTCAAAGTGAATCAGGGAAAATCTAAGTGAGGACGAAGAAATTAAAGAAGTGAAAGAGTTTGTGTCGTCGTGCTGTCAAACAGGAACCAACTTAAACAGGAATATCTGTGATTTCCAAGAGAACCTTTGTTTTCTCCCTCAGTGAGCTGCCAGGCTGACGTCACTGGATTCATAGGGGACGACGTCCTGCTGCCCTGCACGTGCACACAAGTGAACTCTGCTGTCTTCTGGAGGGACAAAAATGACAGCCACATACTGAACATAATACAAAATAAACCAGATACTTTATCACAGGATCAGAAGTTTAAAGGTCGAGTGGAAAGTTTCCCTGATCAGTACGTGAACGGAAACTTCTCCATCCTCCTGAAGAAGGTCCAGCAGACAGACAGTGGACCTTATTACTGTCTTGTCCCTGAAGTGGACTGTGAGCAGCGAGTCCAGCTAATTGTCTCAGGTGAGTTTTTTCATAATGAACCTGAGAAAGTATCATACAGAGTCCATCATGTCATGGATTGTGAGGGTTTCTGTCTTTTACCAGGTTTGTTCCCACACAATAAGTGAAGACTCTAAACCAGGCATGTCAAACTCAGTTTGTCTCTGGGCCCGGATCAGTAAAAGAATGTCAACTCCAAATATTAAGCTGTGTTTTTCAGTACTATGCGTTATCATTCCGCCTACATTTGTAACCTACCCCACATATTATAATTACGGATGACAAGGGATCTTTTCTAAGCACAACACATTTATTGACAAACAATGGAAAAAAATGATTTTCATGTTTGGCGGTGACTGTGTTAACAACTGGTTTATTTTAACAGTTGAGTGAATGCAGTTTTACACCTGAACCAACTCACCACACTGAACAAACTCAAGTGGGAGCTATGAAAAAAATAATTAATTATCATACTGCTTTGAAATAAATAAAAAAAGAAATACAAAATAAAAGTTATAGCAGTGCATGGGCAATAAGATCAGATTACATCAGATCAAACCACTAGGCTGGGCCTACTGAAGCTGAGAATATACTGCACAATATTAATTGTCTTTAATATGAAACCAGATTGATCTTATTTTTAATGATCTGTATTCATGAGTTCAAACAAATTTCGTGTCATCACACGTTTTCTCTCTCACACACTGCTCTCCTGCAGTCTACTTGCTGCTGCTGGCTCCTGAAACTTGGCGTCTTCTTGCCTTCACAAGTGCATCGATATTAGGAGTCAAATCCTGAGTAGCAGCACATTTAACGATGTCAATCAAGTGTTTATGTGTTAACCTTGAGCGCTGCTTTGTTTTATTAATTATTGTTCATTACGGAGAACACCTGTTCACAAAGATAAGTTGTCCCAAACATGGATAGAACCTTTGCAGCCATGGCTGTTAATTTGGGGTAACCTGGCACGAGATATTGATAAAACATATCCAATCCCACAGACCCAAATTTATCCTTTATAGCGGAATCGCACTGTCAATAAGCTCGAGTTGAATGTCAGTGAAAAAAGCCAAATTTGTTCTTTAGTTCACTGAATACCTGAAACCTCTGCTCAAACTCTCGCAGCACATCTGTCATGTTGCCTTTTATTTATTCAAATCATTATCGGTTGCGAATGTTTATTTCCTGTGACTAACTCGTGTCAGTGCTGAGCTCTTTTACACATTTACTGCCCTCTAGCGGCCGGACGGAGCAGTTGGTGTGTATTGATTTTCCAAAATCATAACTTTGATAGAAATGAGCTAGAGACTCGCTTCTTTTGTTGACATACTCAGAAATTTATGCCGGGCCGGATTAAATCATCCAACGGGCGGGTCCGCCCGGGACCGTATGTTTGACATGCCTGCTCTAAACTGTCCTCAGATGATGTGCTGAACCCGTTTCCTGTTCGTGTTGCAGGTGAACGAGCTGCAGCAGCGACGACTCCTGCTCCTGGATCCTCGGCTCACAGTCCTGCAGTATCACTGAACTTCCTCCGTCTGCTCCTTCTGTCTCTGTTCGGTTGTTCCTTTAATTAAACGCATGTTAAAATGTTTTATTTTCTATCGAGATGTTGTTGAGAAGCATTTACACTGGATGGACCTTCAGTCTAAATCTACATGCACTGCCACAAGCATCAGCTCTTCTTATAGTAATTAAACAGCTGAACAGCACAGCTCAGGTTTTAAAGTTTAAAATAATTATAAGCTGTTTGTTGGAATAACGGCTTCTTGTAGTGGCTTCACACTCCAGAGCTCATTTCCTGCCACCTATAAGTCGAGAGAAGAGAGTTTAATCCAAACACTGTCCAAGTCCTGATGTGTCTTCACCTGAAGCGGCAGGACTCAACACGTCATATTTCTATAAGACCCAGCTGTTATTTCCTGTTTTTGGTTGCACACATTAGGTTATTGGAGTTCAGAGTCATCATTCCAACAGTGTCGGCGTGGACGTTCAGTTGCTTTGTGTCCTACTGGTTCCGTTCTCCTGAGTCAATGCCTGTGAATGTAAACGTTACAGTATCAGTCTGAAGAATATTAATCAGCTTCTGGTCATGAAAAATTAAAACCAGTTATGCACGTCTGTGACAATTTGCTGCTTATGTCTCTGACTGAAGGAAATGATTCGTGTTTTCTGAAGATTCATAAGAAAAGGAGCCACATCTCCAATGTCCAGTACGTTACACGTGACCTGTGTCGACTGTTCACCGCTCTAACTATTGTTAGTTTGTGTCTGTCACTATAATAATCTGAACGTCTGGTACAGTCTCTTTCGGAAAAGGAATCTATCTCCTGTTGTTTTTGTGTGGGATTTTTATTCAAACTGAACCCTCGGGAGTTTTGCTCTATTATGGCCGTTTTTAATACTTTCTATTTTACACTTAGAATCACATAGAATATGTGTAACATGCCTTTTTTTCAGCACAGACTTCTGAGGGTTAATGTTGGCGTATAGTTTGTTGCTCTGAATTCCAATATTTTTGAAGAACATCTAAACTGGTAAATGACAGACTTGTAAATTAAAAACCTTGTAACCAGCTGCAGATGAGGTTTTTGATCTTCAGTAAAATCCAAACGTTCTTTCTTGCAGTAACATCAGTGTGACCCAAGATGGAGCCGCTTCACTGTAACGTTTGCTACTGAAGCTCCTTCCATTACAGTAAGTTCGCTGCCTGTGGGAACTCCAAACCATCAATACTACTACTAATAATTAATATTACCACCACTGTTATTGCTCTTATTACTACTGCTGCTACTGACACTGCAACAATTACTGCAGCAAGTACCTAGATTGATCTTATTGATCTGCCAAACTGAAATATTATCGTGAAGCTCCTGCTCCTGCTGATAGTCGTGGTTCTGACGACAGAGTCTCCCGCTGATTGTATTTGGGTTTCTGCTGAGACTAGACCAGTGGAACTAGTAGTTCCTGCTGATGGTGTAACTCTTACGGTTCTAGTGTGTCGTGGTTTAACCTCAGTCACTGAAAACTAGCCCACGACCTGGTGACTCAATGGGTGGGACCTGAGGCCCGGATGGAGACGTCTCCAGCACGAGTGAGAAGCTTAGCACCGGCTCCCCAGAAGCTGCTTCACCACGGCTACTGCCACTGCAACCGCACGTCCTGAAAATCATAGAACTGCCACGGCTACACTTTGTGTTCCTGCTATGAATACGGCCACTAGTATCACTAGTTCCAACATTTTAATGAGTCACTTTCACATTTCTGTCTTTGATTGTATAAATATCATAAAAGCGTGCGACTTCTAGTCCAGTACTCTGAGTTTCCTCTGAGATTTTGCAGGATTTTCCAAATGTGTTTAATTAGCAGAAACAGATCAAACTCCACCTGAAAACACCAGAAAATCTGTTATGTTCACTTAAACAAGTTTTTGTTCCAGTTGTTGAGCATCTGGTGGTCCTGGCTTAGTTGTCTGTGGTTTAGATCCTGAGACTTTACATATGACATAATCACCCTGTGAAACAGGAAGTGAAGAACCTTCTCTCAGAGTGAAGGGGGAAGCAGTATCAGATCAGAGCGGTGCTGGTTTTAGACTCTCTCTGGTCTCGGACAGTGAACCTGATCATGGATCTGATTTGGATCATCCTGCCAGTGGTTCTGGTCTGTGCACGGTCCCAGAATGTGACGGAGGTCAGAGTGAAACTGGGTCAGAGCGTTACCCTGAACTGTTCAGTGGATAATTCAGATGTGCACTGGTATGTGGAGATCCACAGTCAGGTTCGAGGATACATCGGCCGCACATTCAGTGGGGATCCTGCACGTTCTGGGAAAACAGCCTGATGATCAGCAACATCACCACAGAGGATCGTAGACTGTACTTCTGTGGCAGGAAGATAAACGATGATATTCAGTTTGTGGACAGGTTCACTCTGGTCTCAGGTAGGTTTTTGTTTTAAAGAAATTGTTCTTTCATGCCTCTTGACTTGAAATATTAAAACAATCAAGGTTGTGTGATGTCTCATTAATTTCTTTAACTGTTAAACGCATAATACAAGAACTGAACGTCTTGTTCACTGTTCCCCTGATTTCTATCCGTTGCCATTTAAAACACTATTTACACAAGTTTTCAAGATATATTCCTAGGGGGTCCCCAGCTGGAACCAGGGATAAGTTTGGGAACCCTGTGTCAGGGATCCTTGTCATGATTATTGACTGTCCGGACAAAAACTGTCTCATGAAGGGGGACAGAGAGATTAGCAAACTCGTCAGCAGAGCACCAATCAAAAACCAGTTCTCTGACACTGCACCTGATTCAGACAGTTGAGTTCGTATAGAGACACTTGAAGGTATCCCAAAACCAGGTCCAGGCTACTGAGGTGCTCATCTACCAGAGCAAACCCCGTATCATCCAGATAAAGCAGTAGGGGAGGACACATGGTTACCATACACACACTGTGTGAGGTGCTGGACTGTGGAAGTCGTTTCATCGTGTTCTGTAACCTGATGGAAATCACTAAGTGTGGAGTCAACATGTCCGCTGATGGTCACAGTTCGGACAGTTCTGCAAATGCTTGGTCCCTACAACGCAGGTCTTGTATTGTCTGAATCCCCCTGCATCAGCAAAAGGAGAAACACAAGACTTTTTGTAACTTCAGCATTGACACTCCAAACACAATGTGTCTTCTAATGCAAGTGTCACACAACGTTGGGACAGTTTTGTTAGTGTTTCAATTCACTGATAACTCATTCATACATGTATTTTTTTTTAAACTCTCAAAGTGGGTTTTCTACCATATAACATCATCAGATTTACCCTGCAGACATGAGAGTATCATGAAAAATCCACTCCAGCTGTCAGAAATGTGTGTTGCTCGCATCGACTGAGAATTATTGACATGGATTGAAAAAGTGCAACTATCCTATTTGAACCCAAGGAAGTGAACGTGTTTTGTTTGTCTGTGACCTCATAAACCCAAATAACATGTATGATTATTGCCACAATTTAAGGGGCGTCGTGTTTACTGTTCCTTTATTCAGTTTTTCAGTGTTTCTTTTTCAGATGTTCCTGCCAGTCCATCCAACAACGTCTCTGAAGGGAACAACGATGATCAGCAGCCCAACGTGATGTGTCAGAATACGTTGGTGATATGCGGCTCATACGCCCTGAATGCCTTGCTCCTGCTCGGTGAGTGTGGCACTAGTTTAAAGACGTTTGTTAGCTTGGTGCTGGAGCAGACAGGAAGCATGAAGGAAGCCGTGGGATATTAACCGCGTATTTCACGGTAAAATTAGCTCCTGAATGTTTGTCATTGCCTCGTATCAGGTGCAGCACTAGAAGGTTCCTAGCTGTTTTGTAAAATTCACACATTTATCAGCAGAGAACCAAGCAGGCGGTGACGTGTTTTCTATGTGGTTTTTATTTCCAAGGAACAGAAAAGTACATCTGTTCTATTCAATTCAGTTCAACTTTATTTATATGTCGCTAATTTACAACAAAGTCATCTCAAGGAACTTTACATAATAAGTACACAACTATACAGACATTTAGAGAAAACCCAACATACAACAGCAACAGTGGAGAGGAAAAACTCCCTTTAACGGGTAATATCTCCAGCAGAACCAGGCTCAGGGTGGGCGGACACCTGCCTTGACCGGTTGGGGTGAGTGGAAAACACTGAGCAGGTTGGTAGGACCAGTAGCTGCTCACTCTTGGACTTCTAGAGACGCTTCATGTTGGTGTTTGAATCTAGAGTCCGTTTGAAGGTGACTCACCTGAGACTCTGCTGCAGGTTTGTTTTCTGCACTCGTGTGTTTGAAGAGGAACAACTGTCGCCGTCAGGTGACTGATCCTCCACCTTTACAAACCTCGGACTCCCAGCAGGTAAACCCTGATCCTGTCGTGGTACAACTACTCGCCCGTTCACTGCAATCTTTCTACTAGTCCCAGCACTTCTCTCAGTGCAGCTACTGCCTGTGTGGAACTTGCTCCTCTTTCTTACCCCTGTGTGGTTCTCTGTTCTCTCGCTGTGTGTTGCAGTATGCAGAGATCCAGTTCCGCCCCTTCAGAGCCCCCCCACCTGCTCCTTCACAGTGTATTTACTCCAAAGCTCAGCTTCCTGGATGCTGACGGAGACACGTGGACTGTACCTGAAGACCTGGTCTACTCACCTCTAGTATCCACGTTGGACCTTAACGTAGCTGGGATGAAGGACTTCCTGTTCCATCAGGATTTTGAGTTCTTGGTGCTTGTGGACGGTTCAGTTGTTTGTCTGTCGGACTTGACCAAGTGTGTTTCACTAACTGACAACCCGTTTTATGACGTGAACTCAGGAACACGTTTAAAGTGAAAGGATTTTGACATTGTGTGTAACACCCCTGAGGAGGTGGTGCTGTGTTGTTCTGGAGCTCAGTTTTCTTTCTGCAGTGCTGTGACTCGTTCTCAGGTTTCAGACGTTCACTTATGGAGCCGAAAGAAAAAAGTCTAAAGTTTCAAAAACAATTGAAACAATTGAACATGAATTATAGAGAAAACCACCGAAAGCCACTTTACTTTTCAAATTCAGCTGAGCAAATCAAGCAGCAGATCACAACAGAGTAACCTCAAAGCAGTTGGGAGAGAGAAGCCTACAAACTTCCTGTGAGCATAACTAGGTGAAACAGAAGCAGGTACAGGGTGGGGGGTCGTCTGGACCAGTTGGGTCGAGTGGAGAGAGAAAAGAAAACAGGGGCCACAGTTTCTGCAACTTCATATGATATTTTTCATGGATTTGTTGAATAAACAACATGTAATTACATGGATGATGTATGTGAAATAAAAACAACACAGTTCCAAGGAGTCATTAACGTCCCTGTGTGTGTGTTTCCTATAGATGACGGAAAAATCTAATAGTTAGCAAGCAAGTCCTCCTGAAACCAATTCTAGTTCTTTACTCAAAGTTCTGCTTTAGTTCTGCTTGTTTAGGTCAGACAGGAAACGCACAGTGACGTTCAGCTTCTTCGTGCAGTGTGCTCATGCTTGTTTCACATATCAAAAAACCTAAAACTTGCAGCAACACCTTTCTTGTCGGACCTCCCTGTTTCCTCCCTGCAGACGCTGATGAAGACCACAAACATGTCAGTTAACAAACTGCGAGCTTTTTAAATCGCCTCAGCTCGTCAGGAGGTGAAGCTGTGCCAGAAATTCCCGTTTGGTGCCCGTTTCGTCCAGCTCCTCCACAGTCCATGCACACGTCCACGATGTGCCTGGACACGAGCCACAACGAAGAGCAGGCAGGTTTTCGTGTAGCTCAGCTCCAAACAAATGAAGCAGCTCTTCTTCCTGAAAACATGTAGCTGTGGACCGTGTCTTTAACAGTCCAGGTCAAAGGTCAAACAGGGATGTTAGCAGCTCCGGGATCCACAACAGTTACTGCAGAGTCGTGTGCTGACTCTAGAACACTGACCTTATCTCTGTCTGCTCGGAGAACCTCCTTTGTATTAATGACCTGAGGTTATAAATCATCACCTTTGCTGCAGACAGGAAACGCAGGGGCAGGCCGTGGTCACAGCTTCTTCTCTTCAGTCCTCATCTCTGTTCTTATCTGCAACAAACCACCGACGTCTGTTCACATTTTTCATTTAACACTAACAGCCAGCAGAAGACGAGTGTCAAACTTGCTCTGTTAGCACAGCGACAACGTGGAGTGTTACACCGGATACGGCTGTGCTCGGCCAAATATCCAACATTACATTCACTTATTTAGACTATATTTGTATTGCGTTTGTGTTGTTTGTGTTTGTGCAGCCCTGCATTGTCCTGAAACACCGTCTTTATCATCATTCGTAGGTTCATACTTGTGTCTGAGAAACTGTCGGAAATAAAGTTCAATTATTATTCTGAGATACAGGAAAATATGTGAGGAGATGGACCTTATGATGTGAAAGATTCTTCAAAACAAGACATTTAAGTTATGAGGAAACAGCTGGAATCACCTCAGTGTCAGTTCAGTAGTAGTGGGAGGAGTGTTGGATGTCCTCTGTAGTTTTACTCTTAGGCACTTGTCAAACTGATGTCGACGCTCATGAGAAACTGTTGAGGAGCCTGAAACCACGTCCTTGCTCAGACTCGACTCTTCACCCATGTTCTGCATATTAAACCAGTTCCACTCACACAGAATCATCTCTGGAGCCGTTTTTGAAGGTGATGTAGGATGTCACAGTGTCCATCATTGTGGCAAATCTAAAAACATCCCAGTTTGCAGAGTCCAAACACTCCTAAAGTTCGTCCATGTCCTCACTGGTCCACTTGTTTGATGTCCTCACAGCAGGTATGATGGAATCAGATGAACCATGATGTCCGTCAGACTGGCTTCCTGTGGTGCGAGGAACAGCGTGATAAGCTCCGCTGATGGTGGTGTAGCAGTGGTCAAGCGTGTGTCCTTCTCTTGATGGGCACTTGATGTCTTTAAGGTTTAAGTTCATCAACAGAGTTTCATGTCCTGTCCAGGGCCGTTCTAAAGTTTCATACTCCACACATTTGTTTTAGTCCCCTCTGCTGCTGGGCAGAACATTCCCACCATCAGGCAGATGTTCCCAACACACACACATGAACATGGTGAGACTCGGGGTCACAACGGTTTGGGCTACAGGTTACTGTTAGAGAGTAACTAACCTTGGAGCAGTCCTGCAAATGCTGAAGACAAAACAAATCTATAGGACAAGGTTAGTTATGCCCTGAAAACATTGTTCATGGGTAAACTCTGTTTAGTTGTATTGATTGGCTGTGGAACATCTCCATGTACCAGAAAGTGTTTGAATCCCACCCTCCCACCGGTGAAAAGAGTCTCAGACAGGAGACCGCCCTGTTAGCAGGAGTAGAAGAAGAAGAAGAAGAAGAGTGATACAAGCTTATTGAAATGTGTTCAGCAGTGGCAGAAATAACGACGTATGAAGGAAGCAGAAGTTGTAGTAACGGCAGTGACAGCAGTAATAACAGTACTACTGGTATAAGTAACAGCAAGGACCAGTTGTCCTGTACATGTCTTCTGCTCCTGTGTCTGTTCACTTGTGACCGCTTTGTTCTTGTGTCTGCAGTAACTTCCTCGTCCTGTCCTCAGACCTGATCACCTGCTCACACTTACCACTACTTTTCTTTGTCAGCTGGTTCCTGGAGGATTTTCCTAGTTGTGACGATCAGTAGTTTTCTAACTGTCACAGTTGCTCATTTACCTGCTCAGTGTCTGGCTGGTTCAGCTGCTCATTAATTTGCTGCTTCTTCTTCTTTTTCACCTGCTTCACCACAAGCGGCACCAGGATCAGACCTGCAGCACAGTCACTTCATAGGATCAGGGTCAGCATGTGGAGCCAGAAACCACACGGTCAGTCATTTGACTCCTGGTTCCTCCTGTCTACACGTCAGAGTCTGAAGCCTGAGTTTCCTCTTATATGTGTCAGTCACTTTGAATAAAGGCTGTCAGATTCAGTCCAGTCCACTGGTAACCGGTCTGCTCATCTGATTCCAGTCAGTCCTGCTTTTCACTCTGGACCCTGCTAACCTGTTTACTGGGAAATGGCCTGCTCAGCTCATCTGCTGTCCTGTCTACTGATAACATGCCTACCATCCATTTCTTCCTTGGTACCGTTTGCCTTCCTGCCCATTTGGTAACCTGGCTATTCATATTCTGTCTGTCTGGGACTTAATGTGTTATCTGCCATCAGCTGGTGAGTATTACTATTAATAAAACTTCTAAACTTCTTCCTGAGTCCTTTACTTGTGGGTCAAAAAACATAAGTTTGTGACAAAGGTTTGTGCTACGTGAACTCCCATTTCTATTTAGATTCTATTTATTTGTCCTTCAGTAAACCAGAGAATGTTCTCTGCTTAAAAATGACTCACAGGTTATGTCTGAGACAAAGAAGGCGTTGAGGACGACACAGCGGTAAATGACGCCCTCGTTCTGCTGACGGTCATATTCTTCAGAGATGTTGGTGGACACAGAGCGACGGGTCCATGTGGAAGAATAGGAAGAGATAAACAGAAATATACCACAGAACTTTTTAGAATCATGAATGACTCAGAAATGTCTGTAATTTATGAACAACATCATGTGTAATGTGCCAGTAATTATAATCAGTGAGTCAGTCAGCAGAAGATACTGACACTGATTAAACTCAGGTCTTTGTGAATCCTGCAGGTTCAAGTATTAAACTGGTGGTTCTTACCTGAGACGAGTCTGAACGTGTCCACAAACTGAATGTTCCTATGAATCCTCCTGCCACAGAAGTACAGTCTGCAGTCGTCTGCTGTGATGTTGATGATCATCAGGCTGTTTCCAAAGGCTGAATATTTGGGTCTAACAGTACGAACCTGGTACTGGGAATCAGAAGGATCGTTACTGAAACTGCGGCCGATGAATCCTTGAACCTGGCTGTTGTAAATCTCCATGTACCAGTAGGTGTTTGAATTGTCCCCTGAACATTTCAAAGTGACGTTCTGACCCAGCTCCTCTCTGACTTCTGTGATGTTCTGGGCCTGTGCACAGACCAGAAACACCAGGATCATCCACAGCAGATCCATGATCAGGTTCACGAACAGAGACCAGCACAGCTCTGATCTGATGCTGCTTGTGTTTCACACGTTTGTCACTTCCTATTTCACAACTTCTTGTGTGTAAAGTGAGACTAAATATAGCAAAGACACAACGTGAGGCTCACCAGAAAGTTATAAAACGTAAAACATCTTCACGCCCCAAACTCTGCATCAGGAAATATTAGAACTGTTTGTGTGAATACATCAGGTCTTCATGTGGTCTCAAATCCTTGACACATTTTATTACTTTTAATCTGAAAAACACTGCACGTACTGATTGACGCTCCTTGATTGAGCAGTGGAGTCACATCCAGCTGGATTTCAGGGGGAAACTGTTTCAGTTTGTTAGTCAAAGTCAGACGTGCAGACGTTTGTTAGTTTCCCCTTTCAGTGAGGATTTCGAGTGATTATCGGTTCATGGTGCCTGACTCCTCACTACAGGGATTCAGCTCCTCTTTGTGTCTGTGCTGAGTATTACAGTATCAGTAGTTCATGCGTTAATAAACCTTAACAAACCTGCTTTTGGCTCCTCTAGTTACAGTAACTATTGCACCAATAGCAGGTACACGAGTGACAATTGTTATATAATTGTTGAATAGAACAGTGATGTTATTAGAGGCAGTAGAATAGAGCTGGAATCAACAGGTGGTAACAGCAATAGTGGAAATAATTCAGTTCTAGTAAAAGTAGTTTAACTGTAGAAGAAATAGTGAAAATAGTGTTAACAGTAAAACTGGAAGTAACAGTATAACGATGGTCTAAAGTGGGACCCAGAAGGTGCGAGACGTCAGAGGATTGAAACAAGAACAATTGTTTATTGAATATAAATGAATGATGAATGCAGGGAAGGGGAAGGCGGAGAAACAGGAGGTGGTGAGGGAATCTACAAGACACGGATGTGGTAAGTACAGTGGAAACACAGGATGATCTAAAGTCCTCAGACCAGGTGAGTACACCAGGAGACACGGAGACAAGGGACAGCCAAGTCTATCCAAACGGCAAAGACAAAGTGGCAAACAAATACAAACATTTTCACATAAAGAAAGGTGTCAGCGAGGAAAACAATAATCTTGTGCAAATTCCTCTTCTATTGCTAGTACAGAATTCAGAAAATCCAGCAGGAAAGATGACCAAATCAGTCATTTACAGACTGGGGTCCGAGATTGACCAAACAAAATCACATAGACAACAAATGCGCAAAGACTGAGGCTCGGAAAAACCGACCTTTCAGGAATCTCTGGATAGAGAAAGAAGATCTGGCAGAGAACAGCAGGTAACTGTCATGAGTCCACTCCGGTCACTGTTGCCCTGGTTACCTCAGTTTGTTTCTCCACACTTTCTGCTCCTCCCCGTTGCTCCTAATCAACCTAACACTGGTCACCTGTTGTCTCCCTGTCTTAAGCCCCTCTCACCTGTTTCTCGTCGCCGGATCAACTTCATTCATTGTTCGACACAAGCTCTGGTTGTAGTTTTCTCTGTTGCCTGATTCCCTTGTCGCTTTGTGTTTTATCCAAGTAAGAAGATTCCAGTATTTTTATGGACTTTTTGGTTTTTGAGTTTTTGGTTCCCAGGTTTCTATTTTTGATGATTTTTATACCCGGCAGATTTTATGTTTTCCCTCTGGTTATTGTTTTTTTCCTCGCCAACCTGCAACACGAAGGTTTCCCCGCTTGTCCTTTTCGTCTAGCCGCTTTTTGTTGATACTTTGTTTCCTAATTTGTTACCTTGTATTATTTGTTCCCTTTTCTCCTGCGTTCTCCCTGTCGACAACCTCACCTGCTCCTGGCCGATCCTTCTCCTTCTCGAGGTTGCCTCCTCCACTCATCTACACCGTAAGCCAAAATAAGTTGCCTCAAGTCCATCATTTCTCTGCCTTCTCTCACCTCTGTTTATCTCCTAGGCTACCGCTCAACCCTCCGTCTTTCCCTTCGGTCCTGGCCAGTAGCACTCCACCCCCATCACCACTACCTTCAATAAACTAGTTTTTTGTGCTTCAATTTCTGCGTCCTCCAGTCTCTTTTCTGGGTCCTCTAAAAATACCAACAGTAGTCGTGATAGTAACGGGCATTTAACAGGGAGGCAACAGGTGAAACGAGTGAGGAGAGGTGGACCGGAGAGGAGACATGGTGGTAACCAGGGCAACCAGGATCGGCATCACAGCTGTGACAACCAGTAACTGTTTATGTAGAGCAGTTCACTAAAGTAATCAGGAGGAGCCGAAAATCATCGTCATCAAGGTTGTTGGTGCAGGAAAATTGAAACACATTTTTAATTTAACATTTTTAGTTGGGAATTAAAAAACAAATCTAAAGTCTTGTCAGTTTTATTTCTCGTCGTCCACTAAACCACCGTGTTAGTGATGTGGCAGAAATAACAGGAAGTAGCAGTAAGAAGCAGCAGGATGAAGGTGACGCTAATAACATGAGTAGTGGCAGCATTAGTCCGAGGAACACGTGGTGGTGGACCCAGCAGTAGGAGTTAGTATGAGACGCTGGACTCGCAGCAGTGTCAGGACTATAACAGCAGATTATTCAGTGACAGGTCCACATGTGTTTACCTGGTCAGTAAAATGTGCATCTCTTCTTCAAACACAGCAGCAGGCAAACCAAACCTGCAGCACAGCTTCAGGTGAGTCACGTTCATTTTTAACTTCTGAACAGCAGTCACATTTCAAAGGAATTAGAATCATCATTCATAAGGAGATTTCAGATTCACAAACAATGTGAATCTCACTAAAAATACCGGTAACTAGTGTCTTAATGTTTCCAGTATTTATTAGTGTGATTAAATATTATTATGGATTCCATAATTCCAACTCTGTGTTGTTAAAACATGTTTGCAGATGGTGCCTATTGATTTGTGTGCTGATAGCTAATGCAGAATAATTTAGATAAATACTTTAAATTATCTTTATTTTGGTGTGAGCTCTGTGGAGCCTTGATGCCTTTCATGGAGATGGTTCCAGTTACTTTCTGTGCTGATGTTTTCACACAAGAGGCATCAAAGGCTCCATTCCATTTTACTTCTAAATTGTTCAGGGCTTCCAATCTCAGCGTTACTCAAACTGTTTTGTAGCTTTCAGCAATCACTGTCAGGGTTTTGTTTTATGGATCCATAAATACAGGACACATGTGAAAGGTTGATTAAGTTTATTGATAATGTTTATGAACACCAGCAATGAATGACACTTGGGAATGGTAATACTGGTGAGCCAGAGATGAGTGGCAGGTTGCAGGTGAGTCCACTGTGATCCAGTAGATGAGGTTAGGATTCAGGTGAGAATTACTAAGCTGGAGAACTCGGGTAGGTGGCAGGGGGAGAAGCATTCAGCTCTCACACAAGAGTTCAAAGTTCCAAAACCAAAAGTCCAAGGTCCCTGAAATAAAGTTCAACAACAACTCAGGAGGCTACAACCAGGGGTCCCAGGGCCAGAATAAGCAATCCCACAGAATTCACAAGTAACTGGGAGTTGTAGTGACACACATCACTAGAATGGAGGCCGGGGCTGAGTTCTGCTCGTAGACGGGTGGCAGCATAAAAAGCCAGCAGACAGACAAACCCACAGGTAGCAAGTGTGTTGAGGATTTAGCCGGTGAGAACGCGTAGACAGGTAACCAGGTGAGCACGTAGGTGAGCAGGGGGCTAGCGGGCAGGTAAATCAAGGCCTGTGATTGGTGGTGAAGTTGGCTTCACTGCTGAGCATTAACAGGATGCAGGAAAAAAGGTCAACAAAATAAAAGTCCAGGAGAAGAAGTGGGGATGAGGGGCCGAACCATGACAATCACAAGCATTTTCTTCAGGAAACGCAGCATTGACCATTAACTAACTAATAACGTGACCGTTCAAAGAGCAGATGATGAAAAGATAAAATACTTACAGCATTATTCTACATTTCTTGTGATGGAACGTCCAGATTTTTCTGTGGGAATAGAATGTTGAATTATTTTGTTAGGTCACTAGTGACCATAACTATGCTATTAAGGTACTGAGAGCAAAGCATTGGACAACACAAACGTGACCTGTAATGACTTCAAGTGGTAAATGCAATAAAAATGATAATAGTGCATCATGCTCAGGCATCACCATAACGCCTGAGCAGAAAGAAAAGTTTTTTCTGGAGCTGCTCCGGGTTTTACATTCATGCCAATGTAAATACGACAGGACGAAAAAGGCAAACAGGAACTTCATCATTCCGCAGCGTTGTCTCTCTCTGTCCCAAATGTTCGCTTGTATCTACAGGCTGAAAACTGTTCTTCAAGAATTGTTAAGAATATCATATTTCTAGTTATTATTATTATTACAAATTCTCCTGCTTGGCTATAAACATCCAAAATATGTGGACACGTCCAGCTCATTTCGTCCCAGGACCCAAAGTCAAAACTGGGCCCAAATTTCAGGCCTGTACGGACGTTTGCATGATGGGATCAGCATGTGTCATTCATCAATTTAAAAATTAGACTTAGGCCAGTTAAGGTAACACCTATCACAACTATCCTCGTTCTCATCCGGAACTGCACTGCGGACAACATCTCGGTCACTCCTCTGTATTTTTCGGACCACTTCTTCATTCAGCCCACAGTCTTCATCTCTAGCCCGACATTCTCCTACTACACTGGTAACATTCTCCCGCAAGTTCAGATCTCTCAGTCCAGAGCAGTTCTGTTCCCTGGCTGCAGGATGTCTCCACCCTGACACAGACACAGCAAGAACTGTGCAATGCACTTTCTGTTGTGCAGTGTTGTTTTTCTAAAAGATTAATAAAGTTCCGTCTCAATTGTCATTCATCTTGTGTGGCTCTGTGGTTTCACCAAGATGTGAGGTGGAAAAGTTTTCACTGTGTCTAACTGTTAACTGTAAGACAAGTTGTCTACATGCGTTTGATTCTTTTATCAGTGAAAGGAAAAAGATTCAGGCTGTAAAGCTTCACAAGTTTGACGTCTCTCACAGTGAAACTGTCATGGTTTCCACTGACCTCTGTTGCCCTGGTTACCGCTTTGTTTTCTCCTCCGACTTCCTCTAATATTTGTCCCCTCCCTGCTGCTCTCAATTGGTGGCAGTCACGGCACCTGTTGCCTCCCCGTCTTCAGCTTCACTCACCTGCCCGTCCTTGCCTTGCTTCACTCACTTCCACTTGTCCACGTCTGTGATATCAGATGTTTATCTGCACCTTCATCAGTCAGACCACAGATCCACTGGCACTAGTCTCAGCTACATGTGAACCAACGGGCTTCAGTCCAGAGACATGCAGTGAAGGACCATGAGCAGTCTGCTATTGGCCATGAAGGCAAACGCTCGGTGGCTAATGCTGCATGTATAAATAAGTGATGTTTCAGCACAATTTATCACACCAAATAAAAACTTTAAATTCACCTCAATTCAATTTAACTTTATTTATATAGCTCCAATTCACAACCAATTCATCGGAATACACTTTATATGAAGCTCCGAACTTCTGCTTGGGATTTCGAGACGGGCTGTTCGTTGTTCTGTTTTGCCATTTCCCTCCGGATTCATTGAAATCTTCACAGCTTCTCTCAGCTGTTTAAAGAGGTTTCTGTGTGTGAGGAGGACGACAACTCCGCTGGACGGGCACTGAGGAGGAACACAACCAAGAGACAGATGACTTAGTGTGACGACGGTTGGGGAGAACCTGCTGGATCTTCCTGTAACATCCTGTAGCGACCCGGCCGGTGGGCCAGGGGTGGGGTCGCTGGGGATTGTGGGTGTTCGGGGTTTTGGGTGTTGTGTTGGTCGGCGCCGGGGGAGAGAGAGCGCCGTGGGGAATGTGTTTCTCTGTGTGGGAGATATTGGTTGTGTCTGTGTAATGCTTGTGTGTACTGGTGTTGGCCGGCACCGTGAGAGAGGGTGTTGTGTGTGGGAGTGACCCTCATGGTGACCGGCCTGCGTAGTGGCGTTTGTTCCTGTCTGTGTGAAGTAAAGCTGGCTGAGAAAGCCAATGAAAGACAAGAACTGCGTCACCTGGTTGTCTGTCGGCCAGCATGAGGCACTTGGGGCACGAGTGACCTCCCTCCACATGGGGAAGCGTTAGGGTCGGGTTAGCCTGCTAGCGCCCAAGCTAGCGTGGATCCTGCAGAGTCCTGTCCTCCCTGTCATGGGGGGACATGATGTCTCTCTGCGCTGTCGAGTTCCCAGCTTATTTCTAGGAAGATGGCTCCCTCATCCAGACTGAGTCTACAGGTCCCATGTTACCAAGTCTGAAGAAGGCGTCTACAAGTGTCACACCATCAGTCGGGGGGAGTCTCCACCGAGAAGAGTCTACGTCACAGGCCAGGAAAAACCCATGACTGTACCTCCATCTACCTACATGGCAACAGCCATGTCCACATCAATAGACACTCCAACAATCACAACCACACCTCCATTTGCCAAACCGCTAACGCCCTCTGCCACCACCTCCCCCCGTCTGTGGTTCGTTCTGTTCTCTCCTTACTTCATCTCCTCATCGACACAGAACCACAGCTAACGCTAAACCGTTAGAATGTTCCTCATCATCAAATCTCTTAGTTGCTTCATTATTCTGTCAGTATTTTCCACAAACAGCTACTGCAGATTTTAGGAAGTCGTAACTTTGCTCTGGACTATTTCCAGCAGCAGGACATGTGACCCAGAGTCTGGATCATTGATCTATCAGCCTTTGAAACACAAAGACATATTCAAGGCTCTGTGCTTTTTGCACCTTAAATCTCAAACTTTAACATACATTTTATTATATACTGTCATGAACTGCAGAGATGCTAAGAAAGAAAAACCTTTTTGAATTTCTAGGAGAAAATGTGCGTTTTACACCTCGACTGGACCTGTGCACCTGAATACAGGTGGAATCACCTCATCGAATGAACTTATGAAGTTGGTCTTAAATTAGTCCGTGTCACAGTGAAATCGCTTGCAGCTCTAATGGAAACTCAGCAGCTTGTTATGTTGAAGTTTCCCCTGATTTGTGCCACTCTGCTCATTCCGGACTCTGTACCACTGTATGAGAGTGACAGCTCAGTTCTGACTCAGAGAAGACTTGTCGTGACAAGAGCTAAACCACAAAGTCAGATCTCACCACATCTGTACCCGACTAACATGCACTAAAGTTGTCGGCTGCAGACGCTGATGGAGGAAGTAAATCTGTCATAATAACTGTTAAAGTCTCTCACACAGTCAGACTGTGGACGTCCACACTAATGAAGACACTGGATGAGACGTGTGAACTGGGCTGTCTGAGGACACGAGTGATGGTCAGTCACAATCAAACTGTCCCTGCATCCAACTGATGATGGACATCAGACTGAGAACGTGGTCAAATTTGGATTAAACCACAAAGGAGCAGCTCAGTCCTGATTAAGGTAGGACAAAGGCCCCGGAGCCCCAAAATTATTAAAGGACAGTTTTTTATTTCATTTATTTATTAAGTGGGAAAATCCGTCATTTGTCTGGGTGAAGCCTGATAACAAGCTGAGACTGAGTATTAGCTGCTCACACGTGTCAAAGTTTGGCACAATTTAGACTAATATTGGAGGAAACGAATATATTGTCACACATTTCTCAGTCAGTTGGTGGATTTTATATTTTTATACTTTAACAAAGACAAAAGGACTGTGTGATAGCAACACTCTCCTGGTTTTTAAGGAACTTTTTCTCCATCATTGTTGTAAAATTCTTAAGTGTGTTAAACACGCTTAAAAGCCGGATGTACTGAACATTTCCTAAAGTCCAAAGCAGGTTTGTAGTGTTCTAAAACAGATGTACTCTAACCTGAATGAGGTGCGAACCCACTTTTGTTCATCCTCTTTTGAAAGAATGAGTAGAAATGGTGAAAGTAAGAGCTTGTCTTACACGTTATATTCTGTAATATAGAATATAAAGATGAAGTAATGCACCACAGTCAGAGAGGGATTTAAGAACGGAAAAGAGTTCAATCTGGTCTCACTGAATTGCTTTTGGAAAACAAAATATTTGAATTTGAAAAAATACAAAAGTGATTTTTTTTCTTCCACTGTTTGTTTCTTTCCTGAGATAATTAACATTCAGAACAACATGAAGGTCAAGATGCCAAAATATGTTGTTTTAATCATAGATTATTTAAAGGAATTCACTCCATAAGAAACAACTAAATGTTCTAATACTAAAAAGGCAAAATGAGAAAGTTACGTAGCATCAGCTGTGAGACGTACGTGACGTAGGACGTTTGTGTGACGTATGAGGAAAACAAGTCTGCGAACGTTACGATCAACTTTGTGGATGTTGTGGCTAATTTCATAGAAGTGAAAATCATTTTAAAACCTCAGTTCTTCAGTTTTAACCCTGTGGAGGAGACCTGGTCATGATGAGCGAGACAATGAGGTTTGTACCGGGAGGAGGGACAGTGTCCAGGGTGGGGCTCCTGCTTCCGTCAAGAGAAACAGCGTTAGCACAAAGCTAACGCTCATTAGTGGGACTGAGGCCCAACTTGGTTTAGTGACTGTGAGCTGAGTTTAAGGAATCAGACTGTGACTGAACATGGTCACGAGTCAAATATACCGGATCCACATGTACTAGTGAGTCACTGAGGCCTGAGGAGGAAGTAAGTGGAACCATCCAAAGGCCCAAACGTCCTGAAATGAAGCTGTTTAGAAAAAACGATCTGTCCTCAAACCTGCCCGTGTTAAACCGGGACAGACTTGTCGTGACAAGAGCTAAACCACAAAGTCAGATCTCAGCGGAGGCTCAGGAACCACATCCACGTTTGAAGGAGACAAAAACGTCCGTCTTTATATTCTGTCCTCGTGTCTCTGCAGCTGTTTGCAGTCAGTGTGTCTTCAGGGCAACACTCACTTTATGGCTGTTTGTCCCTCATTACTGGAAAACAGGGGAAGATGTTTGTGATTGTGTGTGAACCGTCACCGAGTGAATCGTTTCACTGAGGCGTGTGACTGGCAGCTTGTCACCAACACACTGGGAAAAAGCTCCTCAGCTGTTAGGAAACGAGAGTCTCGAGCTTCAGAGACAAGAAATTAAAAAATTAGAAAGAAGCTGCTGAAAGTGACGGTGAACAATAAAGTCTGTGACGTGTGGAGAACCAGTAACGAACAAAACACACGATTCATTTCCTGTATTTACCTGCTTGTATTTCTTGGACTTTGTGATCAGAACCTTGTTCTACTTTAGCACAATAACCTGTGTGAGCGATGAGCTGCAGTTTGGAGGTGAAACAACAAAAGTCTCTGTCTCTGTGTTTGCTCTCTCATTAAATACTCACACATCAGTGAGTGTGTTTGGGTCCATCTCAGATTTTTACCTGACTATTGTTTCATCTCGTGTGTCACGGGTTCAGTTATTTATTCACGTGTCTTTGCTCCTCCACAGATTCTCAGGGACCAACATTTTGGTGCTTTTGTCTTTGACGGCAGGCGTTTTCTAAATGGACGTTCCTCAGCTGCTGAGGACAATGATGCTGTAAATCTACAAGCTTGGGTCAGATACTAAATGGATTTTTGTGTGACGAATCCTACAAATATTTGTCAGGACAGGAAACAGAACCTAAAGCTTTATTGTGTCAGGAAACAGAGAAGGACAAAATTTTGGTTCCTTGTGAGTTTCTGTCATTGTTGCAGAGAAAACAATAGTAATAACTGATTGAATTATAGATTTGACTGAAGTTTGTGTCTGTTCTGTTTTGTCACAGTGAGCTGCCAGAAAGTCCTCAAGTGTTTTACGGGAGAAGACGTCCTGCTGCCCTGTGTCCACAAAGGACGGGATCCTCCACCTGAGACATTGTCCGTCTTCTGGAGGGACACAGACAACAACCCCGTGTTGGACATAAAAAATAATAAACCACACTATTCATCCCAGCACGA
Source organism: Channa striata (assembly GCA_033026295.1). Classification (NCBI taxonomy): domain Eukaryota; kingdom Metazoa; phylum Chordata; class Actinopteri; order Anabantiformes; family Channidae; genus Channa; species Channa striata. Next base: position 35,474,052 of record CM065170.1, read on the forward strand.
GAAGTTCAGAGGACGAGTGGAAAGTTTTCCTGACCTCTACAAAGACGGAAACTTCTCCATCATCCTGAAGAAGGTCCAGCAGTTGGACAACGGCACCTACGAATGTCACGTCCCTGCAGTCGATGTGGAGCAGAGACTTCAGATGAGTGTCCTAAGTGAGTTCAAAGTGAGTTCAGGTGAACTTGCTGCAGTTGCTTGGGACAAAGACTCCTGCTCCTGGACACCTCGGCTCACAGTCCTGCAGTATCACTGAACAGTTAAACCTCCATCTGCTCCTTCTGGCTCTGTTCGGTTGTTCCTTTAATTAGACATCATGATGCATGTTGGAAGAAGCTGTAAGGAGACTTGTGGAAAAACCCTTTGCTCCTGGACTTTAAAATGAGGAGTTCTGTCCTAAAACTGCTGAGGACAAAAACATTTGATTTTACACTGATCAGACGTAATGTGTCGACTTTAAAATTGGGATTGGATTCTAATCCAATCCACACCGAGACTTTCTGTCCTTTGTAATTAATCATTGTTGTCGCTATTCGATAATGCTCTACACAAATGTTTCCTTCGGCGTTTTTTGCTGCGATTTCTTACTTTCAATGTTTATTCCGTGAACAGAGAATGTGACGACCCTCCGGTCTGTCCAGTTCTCTGTGCTGCCTGCAGGTCCTGACAACGAGCTGGACCTGGGCCCGGTGTCCTCCTTCCTGTAAGTCCCAGGCCGCCTTCAGACACAACAGCTCAACTTGTTGAGGAGCTCGTTAGTTTTCTTTAGCTAACGGTTTGATTATGGTTTGATTATGGATTGATTATGGTTTGATTATGGTTTGATTATGGTTTGATTATGGTTTGATTATGGTTTGATTGTGGTTTGCTTCACTCATCCACATGCTCACACATCACTGATGGGACTGATGTTTCTTTGGTTATTTCCTGCTTGTTAACTTCTATTTTCTGTCTTTTTGTCAGAATAAACTCCTTATTTTTGGCCTTCACCTCGCTTACTCCTCGCTTTTGTCGTGGCTGTTGAGCCAGGTCGTTTTTTCCGTATTTGACATTCATAATGATGTTTTGACAGCTGTAAAATGGGAATTCTGTTTAAAACTCATTAGTATTCTTAGTGTAAATCTTCTAGACCTTGAGAAGTCTTCATAACTCAGAGGCTGAGCCTTTTCATTTCACTTGTCTGCCAGTAAAACCATAATCTGTACAATTCTGTTATAACGATTTATTCTTTCTGGTTATGTTTTTATTGTTCCAAATAATTGTTTAATTGGGGAAAAATTGTGGGTCTGTCACAATTTGGGGCTTTTGTTGGCATTGTGTTTGTTCATTTCCTGCCTTGGCGTTTTATTTTGTAGTATTGCCCTTGTTCTTCCTGTGAGTTTCTTTGCTTTTCTCGTTTGTCTTTATTTGTTTCACCTGTCGTTCCGGTTATTTAAACCTGGTTTTCCCTTCCCTGTTGTTGGTTTGTCTTTCATACGCTCTCTTTGGCTGCTATACGCTCGTTCATTTGTGCTCGTTGGTCTACGCTTGGCCTGAGGTTTGGTCCCCTTTGTTTGTTCCTTATTTGGTTCTTGTTTGTTGGTTTGCGTGTTGTCTTTTGTTTTTCTCCCCCATAGTTTGTTAGGTTTGTTTAGGGTTTGTTAGAATGTTTAGAATGTTTCTTGTCCTACCTTTTTTTTGGGAGAGTTTTAGTTTTGCTATTTCAATAAATTATTATTTCATACCCCCCGCCGTCGTCATCACCCTGGGTCCTTATTCCACTCATTACCTCAAATCTGACAGAAGCAAAGTTGGAGATGAAACAGAAAGTTTTTATGGTAATTTTGTTACATCGTAATATAATAAACTGCAGTTTTCCCCTTTTTCCAAGTACATTCTTTGGGATGAAGTGGATTCTGGAATTGTTAGAAACTCTTTTATTCATTTTATCATAAAAATGTCTTTCAAAGATCTTATTTTAGATGATTTGTTCCCAACAAAATCCCATGAAATGCCACATACATATTTAAGATATTTTTTGTTTTCTCTGTCTTTGGATGGAAGTTTTCTTCTTGCCGTTCTTTAAGGAGATGTCGATTCCCAGATATTCAACAGTTTTTAATGCCGATATCACACAGCGACCTTTCATTGTGTCGTGTATGCTTAGAGCTGGACGTTTGTGTCATAATCTTGACTAATTTGATGTTTATTTAAAAGTGTCTCATCAGCTGGTTGAGTTATTCTAATCTTCAGAGTTTGAAGATGAAGACAGTGTAAAACACTGATCGAAAGTAGTTCAACAAGTAAAAAAAGGAATGAAGAACTCAAGTCACGTCAGACTGAATTATGAAGTGAAAATTGCTTTGTTGATTTGGGGAACATCAAAATTCAGCAAGTAATATTTGTGTAAAGTCGTCCAACATTTGAAATGAAGCAAATTAATTGACAAAACCAAAGATTTGAAGTGAGTTAAATAAAAAAACATCATGCTTTACGGTGGCAAATAAAATTAAGACGTCTGATTTTATAATATTTAGAACAATCCAGTAGATCAATAATACGTCTAATATTACAGTTTTGTGTCGAGTTTGACTGATTATTTAATTTAAACATTTTCTTAATATTTTCAATAAAATATATTTTATGAGATTTGCCAATCATGCAGGTGAAAATAAAACATATTTATAATAAATATAATGTAATCTACATTTATCAGTTTTAGTGATCTCCCATTGTTGTGGTCATTTCTCCATTTTCAAAACAATCCTGAAAACTGTCAGTTATATTCCAAAAAGAGCGTGAACTTCAATGTGGAGACCATCAGGCTGTAAATGAACTTTAAAAATGTTTATTAATCACGAAATGATTCCACAGGACATTTCAAGCCGTAAACCCTGGAAACGCTTCCTGAGGCCCAGTGACGTCATCAGTCCGTCAACACGCGGCGGTCGGTCACACTGACACATGATGCAGCCGCTGTCCTCTAACTGTTGCCACGTTACTGCTGCTTGTAGACCAGTGAACGCTGCTGATTGTGGCGCTGCCACCACTGAATCGGACTTTGACATCAAGGCTGCTCGGTCCGCTGTGGAAACGTTTGTTGTGCAGTTTGTGTCGGTTGATCAGATTGTGACCTTGTAGGAAACTTGGAGTGACGGAGAACTTTGAGGAACTTTGGCTGCTGACGTTTTTGACATCAAAGGCTTTACAGTACATAAAAGTACTGAACGTAGTCTCAGTCCAAAGTGCCATGAACTTGGTGATGTTTACACATTTATAAAGTCTATAAACCCAAATCCATAAACTTGGATAAAAACAGAATGCAATGATTGGAAAATCTCATCAACACGTATTTTCTTCACAGTGGAGCTTAAACTACATATCAGATGTTGAAACTGAGACATTTTATCATTTCATGTGAACTGATGGCAGCGACACATCTCAAAAACGTTGAAAGAGGGACGACAAAAGGCTGGAAAAGTCACTGGCCCAAAGCAAAAACACATGACTAAGTTTGTTAATTGGCAACGGGTCAGTAAGATGAGAGTGTGTCAAATGAGCTTTTCAGAGACAGAGCATCAGAAATGTGAAGATGAGCAGAGAGTCGCCAATATTTGACAAACTGCATTTCAGAAAAATGTTCCCCGTCTGTTAATAACTGTCTCTTCTCACAGCTGCTCTACAGCCTTTCCTGCATTACATTTTGGACCTTGGTACCATGGTTCCTGCTAACCTGTCTACTGATAACCTGCCTGCCATCCATTTCTTCCTTAATACCGGCCTGGTTTGCCTGCCTGCTCGTCTGGTAACTTGGCTATTCAAATTTACCAAATGCACCAGCTTGCCACCTGCCTGTTCTGTTGTCAGCCATTGAATTCTAATAATAAAACTTCCAAAAGTTGTTTTGGGTCCAAAAACACAACTGTGACAATCTGTGAACTGGATCCAGAAACACAGCCGTGTTCTCTGGGCCAAAGCTCATTTAAAATGAGTTCAACTGTTCTGTTGTCAGTTGAATCAAAATTTGAAATTGTTTTTGGAAACCATCCAGCTTAAGGAGGGACGGACATCTGACCTGATGGTGTTGGAGCATTACTGCCTATGGCGTGGGCAGCTTACACATCTGGGGAGGGACCAGAGGTCTTAGATCAACATATGGTCCCGTCCAGACCATGTTTCTTTCAGGGAATGGTCTTGCGTATTTCAGCAAGACAGTGCTAAACTAAATGTTGCATTCATCACAACAACATGGCTTTGCAGGAGAAGAGCAGACCTTGAGCAATAAAAAAATATTAGGTGCTTCCTAAAACGAAAAATCCGGCATCAAAGGCCCAGAACTGTTGAGCAGCTAGAATCTTGCATCGGACAAGAATGGGACAACATAACAACTTTTTAAAGATTTGTTGCTGCCATCAACTTCAAAATGAACAAACATTTCCCATGAAAAGTCTCAGGTTCAACATCTGACATTTTGTGAATAAAATATGAGCTTTGCAAATGATGTCCTTCTGTTTTATTTCCATTTGCAGATTTGTGTAAATAGAAGGAACAGGAAATGTCTCTGCTTTATGCTCTGATTTTGCTACTAATTCTATAAGCAGTGACAATAATATCTCTCCTCTAAAATATTATTCTTCAACCAGTTTTCTCACACCATGTGCATAACAATGATCACAGTTGCACTTGTTTCTTTAGAGATTTCAGGTTTATTAAATGTATCAATAAAGGTTGAAACAACATTCTATCAGTGACTCAAACACACTCATAAAATCTGTAATGTCAGACACTGACAGCACTTCCTGATGCAGAGGTCAGACTGGACGAACATTCACTTCTATTTAATGACTTTCTGGTGAGCCTCGCTCGGTGTCTGTCGTATATTTAGTCATACTTTTCATACAAGAAAAAAGTTGTGAAATAGGAAGTAAAGAACTTTCCAGAGTGTGAAACACAGAGCAGTGTAACCTCAGAGCTGTGCTGCTTTCTGACAGTGAACCTGATCATGGATCTGCTGTGGATGATTCTGCTGCTGCTTCTGGTCTGTGCACGGGCCCAGAACGTGACGGAGGTCAGAGTGGAGCTGGGTCAGGACGTCACTTTGAACTGTTCAGCTGACAGTTCAGACATGTACTGGTACATGCAGATCCACAGCCAGTTTAAAGGAGGCATCAGCCGCACTTTCGACGAAGATCCTGCTAATACAAAGTATTTCGTTTCGACTTTACGACCCAAATATTCAGCCACTGGAAACAGCCTGATGATCCTCAACGTCACAGCAGATGACTGCAGACTGTACTTCTGTGGCAGGAGGATTCATAGGAACATTCAGTTTGTGGACACGTTCAGTCTGGTCTCTGGTGAGTAGTTTTTTAAAAAAGTGTCTTTCATCAAGCTTGAAATGAGGTAATTCACACTTTTTCCTCTCATAACTAGCCTATACTTACTGACACACACACAGACTGGTTCCATGGTATGGATGTGCATTAAAATGTATTAAGTATTCACGTGAAGTTTGCGAAACAACAAAGCATGTTAGGTAAAAACGCTGGCTGTACTTATCTGAGAGCTGTCCAAGCCAACAACTGCGCCCAACTTTCAGGGTTCAGTATAGTCAAACTCTGAGGCCTAAATCAATAAAACATTGATCAACTTATTTCCCATTTATCATCAAACACAGAACAATAGATCCTGACAAAATAATTTAAGTTATTATGAACATGTAATGCCCAGTATATAAGTGTGAGATGAGGAGTGTAAATATACGTATTGTTCACAGCAGCCTGGGAGTTGCTGGACTCACCACACGCATCAGCAAAACTATTGGCCATGACGTCATGGGCACGTTCTGTGGCAGAATGCAGATAAACATAACACTGTTAAAATACTTTGATATAAGGTTTGTTGGTGAATTTCAGTTTGGTTTGTAAAAACCACTGTCACTTGTTTTCTTCAGCTTTGTCCCTTTTTTCCCCAGATGTTCCGCCCAACGACAGCTCTGAGGAAAACGGTGACAATGACCAGCAGAGCCACTTACTTGTAAACCTGTACAAGTTCACCATGTACGGCTCACTCGTCCTGAACTTTGTCTTTGTGATCGGTGAGTCTGTGTAACACTGACATAAAACGTTTTCACACGTCAGCCTCCAGCTGACTGAGTTGACCACATTGTGACGTACATTCAGGGTATTTAGAGAAAAACAACCAGGAAGTGAATTCCAGCAGTTTCTTCTGCTTCTTGTAAAACATGTCTGAAGGGGAATGAAGTTACGCTTTGGACGCTTCATGTTGGTGTTTGAATCTAGAGTCCATTTGAAGGTGACTCACCTGAGACTCTGCTGCAGGTTTGTTTTCTGCACTCGTGTGTTTGAAGAGGAACAACTGTCGCCGTCAGGTGACTGATCCTCCACCTTTACAAACCTCGGACTCCCAGCAGGTAAACCCTGATCCTGTCGTGATACAACTACTCGCTCGTTCACTGCAATCTTTCTACTAGTCCCAGCACTTGTCTCAGTGCAGCTACTGCCTGTGTGCTCCTCTTTCTTACCCCTGTGTGGTTCTCTGTTCTCTCGCTGTGTGTTGCAGTATGCAGAGATCCAGTTCCGCCCCTTCAGAGCCCCCCCACCTGCTCCTTCACAGTGTATTTACTCCAAAGCTCAGCTTCCTGGATGCTGACGGAGACACGTGGACTGTACCTGAAGACCTGGTCTACTCACCTGTAGTATCCACATTGGACCTTAACGCAGCTGGGACAAAGGACTTCCTGTTCCATCAGGATTTTGAGTTCTTGGTGCTTGTGGACGGTTCAGTTGTTTGTCTGTCGGACTTGACCAAGTGTGTTTCACTAACTGACAACCTGTTTTATGACGTGAACTCAGGAACACGTTTAAAGTGAAAGGATTTTGACATTGTGGGTAACACCCCTGAGGAGGTGGTGCTGTGTTGTTCTGGAGCTCAGTTTTCTTTCTGCAGTGCTGTGACTCGTTCTCAGGTATCAGACGTTCACTTATGGAGCTGAAAGAAAAAGTCTAAAGTTTCAAAAACAATTGAAACAATTGAACATGAAGCCACTTTACTTTTCAAATTCACCTGAGCAAATCAAGCAGCAGATCACAACAGAGTCACCTCAAAGCAGTTGGGAGAGAAGCCTACAAACTTCCTGTGAGCATAACTAGGTCACAGGTACAAAGACCAGTTGCCACAGGATATTTTTCATGGATTTGTTGAATAAACAACATGTAATTACATGGATGATGTATGTGAAATAAAAACAACACAGTTCCACAGAGTCATTAACGTCCCTGTGTGTGTGTTTCCTATAGATGATGGAAAAATCTATTAGTTAGCAAGCAAGTCCTCCTGAAACCAATTCTAGTTCTTTACTCAAAGTTCTGCTTTAGTTCTGCTTGTTTAGGTCAGACAGGAAACGCACAGTGACGTTCAGCTTCTTCGTGCAGTGTGCTCATGCTTGTTTCACATATCAAAACACCTAAAACTTGCAGCAACACCTTTCTTGTTGGACCTACCTGTTTCCTCCCTGCAGACGCTGATGAAGCCCACAAGCCAAAACACGTCAGTCAAGTGTTTGAGCTTTTTAAATTGCCTCGGCTCGTCAGGAAGTGAAGCTGTGCCAGAAATTCCCGTTTGGTGCCGATTCGTCCAGCTCCTCCACAGTCCATGCACACGTCCACGATCTGCCTGGGCACGAGCCACAACGAAGAGCAGGCAGGTTTTCGTGTAGCTCAGCCCCAAACAAATGAAGCAGCTCTTCTTCCTGAAAACATGTAGCTGTGGACCGTGTCTTTAATAGTCCAGGTCAAGGGTCAAACATTGGATTGTAAGCAGCTCCAGGATCCACCACAGTCACTGCAGAGTCGTGTGCTGACTCTAGAACACTGACCTTATCTCTGTCTGCTCGGAGAACCTCCTTTGTATTAATGACCTGAGATTATAAATCATCACCTTTGCTGCAGACAGGAAACACAGGGGCAGGCCGTGGTCACAGCTTCTTCTCTTCAGTCCTCATCTCTGTTCTTATCTGCAACAAACCACCGACGTCTGTTCACATTTTTCATTTAACACTAACAGCCAGCAGAAGACGAGTGTCAAACTTGCTCTGTTAGCACAGCGACAACGTGGAGTGTTACACCGGATACGGCTGTGCTCGGCAAAATATCCAACATTACATTGACTTATTTAGACTATATTTGTATTGCGTTTGTGTTGTTTGTGTTTGTGCAGCCCTGCATTGTCCTGAAACACCGTCTTTATCATCATTTGTAGGTTCATACTTGTGTCTGAGAAACTGTCGGAAATACAGTTCAATTATTATTCTGAGATACAGGAAAATATTTGAGAAGGTTCCATGAACAGATGGACCTTATGATGTGAAAGATTCTTCAAAACAAGACATTTAAGTTATGAGGAAACAGCTGGAATCACCTCAGTGTCAGTTCAGTAGTAGTGGGAGGAGTGTTGGATGTTGAGGAGCCTGAAACCACGTCCTTGCTCAGACTCGACTCTTCACCCATGTTCTGCATACTAAACCAGTTCCACTCACACAGAATCATCTCTGGAGCCGTTTTTGAAGGTGATGTAGGATGTCACAGTGTCCATCATTGTGGCAAATCTAAAAACATCCCAGTTTGCAGAGTCCAAACACTGCTAAAGTCCGTCCATGTCCTCACTGGTCCACTTGTTTGATGTCCTCACAGCAGGGTTGCAGAGTCTTAATTTCTGCCTGTATGATGGAATCAGATGAACCATGATGTCCGTCAGACTGGCTTCCTGTGGTGCGAGGAACAGCGCTGCTACGCCGCTGATGGTGGTGTAGCAGTGGTCAAGCGCGTGTCCTTCTCTTGATGGGCACTTGATGTCTTTAAGGTTTAAGTTCATCAACAGAGTTTCATGTCCTGTCCAGGGCCGTTCTAAAGTTTCATACTCCACACATTTGTTTTATTCCCCTCTGCTGCTGGGCAGAACATTCCCACCATCAGGCAGACGTTCCCAACACAGACACATGAACATGGTGAGACTCTGGGTCACAACGGTTTGGGCTACAGGTTACTGTTAGAGAGTAACTAACCTTGGAGCAGTCCTGCAAATGCTGAAGACAAAACAAATCTATAGGACAAGGTTAGTTATGCCCTGAAAACATTGTTCATGGGTAAACTCTGTTTAGTGGTATTGATTGGCTGTGGCACATCTCCAACATTGAATTCACCGTGGGTGGTTGGTAAATTTGTTTTCTTTTGTCTTCTAATTTTAGGGTTTAATTTTGTTGTTTTGTTTTGATTAAACAGCTGTTGTGGCCTCTTTTTTGAAGCCCCTTTGTTTAATTTGTATATTAATTATTGACTGGGTCATCATCATCATCATCATCATCATCATCATCATCATCATCGGACTGAAGAACAGCTCAATAGTTTCCTCAGCATCATTTTAGTTCACATCACACCAGGACTGAATCTAACAGCTTCAGGTTCTTTGTAAAACACAACAGGACAAGAGGGAAAAAACTAAGTAGGCGTGTTTGATGACTGAAAAAGGTGAAAAATTTTGGTTTGTGCAGCCACATTGTATTTTACAAGTCAATGACAAAACACAAAAGCTTCACAAATTGATAAATGTATTGTCAGAAACAGGATGTGGATGCAGCAGGTGGTTTGACCCCAACACTAAAAACATGTGCAACCTCACTGAACAAAGTACATGAAATATCACAAGTCATGTACAGAGATGGAGTTGAACATGAAGAGCAAGTTGAAGAATCCACAAATCCTCTGAGAAACCCAGTCCACACATCCTTAAAAATACTACAATCGTTTTCTTGTGGAGGATCATTATCAGGTTTGAAGAAATGTTTTGTTGATCCAAGCTGGTAGGAGACCTGCCTCTGCTCACACTGAGCAACGGGGACCACCCTGTTGTAGAAGAAGAAGAAGAAGAAGAAGAAGAGTGATACAAGCTTATTGTGTTCAGCAGTGGCAGCTCCTGAAGGTCAGAAGTTGTTAACGGCAGTGACAGCAGTAATAACGGTACTACTGGTATAAGTAACAGCAAGGACCAGTTGTCCTGTACATGTTCTGCTCCTGTGTCTGTTCAGTGACCATTTTGTTCTTGTGTCTGCTGTAACTTCCTCGTCCTCAGACCTGATCACCTGCTCACACTTACCACTACTTTTCTTTGTCAGCTGGTTCCTGGAGGATTTTCCTAGTTGTGACGATCAGTAGTTTTCTAACTGTCACAGTTGCTCATTTACCTGCTCAGTGTCTGGCTGGTTCAGCTGCTCATTAATCTGCTGCTTCTTCTTCTTTTTCACCTGCTTCACCACAAGCGGCACCAGGATCAGACCTGCAGCACAGTCACTTCATAGGATCAGGGTCAGCATGTGGAGCCAGAAACCACACGGTCAGTCATTTGACTCCTGGTTCCTCCTGTCTACACGTCAGAGTCTGAAGCCTGAGTTTCCTCTTATATGTGTCAGTCACTTTAAATAAAGGCTGTCAGATTCAGTCCAGTCCACTGGTAACCGGTCTGCTCATCTGATTCCAGTCAGTCCAGCTTTTCACTCTGGACCCTGCTAACCTGTTTACTGGGAAATGGCCTGCTCAGCTCATCTGCTGTCCTGTCTACTGATAACATGCCTACCATCCATTTTTTCCTTGGTACCGTTTGCCTTCCTGCCCATTTGGTAACCTGGCTATTCATATTCTGTCTGTCTGGGACTTAATGTGTTATCTGCCATCAGCTGGTGAGTATTACTATTAATAAAACTTCTAAACTTCTTCCTGAGTCCTTTACTTGTGGGTCAAAAAACATAACAGTGACAAAGGTTTGTGCTACGTGAACTCCCATTTCTATTTAGATTCTATTTATTTGTCCTGCAGTAAACCAGAGAATGTTCTTTGCTTAAAAATGACTCACAGATTATGACTGAGACAAAGAAGGCATTGAGGACGACACAGCGGTAAATGATGCCCTCGTTCTGCTGACGGTCATATTCTTCAGGGATGTTGGTGGACGCAGTGACGGCTCCATGTGGAAGAATAGGAAGAGATAAACAGAAATATACCACAGAACTTTTAGAATCATGAATGACTCAGAAATGTCTGTAATTTATGAACAACATCATGTGTAATGTGCCAGTAATTATAATCAGTCAGTCAGTCAGCAGAAGATACTGACACTGATTAAACTCAGGTCTTTGTGAATCCTGCAGGTTCAAGTATTAAACTGGTGGTTCTTACCTGAGACGAGACTGAACGTGTCCACAAACTGAATGTTCCTATGAATCCTCCTGCCACAGAAGTACAGTCTGCAGTCGTCTGCTGTGATGTTGATGATCATCAGGCTGTTTCCAAAGGCTGAATATTTGGGTCTAACAGTACGAACCTGGTACTGGGAATCAGAAGGATCGTTACTGAAACTGCGGCCAATGAATCCTTGAACCTGACTGTGGTACATCTCCATGTACCAGTAGGTGTTTGAATTGTCCCCTGAACATTTCAAAGTGACGTTCTGACCCAGCTCCTCTCTGACTTCTGTGATGTTCTGGGCCAGGATCATGCACAGACCAGAAACACCAGGATCATCCACAGCAGATCCATGATCAGGTTTGTGTGAATACACCAGGCTCTTCAGAAAGTTATGTGGTCTCAAATCAGGAAATATTAGAACTTGACAGACATTTTATTTTACTTTTAATCTGAAAAACACTGCACGTGCTGATTGATGCTCCTTAATTGAGCAGTGGAGTCACATCCAGCTGGATTTCAGGTGGAAACTGTTTCAGTTTGTTAGTCAAAGTCAGACGTGCAGACGTTTGTTAGTTTCCCCTTTCAGTGAGGATTTCGAGTGATTATCCGTTCATGGTGCCTGACTCCTCACTACAGGGATTCAGCTCCTCTTTGTGTCTGTGCTGAGTATTACAGTATCAGTAGTTCATGCGTTAATAAAACTTAACAAACCTGCTTTTGGCTCCTCTAGTTACAGTAACTATTGCACCAATAGCAGGTTCACGAGTGACAATTGTTATATAATTGTTGAATAGAACAGTGATGTTATTAGAGGCAGTAGAATAGAGCTGGAATCAACAGGTGGTAACAGCAATAGTGGAAATAATTCAGTTCTAGTAAAAGTAGTTTAGCTGTAGAAGAAATAGTAAAAATAGTGTTAACAGTAAAACTGGAAGTAACAGTATAACGATGGTCTAAAGTGGGACCCAGAAGGTGCAAGACGTCAGAGGATTGAAACAAGAACAATTGTTTATTGAATATAAATGAATGATGAATGCAGGGAAGGGGAAGGCGGAGAAACAGGAGGTGGTGAGGGAATCTACAAGACACGGATGTGGTAAGTACAGTGGAAACACAGGATGATCTAAAGTCCTCAGACCAGGTGAGTACACCAGCAGACACGGAGACAAGGGACAGCCAAGTCTATCCAAACGGCAAAGACAAAGTGGCAAACAAATACAAACATTTTCACATAAAGAAAGGTGTCAGCGAGGAAAACAATAATCTTGTGCAAATTCCTCTTCTATTGCTAGTACAGAATTCAGAAAATCCAGCAGGAAAAATGACCGAATCAGTCATTTACAGACTGGGGTCCGAGATTGACCAAACAAAAACACATAGACAACAAATGCGCAAAGACTGAGGCTCGGAAAAACCGACCTTTCAGGAATCTCTGGATAGAGAAAGAAGATCTGGCAGAGAACAGCAGGTAACTGTCATGAGTCCACTCCGGTCACTGTTGCCCTGGTTACCTCAGTTTGTTTCTCCACACTTTCTGCTCCTCCCCGTTGCTCCTAATCAACCTAAAACTGGTCACCTGTTGTCTCCCTGTCTTAAGCCCCTCTCACCTGTTTCTCGTCGCCGGATCAACTTCATTCATTGTTCGACACAAGCTCTGGTTGTAGTTTTCTCTGTTGCCTGATTCCCTTGTTGCTTTGTGTTTTATCCAAGTAAGAAGATTCCAGTATTTTTATGGACTTTTTGGTTTTTGAGTTTTTGGTTCCCAGGTTTCTATTTTTGATGATTTTTATACCCGGCAGATTTTGTGTTTTCCCTCTGGTTATTGTTTTTTTCCTCGCCAACCTGCAACACGAAGGTTTCTCCGCTTGTCCTTTTTCGTCCAGACGCTTTTTGTTGATACTTTGTTTCCTAATTTGTTACTTTGTAATATTTGTTACCTTTTCTCCTGCGTTCTCCCTGTCGACAACCTCACCTGCTCCTGGCCGATCCTTCCCCTTCTCGAGGTTGCCTCCTCCACTCATCTACACCGTAAGCCAAAATAAGTTGCCTCAAGTCCATCATTTCTCTGCCTTCTCTCACCCTCTGTTTATCTCCTAAGCTACCACTCAACCCTCCGTCTTTCCCTTCGGTCCTGGCCAGTAGCACTCCACCCCCATCACCACAACGTTCAATAAACTTGGTTTTTTGTGCTTCAATTTCTGCGTCCTCCAGTCTCTTTTCTGGGTGCTCTAAAAATACCAACAGTAGTCGTGATAGTAACGGGCATTTAACAGGGAGGCAACAGGTTAAACAAGTGAAGAGAGGTGGACCGGAGAGGAGACATAGTGGTAACCAGGGCAACCAGGATCGGCATCACAGCTGTGACAACCAGTAACTGTTTATGTAGAGCAGTTCACTTCTGTAATCAGAGCCGAAAATCATCGTCATCAGGGTTGTTGGTGCAGGAAAATTGAAACACATTTTATAATTTAACATTTTTAGTTGGGAATTAAAAAACAAATCTAAAGTCTTGTCAGTTTTATTTCTCGTCGTCCACTAAACCACGTGTTAGTGATGTGGGAAATTTCAGCAGGACTAAACTAATAACATGAGTGTGGCAGCATTAGTCCGAGGAACACGTGGTGGTGGACCCAGGCAGAGTTAATAGACGCTGGAGGAAGTGTCAGGACTATAACAGCAGATTATTCAGTGACAGGTCCACATGTGTTTACCTGGTCAGTAAAATGTGCATCTCTTCTTCAAACACAGCAGCAGGCAAACCAAACCTGCAGCACAGCTTCAGGTGAGTCATGTTCATTTTTAACTTCTGAACAGCAGTCACATTTCAAAGGAATTAGAATCATCATTCAAAAGGAGTTTTCATATTCACAAACAATGTGAATCTCACTAAAAATACCAGTAACTAGTGTCTTAATGTTTCCAGTATTTATTAGTGTGATTAAATATTATTATGGATTCCATAATTCCAACTCTGTGTTGTTAAAACACGTTTGCAGATGGTGCCTATTGATTTGTGTGCTGATAGCTAATGCAGAATAATTTAGATAAATACTTTAAATTATCTTTATTTTGGTGTGAGCTCTGTGGAGCCTTGATGCCTTTCATGGAGATGGTTCCAGTTACTTTCTGTGCTGATGTTTTCACACGAGAGGCATCAAAGGCTCCATTCCATTTTACTTCTAAATTGTTCAGGGCTTCCAATCTCAGCGTTACTCAAACTGTTTTGTAGCTTTCAGCAATCACTGTCAGGGTTTTGTTTTATGGATCCATAAATACAGGACACATGTGAAAGGTTGATTAAGTTTATTGATAATGTTTATGAACACCAGCAATGAATGACACTTGGGAATGGTAATACTGGTGAGCCAGAGATGAGTGGCAGGTTGCAGGTGAGTCCACTGTGATCCAGTAGATGAGGTTAGGATTCAGGTGAGAATTACTAAGCTGGAGAACTCGGGTAGGTGGCAGGGGGAGAAGCATTCAGCTCTCAAACAAGAGTTCAAAGTTCCAAAACCAAAAGTCCAAGGTCCCTGAAATAAAGTTCAAACAACAACTCAGGAGGCTACAACCAGGGGTCCCAGGGCCAGAATAAACAATCCCACAGAATTCACAAGTAACTGGGAGTTGTAGTGACACACATCACTAGAATGGAGGCCGGGGCTGAGTTCTGCTCGTAGACGGGTGGCAGCATAAAAAGCCAGCAGACAGACAAACCCACAGGTAGCAAGTGTGTTGAGGATTTAGCCGGTGAGAACGCGTAGACAGGTAACCAGGTGAGCACGTAGGTGAGCAGGGGGCGGGCAGGTAAATCAAGGCCTGTGATTGGTGGTGAAGTTGGCTTCACTGCTGAGCATTAACAGGATGTGGGAAAAAAGGTCAACAAAATAAAAGTCCAGGAGAAGAAGTGGAGATGAGGGGCCGAACCATGACAATCACAAGCATTTTCTTCAGGAAACGGAGCATTGACCATTAACTAACTAATAACGTGACCGTTCAAAGAGCAGATGATGAAAAGATAAAATACTTACAGCATTAGTCTACATTTCTTGTGATGGAACGTCCAGATTTTTCTGTGGGAATAGAATGTTGAATTATTTTGTTAGGTCACTAGTGACCATAACTATGCTATTAAGGTACTGAGAGCAAAGCATTTGACAACACAAACGTGACCTGTAATGACTTCAAGTGGTAAATGCAATAAAAATGATAATAGTGCATCTTGCTCAGGCATCACCATAACGCCTGAGCAGAAAGAAAAGTTTTTTCTGGAGTTGCTCCGGGTTTTACATTCATGCCAATGTAAATACGACAGGGAGAAAAGGGCAAACAGGAACTTCATCATTCATCATTCTGCAGCGTTGTCTCTATCTGTCCCAAATGTTCGCTTGTATCTACAGGCTGAAAACTGTTCTTCAAGAATTGTTAAGAATATCATAGTTCTAGTTATTATTATTATTACAAATTCTTCTACTTGGCTATAAACACCCAAAATATGTGGACACGTCCAGCTCATTTCATCCCAGGATCCAAAGTCAAAACTGGGCCCAAATTTCAGGCCTGTACGGACGTTAGCATGATGGGATCAGCATGTGTCATTCATCAATTTAAAGCTTAGACTTAGACCTTTAAGGTAACACCTATCAAAACTATCCTCGTTCTCATCCGGAACTGCACTGCGGACAACATCTCGGTCACTCCTCTGTATTTTTCGGAACACTTCTTCATTCAGCCCACAGTCTTCATCTCTAGCCCGACATTCTCCTACTACACTGGTAACATTCTCCCGCAAGTTCAGATCTCTCAGTCCAGAACAGTTCTGTTCCCTGGCTGCAGGATGTCTCCACCCTGACACAGACACAGCAAGAACTGTGCAATTCACTTTCTGTTGTGCAGTGTTGTTTTTCTAAAAGATTAATAAAGTTCCGTCTCAATTGTCATTCATCTTGTGTGGCTCTGTGGTTTCACCAAGATGTGAGGTGGAAAAGTTTTCACTGTGTCTAACTGTTAACTGTAAGACAAGTTGTCTACATGCGTTTGATTCTTTTATCAGTGAAATGTTGAGAAGATTCAGGCTGTAAAGCTTCACAAGTTTGACGTCTCTCACAGTGAAACTGTCATGGTTTCCACTGACTTCTGTTGCCCTGGTTACCGCTTTGTTTTCTCCTCCGACTTCCTCTAATATTTGTCCCCTCCCTGCTGCTCTCAATTGGTGGCAGTCACGGCACCTGTTGCCTCCCCGTCTTCAGCTTCACTCACCTGCCCGTCCTTGCCTTGCTTCACTCACTTCCACTTGTCCACATCTGTGATATCAGATGTTTATCTGCACCTTCATCAGTCAGACCACAGATCCAGTGGCACTAGTCTCAGCTACATGTGAACCAACGGGCTTCAGTCCAGAGACATGCAGTGAAGGACCATGAGCAGTCTGCTATTGGCCATGAAGGCAAACGCTCGGTGGCTAATGCTGCATGTATAAATAAGTGATGTTTCAGCACAATTTATCCACCAACACACCAAATAAAAACTTTAAATTCACCTCAATTCAATTTAACTTTATTTATATAGCTCCAATTCACAACCAATTCATCAGAATACACTTTATATGAAGCTCCGAACTTCTGCTTGGGATTTCGAGACGGGCTGTTCGTTGTTCTGTTTTGCCATTTCTCTCCGAATTCACTGAAATCTTCACAGCTTCTCTCAGCTGTTTAAAGAGGTTTCTGTGTGTGAGGAGGACGACAACTCCGCTGGACGGGCACTGAGGAGGAACACAACCAAGAGACAGATGACTTAGTGTGAAGACGGTTGGGGAGAACCTGCTGGATCTTCCTGTAACATCCTGTAGCGACCCGGCCGGTGGGCCAGGGGTGGGGTCGCTGGGGATTGTGAGTGTTCGGGGTTTTGTGTTTGTGTTGGTCGGCGTCGGGGGAGAGAGAGCGCCGTGGGGAATGTGTTTCTCTGTGTGGGAGATATTGGTTGTGTCTGTGTAATCCTTGTGTGTACTGGTGTTGACCGGCACCGTGAGAGAGGGTGTTGTGTGTGGGAGTGACCCTCACGGTGACCGGCCTGTGTAGTTGCGTTTGTTCCTGTCTGTGTGAAATAAAGCTGGCTGAGAAAGCCAATGAAAGACAAGAACTGCGTCACCTGGTTGTCTGTCAGCCAGCATGAGGCACTCGGGGTCGTGCGGTGTATGGGGCACGAGTGACCTCCCTCCACCTGGGGAAGCGTTAGGGTCGGGTTAGCCTGCTAGCGCCCAAGCTAGCCGCTAGTTAGCTTCACCAGTTGGATCCTGCAGAGTCCTGTTCCTCCCTGTCAGTGGGGGGGACATGACGGTGTCTGGCGCTACAATCCATTACATCAGCCCCCAGCTGATTTCTGAGGAAGATGGCTCCATCATCAGACTGAGTCTACAGGTCCCATGTTAGCCAAGTCTGTCTCTCTGCGCTGTCGAGCTCCCAGCTGAAGGAAGATGGCTCCCTCATCCGGACTGAGTCTACAGGTCCCATGTTACAAGTGTCACACCATCAGTCGGGGGAGTCTCCACCGAGAAGAGTCAGGCCAGGAGCTTCACTTTGAATTCAACACTTTTTCAGGCCAGCAGAAAAACCCATGACTGTACATCCATCTACCTACATGGCAACAGCCATGTCCACATCAATAGACACTCCAACAATCACAACCACACCTCCATTTGCCGTCTGTGGTTCGTTCTGTTCTGTCCTTACTTCATCTCCTCATCGACACAGAACCACAGCTAACGCTGAACCGTTAGAATGTTCCTCATCATCAAATCTCTTAGTTACTTCATTATTCTGTCAGTATTTTCCACAAACAGCTACTGCAGATTTTAGGAAGTAGTAACTTTGCTCTGGACTATTTCCAGCAGCAGGACATGTGACCCAGAGTCTGGATCGTTGATCTATCAGCCTTTGAAACACAAAGACATATTCAAGGCTCTGTGCTTTTTGCACCTTAAATTTCAAACTTTAACATACATTTTATTATATACTGTCATGAACTGCAGAGATGCTAAGAAAGAAAAACCTTTTTGAATTTTTAGGAGAAAATGTGCGTTTTACACCTGGACTGGACCTGTGCACCTGAATACAGGTGGATTCACCTCATCGAATGTCCTTATGAAGTTAGTCTTAAATTAGTCCGTGTCACAGTGAAATCGCTTGCAGCTCTAATGGAAACTCAGCAGCTTGTTATGTTGAAGTTTCCCCTGATTTGTGCCACTCTGCTCATTCCGGACTCTGTACCACTGTATGAGAGTGACAGCTCAGTTCTGACTCAGAGAAGACTTGTCGTGACAAGAGCTAAACCACAAAGTCAGATCTCACCACATCTGTACCCGACTAACATGCACTAAAGTTGTCGGCTGCAGACGCTGATGGAGGAAGTAAATCTGTCATAATAACTGTTAAAGTCTCTCACACAGTCAGACTGTGGACGTCCACACTAATGAAGACACTGGATGAGACGTGTGAACTGGGCTGTCTGAGGACACGAGTGATGGTCAGTCACAATCAAACTGTCCCTGCATCCAACTGATGATGGACATCAGACTGAGAACGTGGTCAAATTTGGATTAAACCAGAAAGGAGCCGCTCACTCCTGATTAAGGTAGGACAAAGGCCCCGGAGCCCCAAAATTATTAAAGGACAGTTTTTTATTTCATTTATTTATTAAGTGGGAAAATCCGTCATTTGTCTGGGTGAAGCCTGATAACAAGCTGAGACTGAGTATTAGCTGCTCACACGTGTCAAAGTTTGGCACAATTTAGACTAATATTGGAGGAAACGAATATATTGTCACACATTTCTCAGTCAGTTGGTGGATTTTATATTTTTATACTTTAACAAAGACAAAAGGACTGTGTGATAGCAACACACTCCTGGTTTTTAAGGAACTTTTTTCTCCATCATTGTTGTAAAATTCTTAAGTGTGTTAAAACACGCTTAAAAGCCGGATGTACTGAACATTTCCTAAAGTCCAAAGCAGGTTTGTAGTGTTCTAAAACAGATGTACTCTAACCTGAATGAGGTGCGAACCCACTTTTGTTCATCCTCTTTTTGAAAGAATGAGTAGAAATGGTGAAAGTAAGAGCTTGTCTTACACGTTATATTCTGTAATATAGAATATAAAGATGAAGTAATGCACCACAGTCAGAGAGGGATTTAAGAACGGAAAAGAGTTCAATGTGGTCTCACTGAATTGCTTTTGGAAAACAAAATATTTGAATTTGAAAAAATACAAAAGTGATTTTTTTTCTTCCACTGTTTGTTTCTTTCCTGAGATAATTAACATTCAGAACAACATGAAGGTCAAGATGCCAAAATATGTTGTTTTAATCATAGATTATTTAAAGGAATTCACTCCATAAGAAACAACTAAATGTTCTAATACTAAAAAGGCAAAATGAGAAAGTTACGTAGCATCAGCTGTGAGGCGACGTGACGTGAGGACATTTGTGTGACGTATGAGGAAAACAAGTCTGCGAACGTTACGATCAACTTTGTGGATGTTGTGGCTAATTTCATAGAAGTGAAAATCATTTTAAAACCTCAGTTCTTCAGTTTTAACCCTGTGGAGGAGACCTGGGTCATGATGAGCGAGACAATGAGGTTTGTACCGGGAGGAGGGACAGTGTCCAGGGTGGGGCTCCTGCTTCCGTCCAGAGAAACAGCGTTAGCACAAAGCTAACGCCCGTTAGTGGGACTGAGGCCCAACTTGGTTTAGTGACTGTGAGCTGAGTTTAAGGAATCAGACTGTGACTGAACATGGTCACGAGTCAAATATACCGGATCCACATGTACTAGTGAGTCACTGAGGCCTGAGGAGGACGTAAGTGGAACCATCCAAAGGCCCAAACGTCCTGAAATGAAGCTGTTTAGAAAAAACGATCTGTCCTCAAACCTGCCCGTGTTAAAACCGGGACAGACTTGTCGTGACAAGAGCTAAACCACAAAGTCAGATCTCAGCGGAGGCTCAGGAACCACATCCACGTTTGAAGCAAACGTCCGTCTTTATATTCTGTCCCTCGTGTCTCTGCAGCTGTTTGCAGTCAGTGTGTCTGCAGGGCAACAGTCACTTTATGGCTGTTTGTCCCTCATTACTGGAAAACAGGGGAAGATGTTTGTGATTGTGTGTGAACCGTCACCGAGTGAATCGTTTCACTGAGGCGTGTGACTGGCAGCTTGTCACCAACACACTGGGAAAAAGCTCCTCAGCTGTTAGGAAACGAGTCTCGAGCTTCAGAGACAAGAAATGAAAAAATTAGAAAGAAGCTGCTGAAAGTGACGGTGAACAATAAAGTCTGTGACGTGTGGAGAACCAGTAACGAACAAAACACACGATTCATTTCCTGTATTTACCTGCTTGTATTTCTTGGACTTTGTGATCAGAACCTTGTTCTACTTTAGCACAATAACCTGTGTGAGCGATGAGCTGCAGTTTGGAGGTGAAACAACAAAAGTCTCTGTCTCTGTGTTTGCTCTCTCATTAAATACTCACACATCAGTGAGTGTGTTTGGGTCCATCTCAGATTTTTACCTGACTATTGTTTCATCTCGTGTGTCACGGGTTCAGTTATTTATTCACGTGTCTTTGCTCCTCCACAGATTCTCAGGGACCAACATTTTGGTGCTTTTGTCCCTCAGCTTTGATGCTGTAAATCTACAAGCTTTCAGATACTAAATGGATTTTGTGTGACGTCCTACAAATATTTGTCAGGACAGGAAACGGCTTCTTTTGTTCCTCAGCTGCTGAGGACAATGATTTCATGTAATGAAAATTTTCTACAAGCTTGGGTCAGATACTAAATGGATTTTGTGTGACGTCCAGAACCTAAAGACAACTTTATTTGTCAGGAAACAGAGAAACAAAACTTTGGTTTTGGTTCCTTGTGAGTTTCTGTCATTGTTGCAGAGAAAACAATAGTAATAACTGATTGAATTATAGATTTGACTGAAGTTTGTGTCTGTTCTGTTTTGTCACAGTGAGCTGCCAGAAAGTCCTCAAGTGTTTTACGGGAGAAGACGTCCTGCTGCCCTGTGTCACAAAGGACGGGATCCTCCACCTGAGACATTGTCCGTCTTCTGGAGGGACACAGACAACAACCCCGTGTTGGACATAAAAATAATAAACCACACTATTCATCCCAGCACAGAAGTTCAGAGGACGGTGGAAAGTTTTCCTGACCTCTACAAAGACGGAAACTTCTCCATCATCCTGAAGAAGGTCCAGCAGTTGGACAACGGCACCTACGAATGTCACGTCCCTGCAGTCGATGTGGAACAGAGAACTACGCTGAGTGTCCTAAGTGAGTTCAAAGTGAGTTCAGGTGAACGAGCTGCAGCAGCAGCGACGACTCCTGCTCCTGGATCCTCGGCTCACAGTCCTGCAGTATCACTGAACTTCCTCCGTCTGCTCCTTCTGGCTCTGTTCGGTTGTTCCTTTAATTAGACACATGATGCATGTTGGAAGAAGCTGATAGGAGACTTTGGAAAAACCCTCGGACTTTTAAATGAGGAGTTCTGTCCTTTTGCTGAGGACAAAAACATTTGATTTCACACTGATCAGGCGTAATGTGTCCTCGCTTTTGTGTGGATTCTAAGCCAATCCACACCGATTTGACTTTCTGTGTTTTGTAATTAATCATTGTTTGAATTCTGTTTAGATAATGCTTACACAAATGTTTTCTGTGTTTTTTCTATTTCTTACTTTCAATGTCGATTCGTGAACAGAGAATGCTGACCACCCTCCGGTCTGTCCAGTTCTCTGTGCTGCCTGCAGGTCCTAAAACCATAAGCTGGACCTGGCCCGAGTGTCCTCCTTCCTGTTAAGTCCCATTGCCTTCAGACATAAGCTCAACTTGGGGAAAAATTGAGCTCGTTAGTTTTCTTTAGCTAATTTGGTTTGATTATGGTTTGATTGTGGTTTGATTATGGTTTGATTATGGTTTGATTATGGTTTGATTAGTTTGATTTGTTCTTCACTCATCCACTTTGCTCACACATCACTGATGGGACTGATGTTTCTTTGGTTATTTAAACCTGCTTTTAACTTCCTTTCTGTGTTTTTGTCAGAATAAACTCGCTTATTTTTGGCCTTCACCTCGTTACTCCTCATTTTGTCGTTGGCTGTTGAGCCAGGTCTTTGTTTTTCCTTATTTGACATTCATTGATGTTTTGACAGCTGTAAAATGGGAATTTGTTTTTTAAAACTCATTAGTATTCTTAGTGTTAAATCTTTAGACCTTGAGAAGTCTTTAACTCAGAGGCTGAGCCTTTTCATTTCACTTGTTTGGGTAAAACCATAATCTTTAGTTTTCTATTTCAATAACGATTTATTCTTTCTGGTTGTGTTTTTATTGTTCCAAATATTTGTTTAATTGGGGAAAAATTCTGGTGAAGCAAAGTTGGAGATGAAACTGAAAGTTTTTATGGTAATTTTGTTACATCATAATATAATAAACTGCAGTTTTCCCCTTTTTCCAAGTACATTCTTTGGGATGAAGTGGATTCTGGAATTGTTAGAAACTCTTTTATTCATTTTATCATAAAAGTGTCATGCAAAGATCTTATTTTAGGTGATTTGTTCCCAACAAAATCCCATGAAATGCCACATACATATTTAAGATATTTTTGTTTTCTCTGTCTTTGGATGGAAGTTTTCTTCTTGCCGTTCTTTAAGGAGATGTCGATTCCCAGATATTCAACAGTTTTTAATGCTGATATCACACAGTGACCTTTCATTGTGTCGTGTATGCTTAGAGCTGGACGTTTGTGTCATAATCCTGACTAATTTGATGGTTATTTAAAAGTGTCTCATCGGCTGGTTTAGTTATTCTAATCTTCAGAGTTTGAAGATGAAGACAGTGTAAAACACTGATCGAAAGTAGTTAAACAACAAGTAAAAAAAGGAATGAAGAACTCAAGTCACGTCAGACTGAATTATGAAGTGAAAATTGCTTTGTTGAATTGGGGAACATCAAAATTCAGCAAGTAATATTTGTGTAAAGTCGTCTAACATTTGAAATGAAGCAAATGAATTGACAAAACCAAAGATTTGAAGTGAGTTAAATAAAAAAACATCATGCTTTATGGTGTAAAATGATTAAAAAAAAGTAGAAATAAAATTAAGACGTCTGATTTTATAATATTTAGAACAATCCAGTAGATCAATAATACGTCTAATATTACAGCTTTTGTGTCGGGTTTGACTGATTATTTAATTTAAACCTTTTCTTTTTAATAAAATATATTTTATGAGATTTGCAAGTGAAAATAAAACATATTTCTACTTATAATGTAATCTACATTTAGCAGTTTAGTGATCTCCCATTGTTTTGTCGTTTCTCCATTTTCAAAACAATCCTGAAAACTGTCAGTTATATTCCAAAAACGAGCGTGAACTTCAATGTGGAGACCATCAGGCTGTAAATGAACTTTAAAAATCTTTATTAAATCTTTATTAAAACAAAATGATTACACGGGACATTTCAACGCTTCCTGAGGCCCAGTGACGTCATCAGTCCGTCGACACGCGGCGGTCGGTCACACTGACACATGATGCAGCCGCTGTCCTCTAACTGTTGCCACGTTACTGCTGCTTGTAGACCAGTGAAGGCTGCTGATTGTGGCGCTGCCACCACTGAATCGGACTTTGACATCAAGGCTGCTCGTTCCGCTGTGGAAACCTTTCTGATGGGATTCTACGTTCACACGGGCTCAGCTGTTACTAGGAACTGCCCCCTTTCACTGCTTCCTCCCAGTGAACCTACACAATCCTCTGAGCGACTGTGACCTTCAGCCGTCGACAGCTGTGAATCTCAAAGACGTTTGTTGTGCAGTTTCTTTGTTGGTTGATCAGATTGTGACCTTGTAGGAAACTTGGAGTGACGGAGAACTTTGAGGAACTTTGGCTGCTGACGTTTGTGCCCTACTACAAAACCTTTACAGTACATAAAAGTACTGAACGTAGTCTCAGTCCAAAGTGCCATGAACTTGGTGATGTTTACACATTTATAAAGTCTATAAACCCAAATCCATAAACTTGGATAAAAACAGAATGCAATGATTGGAAAATCTCATCAACACGTATTTTCTTCACAGTGGAGCTTAAACTACATATCAGATGTTGAAACTGAGACATTTTATCATTTCATGTGAACTGATGGCAGCGACACATCTCAAAAACGTTGAAAGAGGGACGACAAAAGGCTGGAAAAGTCGCACAAAGCAAAAACACATGACAGGGTCAGTAAGATGAGAGTGTGTCAAATGAGCTTTTCAGAGACAGAGCATCAGAAATGTGAAGATGAGCAGAGAGTCGCCAATATTTGACAAACTGCATTTCAGAAAAATGGTCCTCACCATAAAGTTGTGAAGACGTTGAGCCTCCCAACATGTACCGTTTATAATATGATGAAAAGATTCAGAGAATCAGGAGGAATCTGTGTGTGTGCGACGGACAAGGCTGACGGTCCAAACTGTGTGTGTGTGATCTTTGCATTTAAAACGGACCTGACTCTCTACTGGACATCACCGCATGGACTCAGGAACACCTCCACAAATCACTGTCTGCGAACCACGTTCACTGTGTAAATGTCAGTTAAAGGTGTTTCGTGCCAAGGAGAAGCCACATGTGAACAGAATCCAGAAACGCTGTCGTGTGGAAAACTGTTCTGTGGTCTGATTGGTCAAGGACTAAGGAGGACAGGGACCGTCCAGCTCGGTCTGAGGGTGTGGGGGTCAGTGTCTATGGCTCGGGCAGCAATTAGTGAACAGCAGGCAAGAATAACTTCAGGAAACGGACGTTATTCGCGGGACAAATCCGCCTCATTCAGCTGCCATTTTAATGTGACGGCCTCCAGGGACATTTTGGCACAAATGTCCACTTGGACTCATGGATGAACTGGTGCACGTTAACTGTAACTTCAGTGAGTCGGTGGAGACGGGCGACTGGGACGTGGTAATTCTGCTTTAGTGGAAACAGTGGGAATCTGCCTGTCGACAGGTGGACACACACGTCGCGCAGCCAAACGCACAGAGCAAATATTTGTGGTGTCCAGTCTGCAGCTGAGCAATTTGGCAGCTGTCGTAAAAATCTATTAAAACAACATTCAGAGACAGTCAGTGTGTGTGTTCTCGACTGTTGTTAATCACGACATGTTTTTCCTGCTTTTTACAGTCACCACTGGCACCACAGTAGGTCTCCTACTGGTGTAATTACCACCAGCAAAAGTACGACACAAATTCAATTCAATTCAATTCAACTTTATTTATATAGCGCCAATTTACAACAAGGTCATCTCAGGGCACTTTACATAATAAAGTCAAGACTACACAAACATTTAGAGAAAACCCAACAAATCCCCCTTGAGCAAGCCATAGGCAAAGGTGGAGAGGAAAAACTCCCTTTAACGGAAGAAACCTCCAGCAGAACCAGGCTCAGGGTGGGCGGACATCTGCCTTGACCGGTTGGGCTGAGTGGAAAGTGGAGAGAGAAAAGAACAGAACAACAAAAGCAACAACAAAACATTGGGCAGGTTAATAGGACCAGTAGCTGCACACTTATTAGCGCCTCCGGGGACACCTGAAGACAGGGAGAGAGAGAGGGGGAAAGAGAGGGAGAGAGACGACTACGGGACAAAGAAGACACAGAGTTAATGTCATACAATGGTGACATTAAATCTGTTATTGCTCTTATTACTATTGCTGTTACTCACAGAAACAGACGGACGACAGCGTTTTCACTTCAGGTTTGGTGACAGTTACTTTGGATATGTGGTTTAGATCCGACTTGATCAGACTACATGCATCAATCCGGGTGGAAGCAGGAAGTAAATGCATTTTCTCAGTGTGAAGGAGTGAAGCAGTATCAGATCAGAGCTGTGCTGGTCTTAGACTCTCTCTGGTCTCTGACAGTGGACCTGATCATGGATCTTCCAGGATTCGTCTGGACTCTTCTTGCCTGTTCACCTGCTAACCTGCTCCTCACGTACCACCTGTGATCTGCCTGCTGGCTCATCGTGGCGTCTGCTTGTCTGCTTGTCATTGCCATCGGACTCAAATTCTGCTCCTGTGTCAAATAAATACTCACCCGAACCCTGAGCTCTCCTACAGGAGTTACTGTAGCCTGCCACTCGTCTCTAGTTCACCTGTATCCTGCTCTCTTCTAGTCACCTGATCATCCTCTCCTGGTCCCTCACTACTCAGTTCTCTTCCTGTATGAAGAGATCCAGCCCCTCCCCTTCAGGGCCCCCCACCTGCTGCTTCTTCAGAGCCTATTTACAACAAACTTCAGCTTCCTGCTCTTCCTGGACCCTGACGGAGACACCTGGACTGGACCTGTGCACCTGAATACAGTTGGAATCACCTCATTGAATGTCCTTATGAAGTTAGTCTTAAATTAGTCCGTGTCACAGTGAAATCGCTTGCAGCTCGAATGGAAACTCAGCAGCTTGTGATGTTGAAGTGGAAGCTGTTTCCCCCTGATTTGTCCCTCTCTGCTCAGTCCGGACTCTGTACCACTGCCGGACCTTGTTTGCAAAGAATAAACTGAAGAATGACGACGTGTCTGTTCTGGCTCTTTATTTCAGTCGTCACCACAGATAAATGACGTGTTTTTATTTTTGCTTCGGTGCATTTTGATTTGTTCTGCAGGGTTTCAGTGAGTCCATGGCCTGAACTCTGACCAGAACCACAGCCTGTTTCTGCATCATTGCACAAAGTTTTCGAAGAAACGTCCCTTTTCACCGTCTGACTCTCACTTTCTGAAAGCTTCACTATCCTCCTGTTTACAGCAGCAGACTGCAGCGGCCTGGTAGCTCCATGGTTAGAGACACTGGAGGCCAAAACAGACATTGTGGATCAAATCCCAGTGTGAGAAATCCCAGCCTCCCCACCAGGTGTGTCCCTGAGCAAGACAGCACCAGCACCAGCTCCCTAAAGAGGGACGGGTCAAATATGCAGGAGTGAACTTCACTGTAATGTGTATGTGACTAAAATAAAGGTTCTTCTTCTTTAAAGTGCTTTCTATTTATTTTGCAGACATGCTGCTTTTTCCTCTGACTTTGTGGTCTTGGTGTGTTTTCTGTGGTCACACGCTGTTGTTCATCGTTTCTTTTTCAAGGTTAAACGGGGATTGTTTGCAGCTCTGTAATAACCGCTGCAGAGTCGTGTGAAGGCAGCAGCTCTGAAACCACAGGAACCTTTGAGCTTCTGTGCAAACCTGCGACGCCTCGAGCCTGAAAACAGCAGGACGAAGGACTGAGACCATCGTGGATCTGATGCTGTGTCTGTCAGCAACAACATTATTTATACACTTGTAAATGAAGAAATAAATCAGCAAAATGTAAAGTAGATGTTGTTCCTGCACAATATTATGTGACAACTATTTGATAAGTACAGGACACAAGAAGAGGTGTCCATGGAAACACGGTTCTTCCCGTTTCCTGTACAAAACACTTAATGTGACAATTGTCAATTTTTATTAAGATTATATTGAGTAAATCTATGAAATAACAAAATCAATACGCCAAATTTCAGATAGGATCAAACTTTATTGATTCCGAAGGCAGAAATCCACTCGTTAATCTGCTCACAGGGACGGTAAAAAGGTGCAGGAAGTGTTTTTAAAGCATTTAGAGAAATGGAAAAGTTGAATATACAGTGTAGATCCATAAACACGTATGAACAAACACACAATTTACAGCATCGAGCAGAAATATTGCGCTGTCACTTCCTGCAGGTGGATCAGCTGCACGGAGCCTCCATGTCTAACAGGGTCCAGCAGGCAGCTCAGGACACAGCTGGTCCTCCTCCCCCAGACCGTCACCTCCTGGGATGGGATCCACATCAACCAGATGACAGGAACCGACAGGAGCCTTTATGTGTTTGTCCATTATGGTTAAGACGGAGCACGAGGAAAGGCTGCAAATTATTATTATTATTATTTTATTTTATTGTTGTTTTGTTTTGTTTCCTTAGAGGTTGCAGCAGCCCCCCCCTCCTCCCCCACCCCTCCAGCAGGTGGCGTCCTAGACAACCGTCTACATGGCCTGTGCCAAGAGGCGCCTGTGCCTGCACGTACACGCAGGCTGAGACACAGTTACGAGCTCGGGATGAAGCTCTGCTGCACGTGGAGTTGGTGTGAAGCAAAAGAAGAAGATGACGGAGAAGATGAACAATTTCTGACCTTTGACCTGTGAAAACCCACAAACTCTGTGTTTGTTTCGAACCTGTTACTGAGCTGCTGCACAGCTTCAAGTCAGACACTCTCATTCTGTGTGTGTGTGTGTGTTTGTGTGTGTGTGTGTGTGTGTGTGTGTGTGTGTGTGTTCACAGGGTCTTAATCTGTGCCGTTGTGTTTGTCAAACCAAAGTAATTGCAGCAGTAAAGACGTGTGGTGCAAAGTTCAGTGTTTGTCCGTTTATCAGATTCCTGTAGTGTTGAGTAATCAGTCAAACACGCATGATCCTGACTGATGTGTGTGTGTGTGTGTGTGTGTGTGTGTGTGTGTGTGTGTGTGTGTGTGTGTGTGGTCACATTGGGGCGTTTCCTCAGTCGGATTTTCTTCATGTAAGCAGTTTTATTTCCCTCATCTTGTGAACACACACACACACACACACACTGCAGCTTCTCTGTGATCCAGAAAGACAAAGCAGCTGTGGTTGGAGTCGGTTCAATCTGAAGCCTCCTTCAGCCTGCTGCTGTTATTTTCTGGAATAATCTGTGTGTGTCTATGAATAATAAAAGTGAAACCATCAACAGGAACAACTTTCTTCATAAAACCCCAAATCACAACCAATGAATGAATGTACTGCACACAGTGAGGTGAAAACCTCATTAAAGCAGAGGCTAACCTTTATTTAGTTAAATTCTATTTACCAGTAATGAGTGACAGATTCATATTTACATTCTTAACTCACCTCTACAACCTGCTGGTTGATCTCGCGGTTCGTCCTGCTGCTGCTGAAGCTGCAGTGGTTTATCATCTGCCACTTCTGCTGAACTGTTTGCTTACAGATTTTCATACTCAGTAACTCTGGGCTCTGATGCTGAGCTGGTTTCCCGTCCTGCTCCTCACAGGAAATCCCAATCAGATCGTCTGAAGTTCATCATTCATATCACCACCACAGTCAGTGCAGGTCAAATACGTGGGTTTCTTCATTCTGCAGCCTGATGAATTATGTTTATCATTAAATATCATTATGTTTCTAAAACAACACAACTGCTAAGTGTAGCTGTAGAGAAACAGGATTTTCTGGAGGCAGAGTTGAGTAAACTGCTCCACGGGTTCTGGATCTTTGCTCTGTCTACATGTAGACACATGTTTCATTCCCTCCTGCCTCTCGTCCTCCACAATAACACTGATGATTTGATCTGCAGGGATTTTCCTCCGTCGCTCCTGAGGAGACACCTCGTTGTTTTTCCATGTACAGATTATTTCCCGTGAGGTGGTAGTTAGACATCCTGAGGCCTCGGAGAGATGAACAAATGGGACGTTCAAACTTCACCTTCTTCTCTAGTTTGACTCAGTGGAACCATTTAAATATGAGCGGGAACGGGTACAAACTACATGAAGAAACAGCTGATTGGAAAAGTGGATTAGAAGGAGTTCAATCTGGTCTCAATGAATTAGTTTAGGAAAAAAAAAGGTTTGAATTTGATTTTGTGTTTTGAAAAAATGGAAAAGTGACTTTTTCTGCCAGTTATGGAGAATCTGTTTCTTAATGAGATAATTGAATTTTAGAAATGGAGGCCAACGTGCAGAAATATATTTGTGGAGATTAAATGAAGTTTTACAGCGGATGTACATGAGAAACAACTAAATGTTCTAATACTAAAAAGGCAAAATGAGAAAGTTACGTAGCGTCAGCTGTGAGACGTACGTGACGTAGGACGTTTGTGTGACGTATGAGGAAAACAAGTCTGCGAACGTTACGATCAACTTTGTGGATGTTGTGGCTAATTTCATAGAAGTGAAAATAATTTTAAAACCTCAGTTCTTCAGTTTTAACCCTGTGGAGGAGACCTGGGTCATGATGAGCGAGACAATGAGGTTTGTACCGGGAGGAGGGACAATGTCCAGGGTGGGGCTCCTGCTTCCGTCAAGAGAAACAGCGTTAGCACAAAGCTAACGCTCGTTAGTGGGACTGAGGCCCAACTTGGTTTAGTGACTGTGAGCTGAGTTTAAGGAATCAGACTGTGACTGAACATGGTCACGAGTCAAATACACCGGATCCACATGTACTAGTGAGTCACTGAGGCCTGAGGAGGAAGTAAGTGGAACCATCCAAAAGCCCAAACGTCCTGAAATGAAGCTGTTTAGAAAAAACGATCTGTCCTCAAACCTGCTCGTGTTAAAACCGGGACAGACTTGTCGTGACAAGAGCTAAAACACAAAGTCAGATCTCAGCACATCTGAACCTGCACCAACATGAAAGTTGTTGACGAGCAGCAGGAAGTGAAGTCTGACTGCAGAGCTGATCTGAAGACACAGTGACTAGCAGACAGACAGACAGACTGGTCCAACCACAGTGTTCAAGTCCACGTCAGTACGTGTGAACAGGATTTCAATTCCTGCCCGTGTGAACTAGTGTAGGAGTTTGAGGTGCTGTCAGATATGAATCAGCTCAGCAGCTGATTGTTGACTTTGTCGGCTGCAGACGCTGATGGAGGAAGTAAATGTTTGACGATGATTGTTAACGTCTCTCACACAGTCAGACTGTGATCATGAAGACACATCAGGTGACTAATGATTCACCTTAGAAGGACGGAGAGGTTCATCTCAGATCATCAGTTTGTACATTATAACTGCAGGAAGAGTCTCTTTCTCCAGTATTTAAGGGAAAGACCTCCTGAGGCCAGGACACGTCCAGCTTCCGTCTGTGTGTTCTGTCCCTCGTGTGTCTGCACAATCAGCTGTTGCCTGTTGGTGTGTGACGGATCCTGGACAAAGGAGGACATTCAGCGAGCAGTTTACTGATTGTGGATGTGGATAGACTATGTTCCGAGTGGAGAGAGTCTAGAGCTGCAGAACAAAAGTGTGACACGTTGTGCAGGGAGCAGAAACACCTTTGTTCTTACCTGAGTGTCGTCTCTTCACATGCATCATTATTTGTTCTTCTCCACAGATCGTCAGTGACCTACATTTTTGTGCTTCTCACTTTGACTGCAGGTAAGTTCTGCAGCTGCTGAAGACGTTGACGTTGTAACTTCACTGGTTGTTGGAGACGTGAAAGTGTGAGGTGGTGCTTCTACTTTCACTTTTTGTGTGGCTTTACGTTGTGTACTTGTGTTTAGGCAGCACCACCCTGAGCTTTGTGAGGCACGTTTAAATCAGTCCTCATCAAAAGCAAGTTTGGGTGTAAAAAAAGACTTTACTGACAGATTTTGGTTAATTACCTTCTGCATCCAGACCTCATCAGCTCGTCATGAGACAGAAAAACAGACTCAAATACAGACAGAAACGTCCCACATCTAAGACAGGAAGCCAACGAGATTCACGTTGTGGTTGAGGCAAAAAACACAATTTTTTTGTCTGGCAGAAAGTCGTATTGAGGTCGTGTTTGACTGAAATGTAGCACTTACATTCACATTCAGTCATTTGGCAAATGGCTTTAGTCAAAGTGAATCAGTGAAAATCTAAGTGAGGACGAAGAAATTAAAGAAGTGAAAGAGTTTGTGTCGTCGTGCTGTCAAACAGGAACCAACTTAAACAGGAATATCTGTGATTTCCAAGAAAACCTTTGTTTTCTCCCTCAGTGAGCTGCCAGGCTGACGTCACTGGATTCATAGGGGACGACGTCCTGCTGCCCTGCACGTGCACACAAGTGAACTCTGCTGTCTTCTGGAGGGACAAAAATGACAGCCACATACTGAACATAATACAAAATAAACCAGATACTTTATCACAGGATCAGAAGTTTAAAGGTCGAGTGGAAAGTTTCCCTGATCAGTACGTGAACGGAAACTTCTCCATCCTCCTGAAGAAGGTCCAGCAGACAGACAGTGGACCCTATGACTGTCATGTCCCTGAAGTGGACTGTGAGCAGCGAGTCCAGCTCATTGTCTCAGGTGAGTTTTTTCATAATGAACCTGAGAAAGTATCATACAGAGTCCATCATGTCATGGATTGTGAGGGTTTCTGTCTTTTACCAGGTTTGTTCCCACACAATAAGTGAAGACTCTAAACCAGGCATGTCAAACTCAGTTTGTCTCTGGGGCCGGATCAGTAAAATGTCAACTCCAAATATTAAGCTGTGTTTTTCAGTACTATGCGTTATCATTCCGCCTACATTTGTAGCCTACCCCACATATTATAATTACGGATGACAAGGGATCTTTTCTAAGCACAACACATTTATTGACAAACAATGGAAAAAATTATTTTCATGTTTGGCGGTGACTGTGTTAACAACTGGTTTATTTTAACAGTTGAGTGAATGCAGTTTTACACCTGAACCAACTCACCACACTGAACAAAGTCAAGTGGGAGCTATGAAAAAAATAATTAATTGTCATACTGCTTTGAAATAAATAAAAAAAGAAATACAAAATAAAAGTTATAGCAGTGCATGGGCAATAAGATCAGATTACATCAGATCAAAGCACTAGGCTGGGCCTACTGAAGCCGAGAATATACTGCACAATATTAATTGTCTTTAATATGAAACCAGATTAATCTTATTTTTAATGATCTGTATTCATGAGTTCAAACAAATTTCGTGTCATCACACGTTTTCTCTCTCACACACTGCTCTCCTGCAGTCTACTTGCTGCTGCTGGCTCCTGAAACTTGGCATCTTCTTGTCTTCACAAGTGCATCGATATTAGGAGTCAAATCCTGAGTAGCAGCACATTTAACGATGTCATTCAAGTGTTTATATGTTAACCTTGAGCGCTGCTTTGTTTTATTAATTATTGTTCATTACGGAGAACATCTGTTCACAAAGATAAGTTGTCCCAAACATGGATAGAACCTTTGCAGCCATGGCTGTTAATTTGGGGTAACCTGGCACGAGATATTGATAAAACATATCCAATCCCACAGACCCAAATTTATCCTTCATAGCGGAATCGCACTGTCAATAAGCTCGAGTTGAATGTCAGTGAAAAAAGCCAAATTTGTTCTTTAGTTCACTGAATACCTGAAACCTCTGCTCAAACTCTCGCAGCAAATCTGTCATGTTGCCTTTTATTTATCCAAATCATTATCGGTTGCGAATGTTTATTTCCTGTGACTAACTCGTGTCAGTGCTGAGCTCTTTTACACATTTACTGCCCTCTAGCGGCCGGACAGAGCAGTTGGTTTGTATTGATTTTCCAAAATCATAACTTTGATAGAAATGAGCTAGAGACTCGCTTCTTTTGTTGACATACTCAGAAATTTATGCCGGGCCGGATTAAATCATCCAACGGGCCGGGTCCGGCCCGGGGACCGTATGTTTGACATGCCTGCTCTAAACTGTCCTCAGATGATGTGCTGAACCCGTTTCCTGTTCGTGTTGCAGGTGAACGAGCTGCAGCAGCGACGACTCCTGCTCCTGGATCCTCGGCTCACAGCCCTGCAGTATCACTGAACTTCCTCCGTCTGCTCCTTCTGGCTCTGTTCGGTTGTTCCTTTAATTAGACGCGTGTTAAAATGTTAAATTTTCTATCAAGACGTAACAAACGTCAGCGTTGTTGAGAAGCATTTACACTGGATGGACCTTCAGTCTAAATCTACATGCACTGCCACAAGCATCAGCTCTTATGATAGTAATTAAACAGCTGAACAGCACAGCTCAGGTTTTAAAGTTTAAAATAATTAGAAGCTGTTTGTTGGAATAACGGCTCCTTGTAGTGGCTTCACACTCCAGAGCTCATTTCCTGCCACCTATAAGTCGAGAGAAGAGAGTTTAATCCAAACACTGTCCAAGTCCTGATGTGTCTTCACCTGAAGCGGCAGGACTCAACACGTCATATTTCTATAAGACCCAGCTGTTATTTCCTGTTTTTGGTTGCACACATTAGGTTATTGGAGTTCAGTGTCATCATCCCAACAGTGTCGGCGTGGACGTTCAGTTGCTTTGTGTCCTACTGGTTCCGTTTTCCTGAGTCAACGCCTGTGAATGTAAACGTTACAGTATCAGTCTGAAGAATATTAATCAGCTTCTGGTCATGAAAAATTAAAACCACTTATGCACGTCTGTGACAATTTGCTGCTTCTGTCTCTGACTGAAGGAAATGATTCGTGTTTTCTGAAGATTCATAAGAAAAGGAGCCACATCTCCAATGTCCAGTACGTTACACGTGACCTGTGTCGACTGTTCACCGCTCTAACTATTGTTAGTTTGTGTCTGTCACTATAATAATCTGAACGTCTGGTACAGACGCCGCCTGTCACACAGTCTCTTTCGGAAAAGGAATCTATCTCCTGTTGTTTTTGTGTGTGATTTTTATTCAAACTGAACCCTCGGGAGTTTTGCTCTATTATGGCCGTTTTTAATACTTTCTATTTTACACTTAGAATCACATAGAAAATGTGTAATATGCCAATGTTTGGTATCCCAACATTTTCCCAACATTTTGGACATAAAACCACATAGAAAACACAAAATATGAAGAAATATTAAGGAAAATTATGTACTTTTTATATATAAAACCAACAAACATGCTCAAATCATTTTTAAGGTTGAAAAAGTCAAAAATAAAAATGTGTCAAATTAACTGTTATGTCATTTTTATTTTGCCATACCTTAATTTTTACACGGCCCATTAGCTTTTAATCCAGCACTTCGCATTAGTTTCTTTTCCATCTGCTTTTGTTTTTATGCTACATTAAACCGAACAAGTTTAATGTTGATCACAGACTTCTGAGGGTTAATGGCGTATAGTTTGTTGCTCTGAATTCCAATATTTTTGAAGAACATCTAAACTGGTAAATGACAGACTTGTAAATTAAAAACCTTGTAACCAGCTGCAGATGAGGTTTTTGATCTTCAGTAAAATCCAAACGTTCTTTCTTGCAGTAACATCAGTGTGACCCAAGATGGAGCCGCTTCACTGTAACGTTTGCTACTGAAGCTCCTTCCATTACAGTAAGTTCGCTGCCTGTGAGAACTCCAAACCATCAATACTACTACTAATAATTAATATTACCACCACTGTTATTACTCTTATTACTACTGCTGCTACTGACACTGCAACAATTACTGCAGCAAGTACCTAGATTGATCTTATCGATCTGCCAAACTGAAATATTATCGTGAAGCTCCTGCTCCTACTGATAGTCGTGGTTCTGACGACAGAGTCTCCCGCTGATTGTATTTGGGTTTCTGCTGAGACTAGACCAGTGGAACTAGTAGTTCCTTCTGATAGTGTAACTCTTACGGTTCCAGTGTGTCGTGGTTTAACCTCAGTCACTGAAAACTAGCCCACGACCTGGTGACTCAATGGGTGGGACCTGAGGCCCGGATGGAGACGTCTCCAGCACGAGTGAGAAGCTTAGCACCGGCTCCCCAGAAGCTGCTTCACCACGGCTACTGCCACTGCAACCGCACGTCCTGAAAATCATAGAACTGCCACGGCTACACTTTGTGTTCCTGCTATGAATACGGCCACTAGTATCACTAGTTCCAACACTTTAATGTTTCACTTTCACATTTCTGTCTTTGATTGTATAAATATCATAAAAGCGTGCGACTTCTAGTCCAGTACTCTGAGTTTCCTCTGAGATTTTGCAGGATTTTCCAAATGTGTTTAATTAGCAGAAACAGATCAAACTCCACCTGAAAACACCAGAAAATCTGTTATGTTCACTTAAACAAGTTTTTGTTCCAGTTGTTGAGCATCTGGTGGTCCTGGCTTAGTTGTCTGTGGTTTAGATCCTGAGACTTTACATATGACATAATCACCCTGTGAAACAGGAAGTGAAGAACCTTCTCTCAGAGTGAAGGGGGAAGCAGTATCAGATCAGAGCGGTGCTGGTTTTAGACTCTCTCTGGTCTCGGACAGTGAACCTGATCATGGATCTGATTTGGATCATCCTGCCAGTGGTTCTGGTCTGTGCACGGGCCCAGAATGTGACGGAGGTCAGAGTGAAACTGGGTCAGAGCGTCACCCTGAACTGTTCAGTGGATAATTCAGATGTGCACTGGTATGTGGAGATCCACAGTCAGGTTCGAGGATTAATCGGCCGCACATTCAGTGGGTTCCTGAAAGTTCTAAGTACTTTGTTTCCAGTTCGATGAGCAAATACTCCGCCTGGGAAAACAGCCTGATGATCAGCAACATCACCACAGAGGATCGTAGACTGTACTTCTGTGGCAGGAAGATAAACGATGATATTCAGTTTGTGGACAGGTTCACTCTGGTCTCAGGTAGGTTTTTGTTTTAAAGAAATTGTTCTTTCATGCCTCTTGACTTGAAATATTAAAACAATCAAGGTTGTGTGATGTCTCATTAATTTCTTTAACTGTTAAACGCATAATACAAGAACTGAAAGTCTTGTTCACTGTTCCCCTGATTTCTATCCGTTGCCATTTAAAACACTATTTACACAAGTTTTCAAGATATATTCCTAGTGGGTCCCCAGCTGGAACCAGGGATAAGTTTGGGAACCCTGTGTCAGGGATCCTTGTCATGATTATTGACTGTCCGGACAAAAACTGTCTCATGAAGGGGGACAGAGAGATTAGCAAACTCGTCAGCAGAGCACCAATCAAAAACCAGTTCTCTGACACTGCACCTGATTCAGACAGTTGATTCAGACAGTTGAGGTATCCCAAAACCAGGTCCAGGCTACTGAGGTGAGAGCAAACCCTGTATCATCCAGATAAAGCAGTAGGGGAGGACACATGGTTCCCAAACACACAGGTCCAGGCATATCTTTGTAGGTGGGTCACCTGTGTTCTTCATCTACCAGAGTGTGTTCCCGTGGTATAATAAAAAGGACCAGATGTTCAAGCTTTCTCAGCTCTGAGTGTGATTATTTGCCTTCATGGAACTAGAAATGCTCTATGGTCATCTGAGCCTTTAAATAATGTCAACCTCAACACACACTGTGTGAGGTGCTGGACTGTGGAAGTCGTTTCATCGTGTTCTGTAACCTGATGGAAATCACTAAGTGTGGAGTCAACATGTCCGCTGATGGTCACAGTTCGGACAGTTCTGTAAATGCTTGGTCCCTACAACGCAGGTCTTGTATTGTCTGAATCCCCCTGCATCAGCAAAAGGAGAAACACAAGACTTTTTGGAACTTCAGCATTGACACTCCAAACACAATGTGTCTTCTAATGCAAGTGTCACACAACGTTGGGACAGTTTTGTTAGTGTTTCAATTCACTGATAACTCATTCATACATGTATTTTTTTTTAAACTCTCAAAGTGGGTTTTCTACCATATAACATCATCAGATTTACCCTGCAGACATGAGAGTATCATGAAAAATCCACTCCAGCTGTCAGAAATGTGTGTTGCATTGACTGAAAAAGTGCAACTATCCCGTTTGAACCCAAGGAAGTGAACGTGTTTTGTTTGTCTGTGACCTCATAAACCCAAATAACATGTATGATTATTGCCACAATTTAAGGGGCGTCGTGTTTACTGTTCCTTTATTCAGTTTTTCAGTGTTTCTTTTTCAGATGTTCCTGCCAGTCCATCCAACAACGTCTCTGAAGGGAACAACGATGATCAGCAGCCCAACGTGATGTGTCAGAATAAGTTGGTGATATGCGGCTCATACGCCCTGAATGCCTTGCTCCTGCTCGGTGAGTGTGGCACTAGTTTAAAGACGTTTGTTAGCTTGGTGCTGGAGCAGACAGGGTGCATGAAGGAAGCCGTGGGATATTAACCGCATATTTCACGGTAAAATCAGCTCCTGAATGTTTGTCATTGCCTCGTATCAGGTGCAGCACTAGAAGGTTCCTAGCTGTTTTGTAAAATTCACACATTTATCTGCAGAGAACCAAGCAGGCGGTGACGTGTTTTCTATGTGGTTTTTATTTCCAAGGAACAGAAAAGTACATCTGTTCTATTCAATTCAGTTCAACTTTATTTATATGTCGCTAATTTACAACAAAGTCATCTCAAGGAACTTTACATAATAAGTACACAACTATACAGACATTTAGAGAAAACCCAACATACAACAGCAACAGTGGAGAGGAAAAACTCCCTTTAACGGGTAATATCTCCAGCAGAACCAGGCTCAGGGTGGGCGGATATCTGCCTTGACCGGTTGGGGTGAGTGGAAAACACTGAGCAGGTTGGTAGGACCAGTAGCTGCTCACTCTTGGACTTCTAGAGACGCTTCATGTTGGTGTTTGAATCTAGAGTCCGTTTGAAGGTGACTCACCTGAGACTCTGCTGCAGGTTTGTTTTCTGCACTCGTGTGTTTGAAGAGGAACAACTGTCGCCGTCAGGTGACTGATCCTCCACCTTTACAAACCTCGGACTCCCAGCAGGTAAACCCTGATCCTGTCGTGGTACAACTACTCGCCCGTTCACTGCAATCTTTCTACTAGTCCCAGCACTTCTCTCAGTGCTGCTACTGCCTGTGTGGAACTTGCTCCTCTTTCTTACCCCTGTGTGGTTCTCTGTTCTCTCGCTGTGTGTTGCAGTATGCAGAGATCCAGTTCCGCCCCTTCAGAGCCCCCCCACCTGCTCCTTCACAGTGTATTTACTCCAGAGCTCAGCTTCCTGGATGCTGACGGAGACACGTGGACTGTACCTGAAGAGCTGGTCTACTCACCTGTAGTATCCACATTGGACCTTAACGTAGCTGGGATGAAGGACTTCCTGTTCCATCAGGATTTTGAGTTCTTGGTGCTTGTGGACGGTTCAGTTGTTTGTCTGTCGGACTTGACCAAGTGTGTTTCACTAACTGACAACCTGTTTTATGACGTGAACTCAGGAACACGTTTAAAGTGAAAGGATTTTGACATTGTGTGTAACACCCCTGAGGAGGTGGTGCTGTGTTGTTCTAGAGCTCAGTTTTCTTTCTGCAGTGCTGTGACTCGTTCTCAGGTTTCAGACGTTCACTTATGGAGCCGAAAGAAAAAAGTCTAAAGTTTCAAAAACAATTGAAACAATTGAACATGAATTATAGAGAAAACCACCGAAAGCCACTTTACTTTTCAAATTCAGCTGAGCAAATCAAGCAGCAGATCACAACAGAGTAACCTCAAAGCAGTTGGGAGAGAGAAGCCTACAAACTTGCTGTGAGCATAACTAAGTGAAACAGAACCAGGTACAGGGTGGGGGGTCGTCTGGACCAGTTGGGTCGAGTGGAGAGAGAAAAGAAAACAGGGGCCACAGTTTCTGCAACTTCATATGATATTTTTCATGGATTTGTTGAATAAACAACATGTAATTACTTGGATGATGTATGTGAAATAAAAACAACACAGTTCCACAGAGTCATTAACGTCCCTGTGTGTGTGTTTCCTATAGATGACGGAAAAATCTAATAGTTAGCAAGCAAGTCCTCCTGAAACCAATTCTAGTTCTTTACTCAAAGTTCTGCTTTAGTTCTGCTTGTTTAGGTCAGACAGGAAACGCACAGTGACGTTCAGCTTCTTCGTGCAGTGTGCTCATGCTTGTGTCACATATCAAAACACCTAAAACTTGCAGCAACACCTTTCTTATCGGACTTACCTGGTTCCTCCCTGCAGACGCTGATGAAGCCCACAAGCCGAAACACGCCAGTCAACAAACTGCAAGTGTTTGAGCTTTTTAAATCACCTCAGCTCGTCAGGAGGTGAAGCTGTGCCAGAAATTCCCGTTTGGTGTTTGTGTCCATGTGATGTAGCTGTGGCCATTCGTCCAGCTCCACCTGGCTGGGCACGAGCCACAACGTAGAGCAGGTAGTGAAGCAGCTCTTCCTCCTTAAAACATGTAGCTGTGGACCAAGTCTTTAATAGTCCAGGTCAAAGGTCAAACAGGGATTGTTAGCAGCTCCAGGATCCACCATGGTCACTGCAGAGTCATGTGCAGACTCTAGAACACTGACCTTACCTCTGTCTGCTCGGAAAACCTTTGTATTAATTAATGACCTGCATTATCTACTGTAGTTGAACAGGCTTTTAGAGACACAAAGAGATAACAACACTCTTTGGTGCAGCCTGATTGTTTTATTGCAACTGATGAACTGCTCTACTGGTTCATTCTGGTTCCAGTGAAAAGACACCATGGGGAACATGGGAGGATCAGTTTCAGAGGAAGTATTTGGTACATGCTGGTGCCTACGTGGCACAGTACGTGAAAACAAAACTGACGTTTGTTAAAAAGTATGTTAACAAACTCGTAAGACTCACTTCCTACACCAGATGCTGCACCGACACACAGCTGGAAACAAACATCTGGACCTTTAAATCCAGAGCCCACAGTGAACCTGTACAGGCAGTGATGAGACCTCTGTAATTCAATTCAGTTCAATCCAACTTATTTATATGTTGCCAATTCCCAACATCATCATCTCAAGGCACTTTACATATTAAAGTTCAGACTATACAGACATTTAGAGAAAACCCAACAAATTCCCCTTGAGCAGCTATAAGCCCAACCGGTTGGGCTGAGTGGAAAACATTGGGCCGCTTGGTAGGACCAGTAGCTCCAAAGCTGGGGACACCTGAGGACAGGGACAGAGGGAGGGAGACTGAGAGGGAGAAAGACGACTATGGGACAAAGAGGACACAGAGTTAATGTCTTACAGTGGTGACATATAAATGTGGGCTGAGAGGA
Source organism: Channa striata (assembly GCA_033026295.1). Lineage (NCBI taxonomy): Eukaryota > Metazoa > Chordata > Actinopteri > Anabantiformes > Channidae > Channa > Channa striata. The sequence continues at coordinate 35,515,022 of CM065170.1, forward strand.
GGACAGTGCATCAGGGGTTGGTCCCCCAGCAGTCTGAGCCTATAGCTGCAGGACTAGAACTAACTATAAGGTTTGGAGTCTCGTCTTAAAAGTAGAGAGGGTGTCTGCTTCCCGAATCTTAACTGGGAGCTGGTTCCACAGGACAGGAGCTTGATAGCTAAAGGCTCTGCCTCCCATTCTACTTTTGGGAAGTAGACATGCTTGTAATTTGATTAATTGATTTGTTTCATCTAATTCACAATCAGAAAAGTGTTTATTTCCAGGCACAGTTAAGAACACTCAACAGTATTAGGAATTTGTCTTGGTGTCAGGTGAAAACACAAAGTTAAGATGCAAAGGTGTGACACAATATGAAATTTGTGCAGAAATGAAGTGACTGTAAGTTGGGGAGATTATCAAGAAGGCTCAGCAGAGGCTGTACTTCTTGCGGCAGCTAAAGAAGTTCCACCTCCCTGTAAAGATGCTGGTGAACTTTTACACTGCCATCATTAAATCCATTTTTATATCCGCCATCACAGTCTGGTTCGCTGCAGCCACGGCCAAGCCGATCGGCTGCAACCTTCCATCTCTCCAGGAGCTGTACGTCTCTAGTTAATTAATAAAGTCCTATCTTATCTTATCTCTTATCTTAGGACCCAGAGACGAGCAGCCAGGATCGCAGTCGACCCTTTTCAGCCCGACATAAACTCTTTCAGCCCCTCCTCTCTGGCAAGAGGCTCCGGTCCATTAAGACCAGGACCTCACACCACAACAACAGTCTCTTCCCCAGAAACTGCACAGTGGCCAAATCCCCCCCGATATCACTGTTATATATGTTATATATACACTGTTATATATACTGTTAAGTGTTCTTAACTGTGCCTGGCAGTAAACAGATTTCTGATTCTGACTCTGATTCTGATGTATTGAAAATGTCTGTGAATACTGGAGCCAACTGAGTGGCACAGTGCTTATGGGTGGAGGGGGGGACAGAGTCTGGGCCTGCATATTTGTGAAGATTGAGCCGTTTAAACAGCCTTTTGACATCTCCCTCTTTGATAGTGAGAGGTGTGAGGGGCAGAAGAGGGGGGGCTCTGAGGTGTGAACCGGCGTAATAGTGGAGGAGCTGCTGCTGCTGATCATTGGCTGGCAGGGAGTCTCAGGTCTGTCCCATTGTTTGTCAAAGCGGCAGTAGAACTCATTCAGGCTGTTGGCCAGGCGCGCCAAAACACCAAGGCTGCCATCTTGGCTGAAGTGGTTTCATAGATAGATATAACTGTGCGTCATCAGCGCAGCAATGAAAATTTCCAGGGTTTTCTAATAATGTTGCCAAAGGAGACATATATAGAGTAAATAGTATTGGTCCTAACACAGAGCCTTGTGGAACTCCATAACCAACTTTTGTGTATGTGGAAGATTCATCATTAACATGAACAAATTGGAATCTATCTGATAGATAAGATTTAAACCAGTTTAGTGCAGTTCCTTTAATTCCAATTACATGTTCTAGTCCCTCTAATAATATTTTACATTTACATTTAGTCATTTGGCAGATGCTTTTATTCAAAGCAACTTACAAGTGAGGTACAGGCAACCCATAAAATCTAAGTTAAGAAAGAAAAACATCAAAGTAAAGTGCTATCAAAGAAGTGTTTCACTTTCATGAGATGCAAGTACAAGAAAAAGTAGAAAGGTTTTTTTTTAAAGGAAGATACAGAAGAGTTCTGTGTTATCTGTGTTATAAGAAAGCAGTGTTATAAATGCATTAAGTGAGGTCGCTGAGCGCGCAGAGTTTGGCAGCTCATTCCACCACCGTGGGATCAGTCCTTTTTGGCTGGTTAAAGAAGAGGCGTGCTGCTGCATTTTGGATCATCTGCAGGTTGCATTAATCAAGACGAGATATGATCAATGCCTGCACGATGAGTTGAGTTGTGTACTCAGAGAGGCAGGATCTGATATTCCTGAAGTTGTGGAGAGCAAATCTACACGACCTAGAGACTGAGGCGATGTGTTGTGTAAAGCTCAGTTGGACGTCAATGATGACCCCCAGATGGGGGGGTCGACTGGCCGACTTAGCGGGGACAATTACTGCAGATCCAATGTTGATGCTGATGTTGTGTTGTGTCGAAGGTTTGGCTGGGAAGACTAGAACCTCAGTCTGGGAGATGTTGAGCTGAAGATGTCTTTCTCTCATCCAGGCAGAGATGTAAAAGAGACAGGTAGAGATGCATGTCGAGACAGTAGAGTCATCTGGTGGAAAGGACAGGAAGAGCTGCGTGTCGTCTGCATAGTGATATGAAAAGCCATGTGAATGGATGATAGAACCCAGGGAAGAAGTACAGATGGATTTTGTGATTAATAGTGTCAAATGCAGCACTAAGATCTAGCAGAACTAGTATAGAGACAAGTCCATTATCTGAAGCCAGAAGAAGATCGTTGGTGACTTTAATCAGTGCAGTTTCTGTGCTATGGTGAACTCTAAATCCTGACTGAAATTCTTCAAACAAGTTGTTTCTGCGCAGGTGGTCACATAATTGCTTTGCAACTACTTTTTCAAGTTGGATGTTGGTCTGTAATTGGCTAAAACACCTGCATCAAGACAAGAGATGTCTCTCTGTCGGCACAAATGTGTGTCTTTGTATGAAGACGTGTTCTGCTGTAAACACTGCTCACATTAACAAGCTGCGCAGCAGGTGGTCAGTCATCTGTGTCTTAGTTTTGCACGTTGACCTATTCATCAGGTTAAAAACAAACCATTTAACATTTTTCTTTTGAAATGAATCATCAGCTTTTACACGATGACGTGTTTGTTTCAAACCTCTTGTCTATCGAATAAAAACACAGCGGGCTTGGAGTATCATCAGACTTTAGCTGTAGTACGAGTGAATGCAGGACTTTGACCCTGACGTGACGTGATGTGCGTTAGTGAGGACTGTTCCTGCTAACCGTGACTGGCTGGTTACATGCAGAGACGTGTTGACCACTGCTGCAGACGGGAAACACAGGGGCAGGCCGTGGTCACAGGTTCTGCTCTTCAGTCCTCATCTCTGTTCTCGTCTGCAACAAACCACCGACATCTGTTCACAGTATTAATTTAACACTAACACCCAGCAGAAGACGAAGAGTGTCAAACTTATGTTGCAGTGTTTGCTGCTGCTACTCTACATTGTAGTTGTTAACCTGCAGCTCTGTTAGTACAGTGACCACGAGGAGTGTTACACCAGACACGGCTGTGCTCGGCCAAATATCCAACATTACATTCACTTTAAATATTTCAATCTGTTGCTGTGAGTGCTGCAAATGATAGTGTGTTAGTGGAACGAAGAAAGGAGATAACTGACAGAAAATTATACGTGTTCATTTATTTATTGTGGAGAATCATCAGTTGCAGGCTCATCCATGATGTGAAGCTGTCCTGCTCCACAGGCAGCGAAGCAGATCCCCATCCAGATCCTGCTCTCATACGTTATGACTGTGTTTTGTTCAGCTGTCCACAAAAGGAATTTGAACCTCTAAGATCGACCTCATTTGCTGCCTTCAGTGTTTTTTTATTGCTATATACATATTTCTCATTTTGAATAAATCAAACAAGTATGAACATCCGTGTAAACGACAGTGTCGTCTGCAGATAAAGTGACATTTTGTAAAGTTGTGGACGGTTTATGTTGTTTGTGTTGTTGTCACTTGTTCTGCACCGCGACAGTTTTTTTTTGTTTAAGCCACAGAGCTGCAGAGTGAGGGGGAAACGTGTTATGTGCACAACTGCTGTGTGGTCAGAAGGTGGGTGAGCAACCTGCTCATCTCTAGAGATGGAATCACAGAAAAAACCTGCATGCAGATTATTAACGTCTGCACGGCTGATTTTCAACAATCTTTAAGTGACACTATAGTCATGTTGTTCCAGGGGCTTGTGCATATTTCCACGGGGGGTGTCTCCATTTGACCATGTGAGAACTTTATGTTTAACGGTTTCAAAGCTCAGTTTAAAGAAAGATGAAATGAGCCAAAAATATGAAAAATGACAATTGAGCAAACACAGTGACACAGTGCAGTGACACATCAGTTCTGTGTCCAAACTTGATTTCGATTGTTTAGTGTGCAGCCCTGCAGCGTTCCGACACACAGATGCACAGGAACAGTTTGTATGTTCATACTTATATCTGACAAACAGACGTTATGAAAGAATAAGCTGGAATTACCTCAGCACCAGCATCAGTGGCAGTAGGAGTGTTGGACCTTGAAGCAAATGTTTTAATGAATTCACCTTCAGAAAAGAAGCAGAATATTTTCTGTATATTTGTGGTTTTTAATTGGATTAATGTGCTTGATGTCGTTTGAAATCAGATTTTTTTTCTCTGTAAGGGGGGGAAACTGAAACCACATCCTGCCTCAGACTTCACCCATCACCTAAAGTCTGATCGTTAGCGAGACTAGAGACTTTAAATATTTCCATACTTCTTTAATGCTGAACGCATGTGAGTGTGGGACGTCCCGTCTCATTCAAAGAAGACACGTCTGGGAAAAGCACAGCTCTGTAGAAATGTGTCACAGCAGCTTTGTGAATCCAACACCTGATCACCAGCTGTAATATCAGCAGCTGGAAGCTTTTGTTATAAGAGAGAAAGCTACAGCAGCACTAGGTGTAATACAGCTGTAACTGTGCTAAGAGAAGATGTACAGAACACAAAGAAAATGTTAACAGTTCAGGAATTAAAGCAGAGAAGAAGAAAAGAAAGAGCCACAGGCTCTCTTTGTGTTTCCTGTTAGCAGGAACAGTCGTCGCTGATACACAAATTACTCAGACATGAAATCAGGGTGAAAGCAGAAAGTGCAGCTCTGATGAAAACACTTTTTTTGTACTGTACTCGTCCATATTTGAGAACCCACGAGGTTAGAAACAGCGAGTCATTTCTTAAAATAGAGCCAAACGACGACCTTCATACACCTGCAGTGAATGTGCGTGTACAAAGGTCGTCTGATGTCGAACGTGAACAGCTGTGGTCACATGTTGGTCGACAAAGGCTGAGCCGCTGTGTTTTTGTTCTATATGTCTTTTAAACATCACAGTTTTTTTTTATGATCGTGAACACGTGAGGCCATTTGTGATAGACACAGTATCACAAACTGGCCCGGGTTCTGGCCCAAGTTCTGTCTTTACTCGTTGACAGTTATTTTACCACATGTACACTGTCAGTGGTCACATTTACCTGTGAACTGCGCCAAAAAAGTCACGTGTGATCTGGATCAGAAGGTGATCTGCTCTCGAACGGTGACCCGTGCTGACAGTCACACCATGTTCACGCGTGTGTTGGGAGCCCGATGTGGGAAATGTTCGGCCCAGTAACAGAACGTTCGTGTGATGTGGCGTGGAACTCTCTCTTAAAGACACGCTGGATGTTCGAGCTTCTTTACTGATCACACTGTAAACTGTATGATTACAGGCCTACAACCTCATATTTATCTCAGATTTATCTTATATTTATCTCATATTTATCTCTCTGTGTCAGTACGGACGGAACTCGATGCACATGTTTTGTACTTTTGTACCTGAGTAAAGTCTGATGAAAGTCTAAAGTTGAATGCGGGACACTGGTACTAAGAGTTTGACCTGTGTGTGTGTGTGTGTGTGTGTGTGTGTGTGTGTGTGTGTGTGTGTGTGCACAGACTTTATTGCTTGAAATGCACAAAAGTGAATTTGATTTAAAATTAATTGGCTCCACAGTAAATCACACACACAGTTTCTTTGTACCACTGAACACACACACACACACACACACACACACACACACACACACACACACACACACACACACACACACACACACACTCCAGGCACCAGCTATGATAAGTGTGAACTTGACCTCGGGACCTGGTGTCAAAAGCATCTCTGAAGACATGAAAGTAGTTCACAACCACAGTGTGAGAAAAACTGACAAACTGACGAGCTGAAGCTGATCGTGGATCATCATATAAATTCAGGACCAGTGCTTTAAGTTCAGTCAGCCCAGTAATGAACACACACACACAGAGTTTGATCACTGGACAGGACCAGCACTGTCTCTGCAGGACAGATGGACTGACTGATGGACGCTGAGCTGTGCTGCCACCTGCTGATTCTACACGAAAAAACAAGTGAAATAACCCAGAGGTGACAACAGGTCGTGGTGGACATCGTCCACGGGGTCCGGATGGTCCTGGCCAGCATCATGTCAGGGGTGGAGGGTAAAAAATAAAACACGTCTCCATTATGCTGAAAACCAGGACCGGTGCTGTGTGTCCTCTAATACTCATCATGCTACGACTCAGAGTAACTTTACACACGTGATTTATCCGAGCAAAGTGTTTACGGAACGAAGGCCAACATTCGGCGGGAAAAGTTCAAAGGTCATTTGTAGAAATGACGGGCGGGAGGAGACACACATACGGTTGGTACTCGAAGCTGCGCACAACTTGGTTGGAATCACTGCACCCAGAAAACAGACCCGTTCCACTTTAAACAGCGTGAAACAGAGGATGAGAGACCTGTAAACGACTGTGAGGACACTGTGAGGACGAGGACACTCTGAGGACGAGGACACTGTGAGTTTGGACAGCTTTACTTTCCCTCCTCGGGCTGAGCTGAACTGAGGCTCGGAAAGCAGAGGCTCGGTGTGACACTCAGCTCAGGACGCATCGGAATCATGCCCATGTGCACTGGCAGGAGAGACAAATATATATTGTAGTGGCCTGGCCAGTGGACCAGAGGCTGGGCCGCCGAGGATTATGGGTAATGAAGACGTTGCTGTATTTTAGAGTGTTTTAGTGTATTTTAGTGTAGTCGTGTCGGTGATTGTGGCTGTGGGGAATGTGCTTGATTGTGTGGGGATATTGGATGTGTTTTATGTGGGGTTTATGTGCAAGTGCTGGTCGGCACCGTGAGGGAAAGTATTGTGTGTGGGAGTGACCATCACAGTGACCAGCTTGTGCTGTTGTTGGCTGTTCTGGAAAGTTTTGGAGGAAATAGCCAATAAAAGACAAAGCTGCTCTACTTGTTTCCTTCTGGGACACTTGTAGTTGTGCGGTGTATGGGGCACAATTGATCTCACTTCCATTACCTCTGGTTCTGGTTAGCTGTTAGCAACCCTGCTAGCTGTAGCTGCCACCCTCTATCTGTCAAACTCCCACACTAAAACGGGCTGACGCTGTTGGAGCCATACCTCCCCAGCAGCTTCGGACGGCGTCCATTGGGTTCGGGGCAATTCTCTCTCGGGGGGGAAATAACGCTGAGCGAGTGGTGGCTTACTACAGTTGCAGCCTGAGTCACCCAGAGAGGAATTACTGTTATTCGGTGAGCTGCTGGCGGTCATCCTGGCTGTGAGACATTTCCGGCCCTATGTCCTGGGCACCCAGTTCACATTGAGAACTGACCAAGCTTCTCTCACCTGGCTGCTCAACTTCAATCAGCCCGAGGGTCAAGTGGCGATGTGGTTGGAAGTGTTGCAAGAGTTCGACTTTGAGATCCAACATCTACCAGGGTGACGGCATGGTAATGCTGACGCTCTTTCCCGCTGTCCCTGGTTGAAAGAAGGGTGCCGCTGCTGTCAGCATCAGGAGGAGCATGAGGCAGGGCCATCAACGGCGATGGCTTGACCGGGTGGAGACTCGACAACGTCCAGATGGCCAGCAGTGTCAGCGAAAGAGCCGGAGATCAGCTTCATTCACAGTGGCTCAGTCTGGAGCTGCATGACGGTGTCCTCTACAGGCGGTGGAAGGTGCCAGGTGGGGGGTCAGACCATCTGAACTCCTGGTTCCTCGTGCCCTGCAGTCAGAGGTCCTCCGGTGGGTTCCATGGGTCATGGGGGCTGGCCACTTTGGAAACTCCACGACGGTACGTCGGCTGCTACAGCTCTTCCACTGGCAGGGCTGTCATCAGGATGCTGAGCTTCACGTCCACTGCTGTGATGACTGTGTGGCCGGAAAGGCCATGCGCAATGCTCCCGGGGTCCGCTACAGCAATACCTGGTTGGGGCGCCCATGAAGAGGGTCGGGGTGGACTTTGGGTCCCTTTCCTACAACACAGTCTGGCAACCGCTACAGTCTGGCAACTGCTACACTCTGGTCACTATGGATTATTTCACAAAGTGAAACCCACCGTAGTTGCCAAACACAACTAGCTAGCGTTACAATATGTTAAGGACAAACTGAAAATGGAAGTAAGAAGACACCAACAGTGACCAGAGCTCTACACATCATCTGCTTGGGACTCATTAGCATGGCAGAACATCATCTTTGTAAGTACATTTGGATTGGACATAAACTTTGGGAACTTTATCAACACAAGACAAAAACACAAGCTCAAACGGGCGCAGGAGTTAAACACGAAAGTACAAGAGTGGGAGACACGGCGGGTTGAGGAAAGCGGTAAACGTGGAGGAACCAATTTGTCTGATATGAGTTGCCATGACGACAGTGCAAACTAAATCTGTTTTGCTGCGTAACAGATTTAGGAGAGTTGTAAACATACTTGACTACATGAACTGGTGACATCAGATGCTGCAGATGTTCATCAACTAGACTGTGTCAACCTGCACATTCTTTATTCTGAATGGTTTTCTGAGCCACTGGTTTAAACTTACAATCTCGTATTATTTTCATCTGTGATGGCTTTAATTTACAGCCTGGACCTCACAGATCTGAAACGGTTCATTTTACTCACGCGTAAAACCTGTGCAGAGCATGTCCAGGTCATATTTGTAGGCACACAGGAACAATGTGCAAAGATTGGAGAATAAAGGGTGTGAGTAGGAGGTAATAATTCTAATGTTACCGTTCAACCACTGTCCATGGTCCATCTAGTGATGGGGGTGTTGGGGGTTTTGTGGGTTGCTCCACCGGGAGCTGTAGGAGGAGCTGTAGATGTATTGGGAGCTAGATTTCCAGTAGCAAAACCAAAGGGATGCTGCATAATGTGATAACTGTGTCCGGAGTCTCTGTGGTGGACACGCCTGGACTGTCCAACACTCAGCTGTCTGAAGAGCAGGTGGAAGCAGAGCTGATTCACGCTGTAGATCTGAGTAGTACAGGAAGATCTGAAGACTGTGGAGAAGATGCTGAGTCGGATGGTTAGAGACACATTTAGAGTGAGACAATGTTGGACGGAGAGGACAGGGACACAGTGTCACAGTTCAACTCCAGACTACAAACCCTGACAACTTCATAAAAATCCTTAAATTCCGTCAAGAATGTTTTCGCGTTGACGTACTTAATGTCCAGTGTTTTAGGAGCCTAAATATTTTACTTTGTACCTTTTGATCACAGTTAGTCTTTTTTGTGTTCAACTCAAACATTTTCATCTTTCATGCTCACACTCACTACATTTAAAACACTGCTGAAAACAGAACTCTTCCTCATATTCCTCATATTGTGTTAGTTTGACACACTGAGGCCTGCGTTATTTCCTGTATTTATTTATTTCCTGTGTTACTGTTTATCATATCATTTATAAATATTGTTTACAGTGTTTCATGGATGTGGCCAATAGATATGAAGGAGTTTTTGTATTTTATCACCTTTTGAAATATTATTTTTGATTCTGGTTCTATATGGTTCTGAATGTTTTAAGTGAAATGTACAGGGCCTCCACAAACTCTCACCACTGGGACTGTGCACTGGGAGGAGACTAGGGACGAATTATAAATGACAGACAAACTGAAAATTAAATTATTCATTAACAAGACACCAACCGTGACAAGAGCTCCCTCATCACTCATCATTGACGGTAAACATGGCATTACATTTGTTCACAGCTTGTTTATATTGTTTGTTTTTAACCAAACATTTCCACATATGATGCAAAAAGAAGTAATTTATGAAAAACTTAATCAACATGAGATGAAACTATGAGTTAAACACAATGTCTGAAATAAACATTGTGTATTTATGAGTTTGTCTAAGTCAGTATCTGCGTCTACAACGTTGCAAAGGTTTAGACAAAATAAGCAGAAAATATAAATCTAAGAAGTCAGTACTGTGGCCTCATCAGTAAATCTTCCCATTTGAAAGAGAGAGTGCTGACAGAGAACCAGTTTAACCAGTTTAACCAGTTTAACCGTAATGGACATGTGACTGTTTTGACCAGTGATGAAGTGAAACCAACATATCTGCAGAGCAACAGGTTACATTGACCTCTATGCTTTTCAGCTTTTTATATTTTTATTATACTTTTTCATCTAAATTATATTTTTGTATAGTTTTGTTGTATCATCCTTTGATTTTTACTGGTGCAGATGTTTGGAGGTCTTGGTTTAAAGTTCAACTCCTTCCAACCCCCACAGCATCGTTTTTTTAATTTTTAATTAGCCAGATTGGATGCTGGGAGAAGTCGTCATAAATAGATGTGGATTCATAAAGTAGAATAAAGATTTAATTTATAAAGTTTATATGTCAGCAACAAGATGTTTTTATAATTAAAAAAACTTAGGAGATGTCTCCAGAACTACGGTGAGTCTAAATCTAAATTTTTTCAGTGATCTTCAGGTCTCTGTCATCTCAATGTGCACTGGAAGAAGCTGAACTACATCAAAACAATCACAGGAAAAAATTTATTTGTTAACGCTACTTACACAATATAACACAAAACACATGTTGTATAAGTGCTGCTCTGTTGATCTGGATGCAAAAAGTGTCAATTTCTTCATAGATCAAAGAGATAATCACCAAAGTGATTCTTAAATACAATCATAATAAAAAAAAAACGTGACTATCTCTGTATGTTTGTGCCTCAGTATTATTCATCTTGTATGTGATGCCAAAGAATAGGTTCCGTGTAGATACAATAGGCTTGTTGATGAAAAGTTGCCGGCATTAATGCGTGCGGGTCAGTTTGGGTAACAACACAGACTTTTTTTAAAAACAATTTTTTTTATCACCGTGCTACTGGTAATAATACTACAGAGCCCAAGAAGGGAGTCCGAAGTAAACCTCCCAGGGAGCTTTATTGTAAACTAATAACGTTTAAATTAGGAGTGCAGCATTTACAGCATCATCAATGTGAGTGAAATTGTCCAACTGAGTCAAAGGAAGCGGACCTCAGGATTCTGCTGGTTGGGAAAACTGGAGTGGGGAAGAGCGCAGCGGGAAACACCATCCTGGGAGAAAGGCTTTTGAAAGTCATCTGTCTCTTTCCTCTGTGACAGCAACATGTCGGAAGGAAACAGGAGAGTTTGGTGCTTTAACACTGGCTGTAGTTGATAGTCCAGGTCTTTATGACACAGAAAAAAACAATGAGCAGGTGATTGAAGAAGTTGCTAAATGCTTCTCTTTAGCTGCCCCTGGGCCTCATGTCATCTTGGTTGTTCTGCAGCTGGGCAGATTCACAAAAGAAGAACAAGAAACAGTTGAAATCATCAAGAAAGTGTTTGGAGAACGAGCAGCATCTCACACTATGGTCCTGTTCACACATGGAGACGGTCTGAAGAAAACAACAAAGTCTATGGAGGAATTAATGGTGGGATTGAAGCTGTCAGTGCCGTCATCAAACAGTGCGGTGGAAGATATCATGTGTTTGACAACGACGATAAAGATGATTCTCAAGTTCGTGAGCTGGTGGTGAAGATTCAGATGATGGTTGGAAAATAATGGAAACTACTACACTGAGGAAACGTTCCAAGAGGCTGAGAAAGCGATGAGCAAAGAAAAGGAACGACTTCTGAGAGAAAATCCAAAAATGAGCCCTGAAACAGCAAGAAGACGAGCAGAAAGAGACAACTCGTTTATTCAAGCCATCCTTTGTAAAGCAACTGTTGGAACAACTTTAGGAGCAACGTCTAGGCCAATTGTTGGAGCAACTACTAGAACATCTGGAGGCGCACCTATAGGAGCATCTGCTAAAGCATTTGCTGGAGGATCTGGAGGCACACCTGGAGGAGCATCTGCTGGAGCATTTGCTGGAGCATATGACGGAGCAGCAGCAGTTGGAGCAGCCATTGGAGCTGAGCGTGGTCGACTGGGAGCCGCATTTGGACTTACAGTTGGAGCTGCGCTGGGATTCCAAATGGGATGCTGCATTTTGTGATATTCCATGATATATTCTCCTACAGCAATATTAAAAAGGAGTAACTGGGAAAATAATCAGACAGCACTTATTTTTAATTGATTTCTTTTCCTTTTTGATTTGATGTGTTATAGATTATTAATAAAGTACAAACTGAAGCGTTTAATGTGATGCTGCTTTTGTGTGTGTTGTCTGTTGAAAAGAGGGAACAGTTTTAATGTGAGATAATTGATTTTGATTTCTTCACCTATCACAATGTAATTTATCGAAGTTCTAACATATAGATAATAAAGATAAGATAAAGACAATAAATATGAGAAGCGATCAACTGTGTCAAGACCTTTGTTTTATAAAATATTTAGTACATTATAATGACATCACCGAAGTGTTAAGATGTTAGTAGTTACACAGTTGTTCATAAGAGTCATTGTTCTACTTTAAATGCACAAGACAACAAGTACAGCATCAACTATTAAAGTATTACTCATCTATCACTTCATTTTATCAATGATTTTAATGTTGTTGTTGCTGACAAAGACTCTGCTTGAGCACAGCACCTGATCCATGACGGTCTCTTTGTCTTTCACACACTGGTTCTGTTGTTTTCAGACTCTGGACTCAGAGCGGTGCTGGTGGGTCCAGAGAAAACGGGGAAGAGCTCTGCAGCAAACACCATCCTGGGAGAGGAGCTGTTTAACTGTGACACAGGGTTCAGTCCTCAGACACGGTCCAGTGAGAAGAAAGAAGGTGATGTTCTGGGTTTCAGAGTCTCTGTGGTGGACACCCCCGGACTGTCCAACACTCAGCTGTCTGAAGAGCAGGTGGAAGCAGAACTGGTTCACGCTGTAGATCTGAGCTCTCCCGGTCCTCACGTCTTCCTCCTCACCATCCAGCTTGGAAGATTTACCAAAGAAGAACAAGAAGGTCTGAAGACTCTGGAGAAGATGCTGAGTCCTGACGTCTCCAAACACTCCATGGTGCTGTTCACCTACGGAGACCGACTGAAAAGGACCGACATGGATCAGCTGATCAAAGAGGACCAGAACCTGCAGGCGCTGCTGAGGAAATGCAGCATCCAGTACCATGTGTTTAACAACAAAGACATGGGGGACAGAAACCAGGTCAAAGGGTTGTTTGACAAAATAGATTTGATCTCAGAAGGAGGACACACGTTTTACCAGAGAAGGTCTTCACCTTCAGTGTGTGTTAGCAGATGGGTCAGTCGTGTTAGGATGATGTACCGTTTTTGGTTCGGATGGTTAGAGACACATTTAGAGTGAGACAATGTTGGAGGGAGAGGACAAGGATACAGGGAAGTATAAGGAGAGAACATAATCAAATGTTTAACCTCTAACATCTTTATGTGTTGTAGCTTAAACATTTGATCACATGCCACTTTGGATATTTGGATCACAGTCAAAGTCTTTATTTGGACAATATAATATGTGACATATAAGTAAAAGAATAAACATCTGTCTCTGCAGTTCCAGCCTCTGCTCAAAGTCTTTATGCAGGGACAACACTGCTTGGACACGTCCACCAATTAATTTCTGGTGAACTCTTTGGAAGGTTTTTAATGCGTCTTCCAGACGCGCCTACGCCTGTCCGTTGCCAAACATGGTTGGTGCTTTTGGCTTCTGTCTGATCTGCTCTGGAGTTGTTCTTGTCTCCACTGATGGAAACAGGAACATTTGTTTGAATCTGTTCAAATAATTCCGGACGTCATGTGTGAACTGATGATGTGGCTCCATCTGCTGTCACAGCCTTGTCCATGCAGAGACATTCTGTTTACAACCACGCACTGAGGAATAAACTTAACTGCTGTCACAGCTGCAGTTTAACAAGTTTTCACAGCCACATCACATGAAAGTGAAGCAGCAGAGGTGGAAGAAGTGCTCAGAGCTCGTCTGTGTGTGTCTGTACAAAGACTGCTGGGTATTTGAATCATTGCGTGTCCTGCTGTTTCGTCTCTGTTTTGCAGAGATGTGGACTCGGATCATCGTGAGCATTGTCAGACTCTGTCAGCTGCTGCATTATACACGTGTGTTTGCGCACAGATCTGTGTCCAGCTGATCTAACACACAATCCTGCAAACCGTTGGATAATATCACGCTGACACTTGATGTAGTAATGCTGCTGTATTTTTTATTACACCAAAAAGTAAAGAAGCTTCTGCCAAATGACTAAATGTAAACGGATTTGTGCAGAGAAATAAAACCAGGAATAGTTTGTATGCTGGTAAAAGTCTGGCTGTGTGTGATGCGCAGAGGAAGTGAACGATATTAACCTTCTTCTCTCCCCCACAAAGGCAGCAAGTCCAACAACGAACCGAAAACCCGGAGAAAAGTTATTTTTTCCATAATCAGAGTATTAGTTTTATTATCCTGACTGTCTCCACACACATCCTGTCATAATCTGATCATTTAACACTTTAAATCATGAGTGGCGCAGCAGGAAGTTGTGGGCTGTCTCTCACCTGGCTGTTGTCTTCTGGTCGTCCTCTGCAGCACCTGCATCCTCATTGTTCTGACTGACAATAAAACATGGAGGAGTCTATTTCCTGCATGTACAGTAGAGCTTGTCTTCTGCGGTTCATGTGGTTTCACAGATGCAGAAATGTGCTGCGTCTGTGAAAACGGCAGTAAATATAGAACCTTTGTGTTTCAGCACAGATGGTTGTGGAGGCTTGTCCTGGACGAAAGTTTCTGCTGAAGTGCGTCTGCAGGCAGATTTCATCGACTGAGGAACCTGCAGCGTTCAGACAGTGGAGGCTACAGCTGCTACACACCAAAAGTTGACTTATTACAGAAGAATCACAGGTTTGTAGCTCTGACTGCATCAAGTTCATGCTGCAGTTTTAACACTTCACACACAGAGACACTAAGAGCACAATGAATTATTCCTGTCGACGTCCGACCTGGATGTGTATGTTCATCTGAGCTGCACTTCGGTCCAAATCGCGTCACATTCTCCCGGTTATTCTTTCATTCTGATCAGATCAGTAAACTCCGGATCAAGTAGCTGCAGAGAAACACATCGACGCTCAAAGTCAGACTCAACATGTTACTAACACAGGTTAGCCAAAAAAAAAAAACATTTTCTGAACCTTCAGGGTTTTACAGGATGATTCTTCTTCTTCTTCTTGTAAAAGAAGGACGGTTTCATGATCACTGCACAGCATTTCATTTACAGTCAAGGTAAAAAAAGGAGTCATTTCAAAACTAGAGCCGACTGCTCTGAGGAAACTGTGTGTTGGTGTTTGTTAAGTGAGAAATAAAATCATCCAATCACGTTTTTTTCTGCAGCAACGTGTTTATGACATAAGATGGAGAAACTTTCTCACGTTGTGGTTCACACACTTCCTGTTCCTGCCGTCTCTGCTGACACGGACTCTACATAGATAAAAGCAGTTTTGCAGTCACTCGAAGCTGACGATACTGATAAATTCTGTGTTTGACCTGAGCAGAGAGAAAATCTGTGGGTGAAAGAAAAAAACGGATAAAACTCCAGACGTCATTTCACTCAGGTTTCTGACTTCCCATCAGAGTGATTCCTCCTTTCTCATACAGACCATCTATGGATGTACAGGGTTGTGTTGTGCATCACTTTCACTCAGTGACTGCTGATCACGGACTTTGTCTCAAACCGGAGACAACGTCCTGCAGCTCTGTCCCAGAGACAGTATACGTCCACTGGTGGGACAAAGATGGAGCATCACTCTAGACGTGGCGTCGAGACGTGCTGATGCGTGTTCACTGGCACAGACCTGAGTCAGTGGAGGGCGAGCTGCCCAATACTAACAGGCCGGAGGAGGCTGTCCATCTGTCTGTCCCTCTGTCTGCCTGTCTGTCTGTCTGCTCTCAAGGTGACCGTGTGTGACGACACTGAGGTCTTCAATGCACCACGACACCAAACATGCACATGCATTAATTTTTGTTGCATTCAGTGTGAAATCTTCTTTCACCCTGTGTGTGAGCAGTGGTTAGTGAGCCGTTTCCTGCTCAGTTTCCTGATACTTTTGTATGTGAACAAGGAAACAGCTGCTAATTTAGCTGAATTATGTTAAATAATTTCTAAGGCATCAGCGTCTGTGGCTCTGACAGCTTCTGGTTTACGATCTGTCCAAGAGGCACAGATACGGAGACGGGATGAGTCAGTTCAGGAGGTGAGTAACAGTTTGGTTGTTCTACTTGTGTTTGTAGGCAGCAGATGTTGGATTTAATGTTTGTGGCATCTCCTGGTTTCCAGCACAGGGAAACTGTCCTGCTGCTCATTAAACTGTTGCTCGTGTTGTTGAACACCCGTAGAAAGTCACAGACTTTTTATCGACAATGAATCAGAGTTTGAAGTCCAGGCTAATGTCACGTGCTGTATAGAAGGTGTTTTGCAACAAAGGCTCAGATTTACCACATGAAATATTGGTATTTAACAAACTCAGCCGACATGCAACACCCACGTTATAATCACTCTTTCTCCATCCGTCACTGCTTTAGATTCACCAGCAACTCTTTGAATGATCAGTTTTTGGAGATGTTCAGACATGATAAATTCTTCAGGGTTTTTCCTTGAATCAGAACAGAAAAAACTGCATGTGGATCTGGATCCTCAGCTTAAACCCAGGTCAGTCTGACCACACAGCAGATTTTAACGTTAAATGTTTGACGTGTCCTCTCCTGTTTCAGTTTTGTCTCCCAGCATCGTATTCTCGATTAATGTAACGCATCCGGTGTTCTCACATCAGGACACGTGCACTGATCAGCCACAACATTAAAACCAGCCTAGGCCTCCCTCGGCCATCAGAACCAGGCGTTGGAGGTGTCTCTGATTGGATCAGATCCTTTCAGTCCTCTTTTGCAGATGGGCAGCAGTCCACTGGCTGTTCCCTGCTGCCTGATAGACCCCGCCCCCTGATAGGTGACACTGTAATGAGACGTATTGGTTTTAATGTTGTGGCTGACTTGCGTGTGGCGCTGTCTCTCAGTGATCTGTCAGGTTCAGCACATCAGGGCTTCTGTTGGAGACGACGTCCTGCTGCCCTGTGTCTACGCCAAGAACACCTCTCTCCCAGAGACGGTCTCTGTCCTGTGGTGGGACAAAGAAGGCCACATCCTCGAGAGTGTCCCAAACATTAAAGACCAGGATCAGAGGTTCAGGGGTCGAGTGATATGGTTCCCAGAGCTGTACACATCAGGAAACTTCTCCATCATTCTGAAAAAGGTGCAGCAGTCAGATGGTGGAATGTACTTCTGCTACACCCATGCTGGGTTCCCTCAGATCACCTTACTGACCGTCTCAGGTCTGTGTCTCTGTCTCAGCAGATCCTCGTAAATCCTGATGAACGTGTGTGCTCAGTACTGACCCAGACCTGGTTCCTGTTGCAGAGAGTCCAACAGGATATGGAGGTGCAGCTGTAGAAGCACCACAAGCACTCCCTCCACCTGCTTCTGATTCCTGCATTAGTCCTTCTACTGTGGACTCCAGGCTGACCTTTGACCCTGGGAACAGGCTCCTTCACGTGTAACAAACGTGATCTTTCAATGCTTTAAGTGTTAGTTTAGCTGCAGAAGTGGGTCCAACCTGCTAGATTACAACATCATTCTGAGAGGTCAGCGAACCCACCTGGTTTGGTTTATCACTTGAACTAGTACCACTACTGTCATGGTGCTGTGTTAATACCTGCAGAACTTGAAGTACAGTTCAGATAAAATATTATTCCCGAGTCTGAGCTGATGAACCTTAACAAGACAACCGAGTGAAGGTTGAGTATCTGTGTATTTCATTTTTTTCTATAATACCTGAAGTAAAAGCTGAATCCTGGGAGGAGAAGAAAACGACATTGTAGTACTCAAATGTGAAGCTGTGACTCATTCAATTGGAAATAATTGTACTTAATATCTCTATTAATGTCTGTATGCTCCCATCTACTGTTTGAACTATGTGTGTTTGACTGTGTGTGTGTGTGTGTGTGTGTGTGTGTGTGTGTGTCAACACGTTCTGTCAATTAAACTTTCATATTTGTTCACATCCCTTCACCTTCGTTCAGAGTCTGAGGATCATTTGATACTTGAATGTTTGTGTGTTCCCCGAGGTAGAAAAAAGAGCCTCGTAGAGCAGAACACTGAAGGAAGGAATCTGGATGCTATGAAAATAATTCACTGGACAAGCTGGAATAATACAGGTGTGTTTGGGTTTAACCAAATCACTAGCAACTGGTTTTGCTACTTTCCTATATGGACAGAGAATCCTGGCCTGGACTGGGATCAGCAGGGACAACGAGGTCAGTCATCGTCAGAAAGGAAAATAGAAGAGAACAGATGAGCAGGAAGATATAGGGGGAAAATAATACAAATAAGACCTACTTTAAAAAACCCAGAAACATACCACAGTGAAACGTGACAAGAAAAGACTTTAGTCATGTTACAATGAACAAGAAAAGAGAAGGCGCCTTATTCAAAACCTGAGGAAAATAAAACTATGATGGTTTATGGGAAACTCAGCAACTGTACAGTGTCTCATGGATTTATTTCATAGATTAATAATTGGACTGTGTTTTTTTATTATTATTTAGCATTTTTCTTTTATTTGCACGTGTTTGCTGGATGTGGAGGGCCACATTTAAAATCTGCCACAATTAAAATCTGCGACTGTGAATGAGCAGAATGAAAGTATGGAAGCGTCATTTATTGTGGTCAGTAAAAGAATTATAATAGTCAGTGGGTTAGAAGAGTCATATGTTAGGCTGGTAGTTCTTTGGGAGAAACAGGGTTAATAAATAGATATAAAGCTTTTGTAATTAATAGTCTTACGCTGGTCCACACTCCAGCAGGTGGCGGTAATGCAACCATTACGTTTGATAAAACCGCCCACTAAAGAAGAAGAAGAAGAAGAAGAAGAAGAAGAAGAAGAAAAACGTTCGCTAACATTAGCAGCAGCAGTTGTAGCTGTGCTTTAGCGTCGCCACACTGCGGCATCCTCAGAATAACGATGTATTTTCGCAGTTAACATGGAAGCTTTGTTAAGGTGAGTGAATCGGAAGGAAGGACATGTCCAGACCAGCAAAGACTCGGTGCTTCTCAAAAACCGGAGGCTTTTTGACTGTTTGTGCGTAAAGATTAGGCAAGATTAGGCAGGTACTAAGGCCTGTACTTCTATTTTTAATATTTAACTCTGCCAGATGAATCATTGACTCATCTGAATCATCATCATTGAATCATCATCTGACTCTGCAGTTTTTATGTTTGGATGCATTTTTTTTTCTACCACAAATTGCAGAGCTGCTGAGACGGCTTCAATACACAGATTGATGTTTGCTGTTATTCAGTGGACATCAGTGTGGTTTATTTGAAGAATTTTTATTCATAACAGATTCTAACACCATGTTTAATTCATATTTATAATTGTCCCAACGGTTTTTCCGAGTTCATAGTAGGACTCAGTTTAAACGCATAAATAAACATGGTGTGTCTGTCAGCACACCTCAGACTGTCAGTGTTCAGCTTCTGTCTGACGGTTTGAATGACTCTCCACAGATCATCTTCTTCTGTGGTCTGGATCCTTGGGTTCCTTTTTAATTCAGGTCAGTTCCACTTTTCACTTTTCACATCTCCTCTCTATTATTACTGAACTCTTACTCTTAAAAGTATCATCTGGCATTAACCATATTTCAGGATATGTGTTAATTTTTCACTTGGCACAGTGACACATGGTGACGAACCACACACTGAATTTGGTTTTCTCGTTTGTTGATGACCCATCTCAACATGAAGCTGCGATTTTTCTGTTTCTGTTGTCACGTGTGTTTCCTCTCAGTCATCTGTGGTAGTGTTGTTGATGAATGTAGTGGAGCAGACGTCCTGTTGAATTGCGTCTGCAGCCTTGTCGACACTCCTGATAAAGCCGTCATCCACTGGACAGACAAACAAGGCAACATTGTGTTGGACATCCTCCACACTGTCCCAGATCTTAACAGCCAGCACCGGAAATTTAGAGGTCGGGTGGATAGTTTTCCTGATCTCTACAAGAAGGGAAATTTCTCCATCATCCTGAAGAACGTGCAGCTGTCAGACAGTGGCCCCTACGACTGTTATGTGCCCTGGTTCCGCTTCCATCACAGCATCAGACTGACTGTTACAGGTTTGCACCATTTCATAGTTTGCATATTTTAACACGTACTCACAAACATCTTTCACTGAAGGAGTAATAAAGAAGGATTCAAAACGTGGATTGAGCACCGAAGAGTCCCCTGTCCATCTCATCAGCACTGTGGCGACTCTGTCGTCTTATCCCATAAATTCTCTGAGTATCTCCACACACCCCCCTGAGGAACCCTGTTCAAGGCCCTGCTAATGCTGCTGTCATAGATCAGGACTTTAATGGGACCGTGACCGCTCACTGTAGTTAAAATGTTAAGTCAGTTTGAGCTGTAAAAAGAGCAAAAGGTCAGGAAGCAGCATCTAATGTCACTGTGAAGTTCAAATCTGTGAGCTGTGCTTGCAGAATAAGTACAAGAGTAATCTGATTACTGTTGCATGTATGTTTGAATCTACAGCCGTTGGGTTACAGTGGTTCTTAGAAACTGACTGATGATTGGTGCTTAGATCAGAATTAGAATGACAACTTGTGTAAATTAGGTTCCCTAAAGTGCTGTCACACTCTAACACTTTCCTCCATGCACTTTTAAATCTTCTGTCTGGTTCATGTTGCAGAGTCTCCTCCACCTCCGGCAGCTGGTGCTGATGCAGTACGACAGAACTTTACCTTCCTGATGCTGCTTCTTACTGGGTCTTCTCTCCTTCTTTTGGTGACATACCACAGACCTGATGTCATGGAAAGAAATACATAGGCTACAAAGACGTTTGTCACTCAACCTGTAACAGATTCAGAGTCTTTCTATTCCAGCACCGTCACTTCCGGCCATCTGAGCAGTGCTGCAACACTACAGATCTCACAGAAACTCAGTGATAAAGCTGGAAACACTAGTATGGGCATTTTATGTTTTATCAAGCACTGTGGCAAGAGGAAAATAGAGGTTTTATTCACACACAAAATGTTGGGGTATTTATTTCTCATGCAGCACTTTTAGTTGGTAAATTCTACGTTAGGGTCAAGTAAAACACATTGAGTATTAATAAGATGTATTTATTGCATGCAAATAATTTCTCCTCTATGTCTCACTGAGACATTCCTCTTCTAACAGGCTTTTTGTTCTCGTGGCATATTTGACAAGGATGTAATGTAGGGGAAACACTGCACATGTTTAGCAGGGCCATGTGGACAGGAGTTAGAAATAATGTTTTATTCTTTGTCTCTGTTGTTGATGCTCCCCAGTACGCTCGCTGTCAGTGGTTTCTGCCAACGCTCTTTAGCTGCTCATTTCACATTACAGGATTTCAAGTTGTACGTTTGATATTTTAGATTCGAGATCAGCACGGCCTAAAGCTTAAGTGTTGTGGTGTTTTGTTGAAGCTGCTTTACGTGCTAGACTGAACCAGAGCAGACAGAGCAATAGTCGAGACTGAACACTATGGGAAAGATTTCTAAGAGCAATATATTTGTAGCACTAAGTTCTCTTCAGCTCCTTAAAGCTTTAGCATTGCAGTCTGACTGAATTATGTTAACCATGCATTCAGTGGTACTGCAGCCTTAAATCTGCCGTATGCATGTGATTTGCAGTATTATGATTCTCCTTTATACTCACCTGGTGATGTTAAATATTGCAGTGGTGGCCAGGCCTTAGTAAAAGTAGAGAATATGAAGCTGCTGTGTTCTGCTCTGTTCCAAACACTGACACACTTCATCATTCTCTGAATGTCACAGTCTTAATAGTGGTTATTATTGGTGTAGCATCTAGTTGGCAGTTATACAGCCTTCATCTTACCCACGTCATTACCAGAACTTCAGTCAAGACACAGTTAATGTTCATTAGCATGAACCCACCTGACTGTTCTTGTTCTAGTTTCCCCTGAGCGACACTGTTTGGCTTCTCCGCGCTCTTTGTTCTTATCTCCCTGTAAAAGACCTGTCACTTTCTTCACCAACACGACCTTTTCTTCGTGAGTTGGTAGCAGACTGAATCAACCTGCTGTAGTTTTTCATTCCTAAGAGACTAAAAAAGTGATTGGATAGAGCTGCATTCATTCCTACAGTGTGATTGACAATAAGCACAAATATCGTCCACATTTAACCTTAAAGAGAGAATAACAGAACATATTCCTGCCAAACTCAGACCAAATCTAGTGACTGGGAAATCAAACCTTTATATGTGCAACCCTGTATCTCAGAGGCCAGCCAAACTGAAATTGTGAAAATCACTTTTTCTCAGGTGTAGGTTTCTGCGCGTGTAATGTGTCCTTCCACTGACAAGCCGTTTATCAGAGGCTGTGACTGTAGCTCAGATGTCTTTTAAAAAAACGCCTTTGTTTTTATGTGACTTAGCTGCAGATCAGGCTGGATTACCTGCCGGGGACAGCAGCCAATCTCCTCAGGTGTCCAGACTCTGTGCAAGTTCAAAATGCACGTTCTGGTACTTTTAAACATGAGAAATGAGCCAAATACTCTTTTACCTTTGAAAACAGCCATTTAATACTGAAAGTATTAAAGTATTGCACTGTAAGTATTAAATAAGAAACATTGAATACAGTCAAAATAATTTGTTTGATGAAGGATTTAACTCGTAACATTTGTAAATTGGGGGCTTTTTCCAAGAAACAGCCCCAAAGCACAAAGACAATAGATTTTCATGGATTAATGACAAAGACAAGAATGTTTGGTAGAAGTTTTTATTCTAGTATATAAAGTGTTTCAAATATACCGTATATAATATTACTACCTGCAAAGCTTGTGACAAAAGTGACTTTGACCATGCCTTATAAATTCTTTACATTCAAAATGTTATTTTTTTCATGTTTTTGTTTGCAGTGTTTCTTTGCACATGACATAAATGTTTAAAGGGGCTGAAACACTGTTTACTGTAAAAAAAAAAACCCAAGATGTGTCTTATCTGTTGTGCATATGTAAATGTCATCATGTATCTCTAGGTGTGCACAATCAAACAAATAAAGTAATTTATTTAGGTTTAATAAAAAAATATTGTGTTCTTGTATTCTTTGTACGCCTCCAAAAAAGTACTAATTTTATAGAGGAATTGTAGTTCTTCTGTTTGCTCATAACAGCTGGAAAAATACATTTTCTTTTTTTTCCTCGAACGTGGATGAAATGAGTAAGTATTTTTTCTGCTTATATTTAACATGAAAGTAAACGTAAACTTGGATATAGTTCATCAGCGTGTCACTCAGGATTTATCAATAAAGCTTTGCGTCAGTTCGCTGACGTACGTACGTAGGCGCGTCAAACCTCTACGCTCTTATCTTACGTATGTCGTCATTTTTTATGTAGCTGCTGGTTCTATGAAGGAAAGTCTCTTCTTGTCGAAGCTTGAAGTGATGGAAATGCATTTTTAAACACGGTTTTTTACTTTTTACCCAGCCGGACAACGCGGACTAGGCACCACATGAATCTGCCGGCGAGTTGACGAAGCTTTAGCAGGAAGAAGTTAGCCAGCAGCTAACGTAGCGTTAGCTCGTTGGCTAACAGGCTAGTTAGCGTCTTAGCTGGCTGTGCCGGCTGACATCAGGTTGGTGCCGTGTTTCTGTTAGCAGCTGCTCGTTTAGCTCATTTTAAACCGGTGGCGAACCACGGCTCAGTCTGCAGGACCCCCGGTACCAGATGTCGGTGTTAAAGGTTTTACCTACAAGTCAAAAGATCCATAGCAGGAAGAATAGAGCCGAAGACTGTTCATGAGTTACGTACGTGTCCAGGCAAATTCGGCATCAATAACTGTGGATTATTTTTTAATAAGTGGATATGTAAGTCTGGTACAATCTGCCAATTATCGGATCGGATGTTACCTCAGCACACACACAGTGTTTGTGGGATTTTCTCAAATAATTATGTCTGTGGGATTGTAAAAATATCAAACACAGACTGGACGATCTACTGTTGCTTCACTACTCCATTAGATGTTTGTTATTTGAATATTGTTTGTCTTCTGTAGTCTGACAGTCATATTATAATTTAGCTATGTGTCTACTGATAATGTCCAAGTTGACATAGTTTGCGTCTTCATATCTAGTAAGCTGTCAGTTAAACATTAACGTAAATGAAGTCGATGAAGTAACCTGTGTTTTCGTCTGCGTTGGCAGCATGGCATCTCCATTCAAAATCCCCAAGAAGAAACATCCAACGGCGTCGGACTCGGACAAGCAGCACATGCAGTCACCGCTGTCCCGCCTGCAGAGCCCCGGCACAGCGGTTAAGGTGTGTGTGATCTGTCCTTTAGTTGATGTTACTGGTTTGACATCATTTCTGTAGGTGCTGCATGTGAATTGTTGGGAAAGTGGTGTAACTGAATATATCCCAGGGCGTTTTCTACCTTGTCTTGTACCATTTGTACATCATGTAAAGATGCTATAAAGAGTGGTGTGGTGGTCTCTACTGGCCTTGTGAAATTGAACTGTCTACACTTTTGTTTAGGGTGGTATAAATGATAAAAAAATTTTTTTAGTCTGTTATGTTAGTATAACATATCTTATACGTTGTGCTTTCAATTAGTTTTAGCTATTTTTTCTTCTTATATTTTACTAATTTTTTTGTTCTTGACTGTTGTTTTATCTGGACAGAGTTATGGTGACCAATCCAACAGAAGAGAGGGGGACAGAATGCATGCTGGGAACACATTCGGCTCTGCAACAAACACACAGAGGTGCTTAAAACCATCCTCATAATACATTTTTTACAATTAATTACACTACTATTTACACAATGTCGTCATGATTAAAATCACACTGAATAGTAATTTGTGCATATTCCAATTAAACTTTATTAACATAGTGCCAACAACACAACAGTCCTCTCAAATTAGATTAGATTAGATTAGATTCAACTTTATTGTCATTACACATGTACAAGTACAGGGCAACGAAATGCAGTTTATGTCTAACCAGAAGTGCAATAAGCAGCAAGTGCAGGATATAGGTTATAAATTACCTCGAGAAAATATGTACACAAGAAATTATGGATCATATTTACAGATGCTATGAACATACTATACAGGGTGTTGTTAACTAGAGCAGAAATTTACAGATTGAATATGCAAGTAGATATGAATATAATATGCAGTTTGCTATTTACAGACATTTTACAGACGTGTATTTACAGGTGAGTATATACAGGCTAGTGCAATTAGTATGTGCAATATTGAGTAGTGCAATGCTTTGGGGAGAATGTCGGGGTGTATGGTTGTGGCAAAGAGGTCAGTGAAGTCAGCGGGGGGCAGAGTTCAATAAGGAGACAGCTCTAGGAAAAAAGCTGTTCCTCAGTCTGGTGGTTCGTGTCCGGGATATCTAAAGCGCCTGCCTGAAGGCAGGAGAGAAAACAGTCTGTGGGCGGGGTGAGAGGAGTCCTTAAGAATACTGCGTGCTCGACGCAGACAGTGTTTCTTTTGAATGTCCTCAATGGCTGGAAGTGGAGTCCCGTGAATGCGTTGGGCAATTTTCACTACCCGCTGCAGTGCCTTACGCTCCGCAGCAGAGCAGCTCCCATACCAGACTGTGACACAGTTGGTTAGGATGCTCTCTATTGTGCAGCGGTAGAAGTTCACCAGGATAGCCGAGGGAAGATGGTTTTTATTGAGTGTTCTCAAGAAGAAGAGGCGCTGGTGAGCCTTCTTGATTAGGCTGGAGGTGTTGGTGGTCCAGGACAGGTCCTCCGAGATGTGGGTACCCAGGAACTTGAAGGATGAAACAGGCTCAACGGCCATCCCGTTAACATGGATGGGATCGTGTGAGCCTCTTTTCTCCTTCCTGAAGTCCACAATGAGCTCCTTGGTCTTGTTGGTGTTTATGTTTATATGGTCTTGTTGGATTATTATCCCTGCACCAAGTGACCAGATGCTGGACCTCCTCCCTGTAGGCAGTCTCATCGTTGTTGTTGATGAGACCGATCACCGTTGTATCATCTGCAAACTTAATGATGGCGTTAGATCCATGCATGGGCTTGCAGTCGTGGGTGAAGAGGGAGTAGAGGAAAGGGCTCAGCACACAGCCCTGTGGTACCCCAGTGTTGAGCGTGATGGTGGTGGAACAGATGTGGTCTGACCTAACATGCTGAGGTCTGTTGGTCAGAAAGTCCATGATCCAATTGCAGAGTAATATGTTAATGTCCAGGTCTCTAAGTTTGGTAATTAACTTAGAGGGTATTACAGTGTTGAATGCTGAGCTGAAGTCAACAAACAGCATTCGTGCATAAGTGTTCTTATGCACGAATGCTTATGCACGAGTTAATTACATCAATTACTTGATGTAATTAAGTCAAGCTATACAGATATGAGGGAGAACCCAACAAATCCCCCTGGAACAAGCACTAGGCTTCCTGCTGGAGGCTCAGCCTTGACCAATTGGGGTTAGTGGAAAGTGGAGAGAGCAGGAAAAGAGCAAAACAAAACACTGGGTGGGTTGGTAGGACCAGTAGCTGCGGGCTGGAAAACACACAGCTCCCAAGCACACCTGAGGACAGGGACAGAGAGAGGGAGAAAGACAACTACGGGAGAAAGAGGACAAAGTCTTAACGTTGAGATAGAATTAAACTGGTTTTGTTCCATTTGCAGCAAACCGTGTCAACCTCTGTTCAGAGATGTTATGAAAACGCTGCTGGGTCTCAACAGTCCAAACACAGGCGGATCATCAGCAGCCAATCACAGATCTCCAGAAGGATCAAGTGGCCCATCGCAGCTGAAGTCCTCATCAGACAGTCTTTGTAACGGGTGAATTCACGGTTCAGACACATAATGATGGCACTACCACACGGTTTTATGGTCTTGTCCTAGAACAGGCATGTGAGTAGGAGGAGCAAATCTGGCTCACAGACGATCGCTCTAGCGACTGTGCCACAGTGCATTTTATTTTTAACGTTACAAAAGTCCGAGATCCCTTTCATGAACTTCCATTGTTGATCAGTTTTTGTGCTTAGTTTTTGACAGCTCTATGCTCCATAATATCAGAAGTTCTACTGTCATACTGTAACTTCTACATCATGGTTGTTTCCATATTAGCGAACACGTAAACAGTAAACTCTTCAGCTCAGTGATCCCATGATGGATAAATGAGCTGCCAAACTCTGTGCGCTCAGCGACCTCACTCACTACATTTAAAACACTGCAGGACAACAAGTCCTGCTTTTTCTTTTTTCTCTACTTGCATCTCATGAAGCCGTAACACTTGTTTGATTGCACTTTGCTTTGATGTTTCTCTCCTAAACTTGGATTTTATTGCTTGTTTGTTCCTCACTTGTAAGTCGCTTTGGATAAAAGCGTCTGACAACTGCCTAAATGTAAATGTAAAATGTAAATTAATATTACTTTATTACCAAGCCGCTGTGCTTTTTTTCGCCCACCAGGTGGCGTCCTAAGAGAGCCTCAGACCGACTGCTGCAGCCTGACGTGGCCTCTAAGCATTTGTCTCCACCACAAAAGAAAAGTGACCTTAATGGTAAAAGTACGTTTTTATCATACTGTACAGCTCTATTAGTGCTCTGAAAAGGAAGTGGATTATTTAATTATTGATTGATTCCTGCGTCTGTTTTCTTGATCAAAAGTTTGAACCCTTTGTAACATTCTGCACATGCTAGTTAAACTGGAACTGAACTGGAAACTCCTGGAAACTCCAGTCAGTAATAAACCTCCTCTGAATATTTTCTCCTCGAGGTTTGTCCGCATTGACCAAAAGCATCACTGTGGAGTCAGTCGACTCTTTAGCCGATGTGCGAGGAGAGGAGCACGCTGGGAGTGTGAATGCATCTCCTTTGGGAGGGATAATATTGAGCAGAGTCAAGACCGGGAAGGTAAAGGTCAAAGGTCACAGCTAAACCTCAGAGTTGGTTTCCTTTAGTTATTATACATGATGTAAAAATGTCCTTTTAATCTGAGGGTCTTTGTTATTTTAGAGCGTCTCTCCTGAGCCTCCTCTGAAACCACAGAAGGAGAATTCGTCCCTCTCTGGTTCAGATCACACGTCGGACGACGACTTTGTGTCTCCGCCCAGACCTAGAATCAAACCCTCAGGGGGTAAATCTCCACCCTGTAGAAAGTCCTCATCGTCCTCGGTCACCTCAGGGAAATTGGGTCTGATGCTGAGGACGACCCCGGACCGTAAGCGGACACTGGACAGGACATCGTGGCTCGCAGCGAGCAGCAACCTGATACAGGATGTGAGGGAGAAGGAAAGACAGAGATGGTTTAGAGATAGGAAGACTCCAATCAGATCGGCCATCCTTCAGATGCGGCTGAAGAAACCCAGAGAGACTCAAACAGAACCCAGTGAGTCCAAACTGAACACAGAGACATATTAATGTGTCATCAGATCAGTGTATGTCAATTCTCTTAATTTACAGTTGTGTTGTCAAGTGAAGATGAAGAGGAGCATAAAGCTGCTGGAGACAGACTAAAGAGAACACCACAGAGCTGCAGCAGCGCAGATGAATCCCGACCAGGAAACTCAGAGGAGATACAGGTGGGAGACTCACCTCTGTCATATATTACACAACCACAGATCTTCTGGACCCAAGGTTCTGCTCAGTCCTACACAGGCTGCTTTGATACATGACATCTGTAGAGGGCTAAGGCTTCAGTAAAAAAGTCAGAGATCAGTCAGGTCACTCCTCAGACAAACTGGAGCACTGAATTACTACGACAGGCCAGAAGGTTGTGATTTTTATTGTCTGAATCGTGTTAAATGACAGCAGGGTTTGATTTACTCGAGTCCAACTGCAACTGTTCTGTTTCCAGAGCTGCTTCAGACCCAGAACCTTCATCTGCTCGACTCATGTGAACTGTAAACCCAAAAACTCTGTGATATATTACACGATGTATCACTGTCAAGTGAAAAGTTGGACATCTACACTGAAAGGCCTTTTTGTTAGCAGAGTTTTCACGTGATTTCGATGACAGTCGAGATGCATGATCCTGACAGTGCTGTTGTGTGTTAATAAGACGACTTGTAAAAATTTACATCTAAGTTATGAACTTGTTTTCTGTGAGAAACAATAGGCACGAAATTCACAGTAAACTGCAGGAAAGAAAAACACAGATGGCACCCGGCGTGTCACCTGATGCCGGTCTGGTTTGTGGCCGGTTTCTTCCCGGGCACGACGTTTGGTCTCTGTTAAGTTTTGACCTTGAGTTAGGTAGCTGCTTTTTGGGTTTCCGTCCGGATGTGAGTGGACTGGTTTTTTTTTTTGTTGTTGTTGATGCTGATCCTCGAACCAGCTGAAAATCTTCATTAAAAACTGGTTTGTTCTCTGACACAGGACCCAGATCTGGTTTATGAGGGAATAGGGTGATGTCAGCCCACCTGCTGAACAAATAATCATGCAGTTTTGTTGCACACAGAGATTTGTACCAGTTTTAAAGTCATATCGGGTTGTTGGTGTCCTCATGTGCAGGTGCTTTAACTAATCGTCTATGTTTTATTGCTTCAGGCTTAATCGTATCTCTACGTTACTTTACTTTTGGCTACTTTTGGCACAGATTATTCTCTAAAAAATGCAGATTAACATGATATTTGCTATAACCAATGTGTTGTCCAACAGGTTCAGCTGGCTGGGGAACAGGTTTCTTCTATCAGAGATGAAAGGGATGCGGCCCAGCCCGCAGCACCCCTGACGCCGCCCCCTTCGTTCCTGCAGCTGGAGTTCACCTTGATTCATGTCGGCTTCACGTGTGTCGATGCCAATGGGGAGATGATGGTGAGTCTGGCAGTTTCCTTAGATGATGTGCGTTATTGTTTTTATTTTTTGTACATGGGGACGTGACGCTTAGGTTTAGTTTAACAAGGTCTGTGTCAAGTGTTGGGGTAACCATGGAGAACTGATATCTGAGCTGAGAATATACATAATGGTTTTCAGGTGCGTCTTTATTGTGTGTTTATATTCAGCCGTGTATTCTCACACTCAAAAGTCTCATCAGAAAAACACCAAGGTGAGTTTGGCATATTGGTATCTGAAAAGATTAGTTACAGCCGTCAGAGGCGCTGAAGTGGGCAGCGAGTCAAACTGTGGTGTAACAGCAGAGAGAACCCCCCAACCGTGGCTGTAAACTGTTGAAACGTGTCTTTAACAAGCTATTAAGACGTAGCACGAAGTCTGATGGTGGGGGATCGGGTTTAGGTAGAACATCGTAAAAACAGAAGAACAGGTTAGTAGGTCAGCGTGTCGGCCAGCCACGCACTGGGAGTCTGATAAAGTCTGTTAGCAGATGCTTTTGTGTTAATCGGTGTATTTGTTTGGATTTTATTCAACATCCCAAACACGACATGCACTACAAAGTTCAAAGTGAAACAAACCACAAACCTTTTTTACGTTTGTTTGCCACATGCTGACATAATGAGGAGCAACTCCGACTACAAGATGGCTGACTCGGCTAAAGTGTGTTGTATATCGTGACATTTTCGGCAGTTTTCATCCTGCAGTCTTACTTTTTGTCTCCCTCCCTCCGTGTTCAGATTGGTGACAGTGGCATCATCATTCCCCTCAAAGGTGAGGACACACCGATCTAACGTTTATCTGGGCTGTTGGGCGACACTGACGCTAAAGTGCATTTACATCTAAAATTTTTCCATATTTCACTTTTTTGTTATTGATTTGTTTTTCTTCTAATAAGACTTTTCCTGAAATGTTCACAATGTTCTTTCTTTAATATTTTCATCTCAAAGCATTTTTTCCTTATAAAAATGTGCTCTATAATATCAGTGTTTTGTGTGATTTTGTTGAAATTGTGAGTTTTGCTTTTCCACATTTGGACATTTTCACACAAAGCAAAAATCATAGAAGAAGAAAATTGACATGTGATGCTTCGGCCTCCACCAGGAGCTGAGGACGGGGAGGTAACAGTGGTGGCGTCCCAGGTTCTGGGTTACGGTGTTTGGGACGGAGGTGTTGCTCAGGGTGGGAAGCTGCTGGCTGGTTGGGAGGGTCCAGCCCCTTCGCTGCTTTTCCTGTGGGTGTCAGATGCTCAAGCCAACCTGCTGCAGAGGGAACTCGCTGCCATCAAGAACCCCAGCTCCACCTCAGGTAAGCTGGGCCTTAAACTGACTAATATGTGACGTTTACACCGGAAAACGTTTGCTGCGTCTTTTATCTGAAGCCTCTTTCATGCGCTGGAATCCTGGTTCCATCCACCCATTGTTCACGTCACACATTGTTGAGTAATTTTCAGCATTAACTTGCATTTTCTACATCCAGAAAGAATTATTATAGATGGTGTTTGTGTAAATCTATAAATAATGATATCCAGATAAGTCTTAGGTCCACATGATGGAAACTGGTCTCACTCATCCACGGGTCACACTGATATTGTGCCAGGACTGGATATTGCCTCTGGTCTCCGGATTGCATAGACTGAACCACTTTCGGTTTGTCTTCATCTGCTCTCCTGGACTCTTCAGGTCTGCCGTGCGCCTTCCTCCTGCTGGTGCTGAAGGAGCAGCTCCAGGAACTCCAGGCTGCCTTGCTGGCCTCCATCCTGGACATGGAGGAGTACCAGAAGGGTCGGGCCTCCTCACCTGCGCGGACCTCCCCTCTGGACTGGACTGATGGGCTGGTGCTTCTCCACAGCTGTCCTCCTCCTCTGAATAAGCACCTCCTCAGACTTCTGGGGCAATCTGAAGTAAAACCTGATCTCCTTCTGCCTTTACTCTCTTTCCCCCATTTGCGTTGTAAAGTATTTTCCAACAGTGTCACCACCACTCTGTTTTTTTGTTAGTCCAGTCAGGAGAGAACCAGAAAGTCCACCTTGAACTCATCTGATCTGCAGCAGCTGCCCTCTAGGTAAGGCCACTAAAACCAGTCATGAATGTTCAGCTGGCCCAGCCTTTAAATGATGGACTGTTTATTTAATCAGTGTTCACCTGAGGTCAGGTGAAGCTGCGAGAACATGAAGATGATTTAACCCTGCTGCTCTATTTTCAGGTTGATTCAGTATCCTGCAGCGCCCTGTAAAGGCCGGATCACGGTCACGAAGGAAGACCTGGCCTGTCTGAACAGCGGCGAGTTCCTCAATGATGTCATCATTGACTTCTACCTCAAGTCAGTCAAAGAGATGTGAACACTAGGATGATTTAAGACTTGATGTAGTTAAAATCTGATTTGGTTTGTTCATATTCTGATCTGAGTCACTTCATCTGTGGTGTTATTAAACATCTGTGTGTTGTTTCAGTTTGTCTAGTTTTGTGTCTACTTTTATTCTAGTTGAATGTTGGTCCTCCTCCTCCTGCTGCAGGTATCTTATCCTGGAGGGAGTTGGAGGCTCAGTGGCCGAGCGGAGTCACGTCTTTAGCAGCTTCTTTTACAAACAGCTGAGCAGACGGAGAGCTGCCGGAGAGGACGACGTCCCCTCTGTCCCGTAAGAGCTTTTATTTTGAAATAAGTGACGCATTCTAATTTGTTGTCTTTCAAAGTGTTCAAAGTTTTCCAAGATTTTAGTAGTTTTCATGTTGTCAGATTGTGAATGTCATTCCAGCACCCCCCTGTTTGTTTTTTAGTGATCGTCACATGAGACATCAAAGGGTGAAGACGTGGACCCGCCACGTGGACATTTTTACCAAAGACTTTCTGTTTGTGCCTGTCAACCACGAGTAAGACATTTTGTTGATTTTAGCCCAAACGAGACAGTAATGGCTCAACCGTGGTGGAATAAGTTATATATGCATCCATAAGACACAAATATCGCACCGAGGGTTATAGGAAATAATAGAAGTGTATAAAACTCACTTAAAAATTAGACAAATTAAAATGAGATTAAAAGAGGAATTAAAATAGCCTAAAATGGGATAAAGAGGTGAATTAATAGGAGAATTAATGTGAATTGTTTTATTGGCAGGAGAAAAGGTCACATAAATGGGATGAAATTACATACAAAAATCTAAAAAGTAAATATTTGATGATAATAATTGTCAGAAGTATAAGAAATTATTGATTGTACGTGTTATTTATCTCTTTGTTATCCAGAGGTTGTTTTTTTTTTTTTGAGGTGTTGTTGTAAAATGTATAAAAAGTTTATGATTTCATCGAGGGTGGTCAGCAGTTTGTAAGAGGTGGGTCAGAGCTGACCTCAGCTCTTTGTGCCAGATTTAAAGACGCCACTCTGGAGCTCTGACGTCTGTTGGGACATTTGGGTAAAAAGTGCTTTAGTTCCAGCACCTCGTCAGCATCCGAAGCTGCCAAATGTGTAAGAGACTGCCCGACTCGGTCACCTCTGCTGGATCCTTTCTGACGCCTCCCGATGGCTTTAGCAGATCTCTGTGTTCTGTCACTGTTGTTTCACTAAAGTCCCCGAATTCTTCAGGGTCAGGTTCAGTTTGGGAATATTCACTCTCCAAAAAAGTTGTTTTTCCAGAAAACTGTTATGAAATTAGTTCAGTTTCCGCTGACTGTGCAGCTGTTGCACATCAATATTTGTAACTTTTTTTTCGTGATGTTTATGCCTATGTCGTACATTTTTTTAATTCTTTTTTTAAAAATATCATCAAATATTGGGTTCTTTTCTGCTAAACGTAGTTAAAGCTTCAGTAAAACCCTTGTGCTTTATTTCTCTGTCAGAGCTCACTGGTACCTGGTGGTGGTTTGTTTTCCCGGTCTGGAGGAGAATCAGTACGCGGAGTTTCAGCGCCCAGCAGGTGACAAGCTGCTTGTTGCTTTCTGAACTGTTTTAGTAGGATAAAGTTACTGTTGTGGCCTCACTACAGTTAAACGGAGCGTCTGTAATAATCCCCAGACGTGTTGATGGTATTTGGAGCACGGTGTTCGCCCAGCACCGATTAAAACACCTTTAAGAGTCAGGGTGTACTGTTTCGGTTCATGTCTATAATTAACCTGATAGGCTGAACGTTGTGTAAAATATGGCTCACTTTTTAACATCTGTTTTCAATCTGTACTACTTTCCATTTTCCATTTGTTTCTAAAGCTTTTTTTTTTATTAAATCACCCCATTATTGTGTCTGTATAGAAGCGTCCACACTCCAGAGGATCCTAACTGCGGCTTAATTTGCTATGAAATTGCTTAGTTTGATTCCGGAGCCACACAACCGCTGCCTCATGTTAATACAGTGTGGGGCTTTTATCGTGGGGGAAATTCCTCCAGCCCACTCAGCATACAGACGTGGTTATTTTGTGTTAGGGTTAGTACAAAAACCTCCGCAGCGCAGTAACTCATTTGTGTTTCAGGTGTTTTAGAGAAAACTGCCTCCAGTCTGAGATCGCAGCAGCTGCCGGTAAATACAAATACAACTTTGAGAGCGTAAAACTATTGAGAGTCTAATGAGTCTGGTTTAAATCACAATGATCTTTATTGTATTGCATGGTGAGCAGGCTAATCTTTGTGTGTTTGTGCAGGAGTGCACTCAGCAGGGCTGGCAGAAAGACACTGTGTTAAAGAGGTGAGTGTTCAGCAAACAGTGTGTCCGGTCGGGCAACACTCGTCGTTTCCTTCACGCGGACGTCTCTTCATCTTTCCCCAGACCCTGCATCCTGGTTATGGACTCGCTGAAGCTGTCGTACCATGAAAACGTCTGCAGACTCCTCAGAGAGTGAGTTTCACACAGGAGCAGTTCAGAACAAGCCTCTTACCTGTACAAGCCTTGCAGAGAAAATTCAGACCCTTGGGAGTTAAGAATGTGAAAATGTTTCTCCTGGTTATTTTTTTACACGTTAGAATCTTCATGTTATAGTAAGTAGAACAGATGAATGTTAACGTTAAAACTTCCTGTGCAGCTACCTGCAGGTGGAGTGGGAGGTCCGCAGGGGGACGCCTCGGCTCTTCATGTCAGACATGAGAAGCTGCTACTGCAGAGTTCCTCAGCAGGACAACAGCAGTGACTGTGGGCTGTACCTGCTGCAGTACGTTGAGAGCTTCCTGCAGGTAAGCAGAAGCTGCATGCATGCAGCTGCTGCGACAGGACTAACACACAGGGCATGAAGTCACTTTAAACGTGAAGCGTCTAAATCCTGTCAGTAGTTGTCCTACACTAACAAGTCTTTTCCATTGTTCAAATGCACACGAGCTGCATAAATTAGAGTAAGAAGGTATTTCGGAACACTTTGCTACTCCACTCTCTTTCTTGCAGAAGAATTCCCTGTCATGGTCTGATCTTTAAAATGTTAATTTCATCATCAGTTAATGGCGTGAAAACTATCCAATCATCTCAAGGACATACTTGTTAATGCAGCTGATAATCTTGTAGTTATAAAACTTATCAAACGGGTAACTGCAGGAGATAATGGCCCTAAATTGCGCTGTCTGATTGGCTCTCCAGAACCCCGTCGTGCACTTTGATTTCCCGTTACGTTTGGACAACTGGTTTCCGCGGCAACAAGTGCGGCAGAAACGTGAAGAGATTCGAACTCTGATAATGACGATGCACCAGAATCAGCGACACGATGAAGAAGACTGAGACCAAAACGAAAACTTCTCAAACCAAGCCGGTAACTCACTTGTGCAATAAATTATTTATATTTTTTTACTGTCAGAGAACTAGATGTTGCTATAATAACATTTGCTAAAGTAACTATTTAATTGTTCCCTTTCTTGTGCTTTTGCGTTTCTACCGTTATTAGTTAAATGTATTTTCTCTTCCTGTAAAATAAAAAGCATTACATTTTAATTCCGAGGATTGGGCTCTTATTTTTAAATGAAAGATTTTAATTTAGCTCAAGGAATTTCTCAGTTCTAAATATTATATAAACAATTCTCACAATAAATGACTGAAGACGGCTGTGGATCAGTTGGTGAGGCAGTTGTGGTTCGATCCCCGGTCCCTCCTGTCTACCGCCCAAGTTGCTGCTCCCGGTGGGTCACATGACCTCCCTGCGTCGGCGAGTGTGTGTGTGATTGGCTGGATGAGAAGCTGCGTTGTGTAGCGCTACATAAGCGGCCGTTTACTAATTAAATGTTGTGAATTGGATTTTTAGTCGTTTAATCTCATTCTCCCTAAGTAGTCTGTGTGTGTGTGTGTGTGTGTGATCCTTAAACATTGTTTTTGTTTTTGACAGAAGTGAGACTTGGAAACCTTGACAATTAAAAAGGGCGTCAACTTAAATAATATAATTAATACGCCTTCAGACGCGTGATATTTATTGGAGTATGAATCGTCATCACGCACTACTGAGCCTTATGAAGAGTTATGTAAACATCTAAGAAACTTTTCACCTGTTTTACTTCTTACATCCTTCATTGGTCACTGGACTTTTCTTATTTTGGAACACAAGCTGGTAAAAAACTCAACTGAACTGAACAAAAATTGTTCAATTTGTGGTGTTTTTATTTCAAAAACTGTTTTTGTGACTAAATAATAAGCAGCATTACCAGAAAAATAACTGTCCAGGACTAACCTGCAGTTACTGTGCTTGGCTCTTATTTCGAAACCTCCATGGCTTTAACACAACTGTAGCTCTTCTTTTCCAAAAGAGCTTAAACGTTCTTGTGGTTTTGGGCTGAAAATGTATTCAGCTTGGCGTCATAAAGAGACAAGTTGCTCCAAAAATGTGGAATTTGATGTAAATAAAACTGCAGAGCCCTTTGTTTTATGTTGAGACGGAAAAATCTGGATTTAATCTACGTACACTGAGCACGGAACGTAAAGAAAAGCAGGGAGTGATTCATGCTGCTGCTGCTTGTCATCCAGGTCATCTGTGAGTGGGTGTCCTTAAGTAATTGGACAGATGCACAATTCCATGATTTTGGTTGTGTTGAGCAGTAAGTGCTGACCTGGACCGAAGTGAAGGAGGGAAGAAGCGGTTTGTCTTACATTTACCGTAAATGACAGAAGCAGCAGGGTGAATTCTGAAGTGTCTAGTACAAACTAATGCTGTGGGCAAATGGTTAATGATTTGTCAGTAGGAATGAGTCAAGTGTAGCGTGTTTGTCTAAGCCAAGGTCAAAGGTCACTGGGTTACTATGAGTGGGTTGTGGCTCCGTCGCAATCAGTGTTTGTGGAATTTTCCTTGTTTTCTTATTTTTCTTTATCTTTCCAGATTTCGAGGTTTCTTCTTTCCTCTGAACTGAACACTTCAGCCTCTCTGTGGTTTGCTCGTCTATAACGGAGTGTCTTGTTTTATTGGAGTGTGTGTGTGGGCTGCTTTGATAATCTCTGGGTTTCGACCAAGCCCCCCCCACGGAGTACCAATCAGCTTACTGCTCACTAACTGGATAAGACTGGGGGGGCCACGTCTGAAGGAGCTTTTACACATTAAAGTCAAAACAACCTCAACACCCTGATTAACAGAAACCCGTTAATTATGATTGTTTATTAATTGATTAGCACAACAGCTCATTTGAACCACCTGTTACGTGTTTGTCAGGAACAGCTGATGGTAAACGGTAAACAGCCGCTTATAACAGCCATTTTATCCAAAGCGCTTTACAGTGTAGCTTCTCATTCACACCGATGGCGGAGATGCAAGGTGCTCACCCGACCCACTTGGGGTTCAGTGTCTTGCCTGAGGACACTGACACCTGGCGAGGACCGACCGGGGATTGAACCACTGACCCTGTGACTACAGCCATTTAATGCGTTTTGTGCGACAGAGGTCCACTTGAAACTTGCATTCAAAGATAATTGCTGTTTGATAACATCTTTTGAATTTGAAGACAACTTTTAAAGTTAAGACCATAGATATAAGAAGTTATGATACAAATATGACAATGTCCGTTTTTTACTGTAATTTCTTAAGAGTTTATTGGTAAAAATAAGACGTGCAGTATGAATTCCTTTAGGCGGTTGTGCTGACCTATGACCTCCGTACAACAGTGGGAATGAGGGAACCATCAGCATCCTAAACAGAGGTTAAATCTCTCGGTCCATTTTAGGTTAAACTGCGATCATTTGTGACACTTCAGTTTCCTGTTTCTCTGGTCGAGTCCTGCTTTGGCTCTAGTTTGGCCCGTGTCTGGTCTTTGTTCTGACCCAGCGTAGTCCTGGATCGGTATCAGACCGTGAGGAGGCCATGTTTTGCCCCAGCAGCCATAGAGAAGGCTAATCTGAGCACTGGGAGGTTAGGATTAGACCGATTTAGGACATCCATCCAGTCTCCCAAAAATAATCCGAGTGAGTCCAGAAGATGGGAAACCGATCCTTATTCTGTAGCGGATGATGACTTTTAAAGTAAAGCCATCACTGTCTGGAAAACCGGACGGACGTCACCAGTGTCGCTTAGTTAAAATAATCATTTCAGTGGCAGCGTCTTTATTTGTGAAACATATTTCACCAGCAACTTCAACGTGGTTGCTTAACTCCTTTTCCTTTTGTGTTTTCCTCCGTGTCCTCTGCTTCCCGTTAATCCCATTATCCAATAAAGATGTCATTGTTGACTGTGTAGTGCAGCGGGGGGGTGGAATCTGGACAGGACGAGTCTAATTATAGAAAATCAACTGAGTTAACCAGTTCAGTTTCTAATTGTTGTGATTCAGATGACAAGGTAAAGGTTTTTCCTTTTGTTTTCTGCATAATGCAAATGGAAACATGCCACATCATAAGAAACAGTCAGTTGTGGCAAATAGTGTACTTATTTTTTTCAGCTTTGAATGACATGCGCTCTTTGGTTTACGACACATTTTGCGTGGTCATCGCCTCCAGCTCACAGGGAAAAACGACATTAACAAGTAGCTGAAATGAAGCTGTGCGCCTGAGATGCTCCACCGTCACCTTTGGCCTCTAAAGTCCGACCGCGACCTTGCGGTGCGTTCAGGTAATCCGCTGCGATCAGTCTGCTGGTAACGACCACCTGGCTGATTCTCAGCTCTGTCAGCTCAGGCCTTTGTTCCTGCTAAATTCCACTTTGATCCCATTTTCATAAGAAGTTGCACGATTACAACCTCAAATGTGTCTTTTGGATTATTTGGTTCAAATTACACTACACTTCATTTTAAGCTTTTAAAAACCAGAAATGAAAAATAATCCACCGTCATTTGTGGATTTATCAGTTTCAGCTCACACTGTTGAATCATGGGAAGTGAAGGTAAGAATGCACCTGTCATACCTGCACTGTCTTAACAATGCTGTAGAGTTTAATTCAGTTTTTGTAATCGTAGCCGTGCACACAATGAAACTCTTTCTTTTTCAGCCTGTTAGTTTGATTTCCTTTAAGCAATGCTGACCCGTTGCTCTGCTGCACCGCGTCTCTGACAGTCATCCACTCCAGCAGCTTAACAAATAGGATTAAAGCAAAGGGAAAAAATCTCCACCGGCAGCAAAGTCCCATCTGCTCACCTGAGAGGGAGCAACGAGCAGCTGAGCCTCGCCACGTCAGGAGCATCTCAGGCTCTGGACGACATTGTCGCTTCCTTTTTTTAAAACACTCAAACTCCTGAATGGACGACTCTGAGAAGAAAGCTGCTGATGAGCTGAGGTGGTGGAAATAGGAAGCAGCGAGTCCAGGGCTGGAGATTCGTTTAGTTTATTCTTTTTTTTTTTTTCAAGAAATGGCTAGAAAGTGCAGGAGCTCGGTGCTGTGGGTGATTGGCGCTGTGCTGCTTTCAGGCTACATCTACATGGAAGCAGGTTTTGTGAAGTTTTATGTTCTTGGCAAAAGCATGTTTCTTTTACAGCCATATGCTGTTATGAGTACAGTGACGTGGAACAGGTAACTATTAAAGGCTAAATGATTCTTCAGTCACTGCTTAAGTAGTTAATTACTGATTAGTAATTATTCTGCTGATGACTCCGTGAAAGAGTTCTATAAAGCAAATGCCCAAAAATATTTGGCTCTAGTTTGGAATGTTCTGCAGTTATTGTGATGGTTTAATGGTTGAACCTATAGTTAAACTAACATTTATTTTGCAAAAATTTGCAAACTATCGTAGTAAAATGAATACACTGTACCTCAGTCTTGTACATGGGACCGGTATTATTTCCGTTTTTTGAATGTCTTGCAGATGCTTCTGGTGGCTGGAAGCTGGATTCAGAGGAGCGTGGTCCCGGAGACACGGTCGAGTCGACCGTGGACTCTGATCTCCTCTTATACAGACGACATGCTGCTCTGACTCGAAGAAAGAGGAATATCTTGTTTCCAAGTGGAGTGAAAGTTTGCACCCAGGAGACGGTTGACCAGGCCATTGACAACCACCTGAGCTACTTCCACCTTAGAGGTTTGTCAGCTTTTAGACCATTTCACAATCATCTGACTTAATTCAGACCTCTCGGGACCTCCTTTACCTTTCGGGCTGTCTCCGGTTTTGCATCAAATGTGAAAACACCTTTTCTCTGTTGCCACTTGAATCCAAGCTGCCTCACAAGCCTAAACTCCACGTCTGCTGTCATTGAAGGCGGCCGATTCAACAGGGTCAGGGGTCACGCAGAGCCACATGCCCTGCATAAACATGACCTTCTTAATGAGTTGTTTGTTCTCATGTTCAAGCCTTAGGATTTTTTGTCACTTTGAGGCTTGAACGTGTCGCCTAACCAAATAACTGCCAGTTTCTGTAAAAGGTTTAAGACTCTTGGTTTAACCTGGTGTTTTCTTTGGGCCATGGTTTGTATAACGTGTGCGCTTGTTTCAGTGTGTCAAGAGACCGTGTGGGAGGCCTTTAAGATCTTCTGGGACCGGCTTCCAGAGCGAGACGAGTACCATGACTGGGTGACCCGCTGCATGGACGGCTCCATCAGCATCAAGGACATCGGCAGCTTCTTCAGCCGCTCGGTGGAGCACATCAGCCTCGTCAAGAGTGTGAGCGCACCACTGATTGGCTTTTTATTTTAGTCTTACTTTGTGATGGATCAGACGCTTTATGTGATAGTTTGGATCATTCACTTTTCAAGGATGTAATAAATTCTTAATTATTAGTGCAAAATCATGGAGTGGTGGCTGCATCTATGACAAATGTCTGAAAATAGGCAAAATATGAGAGTGTCAACAAAACTATGCTCAAATTTGACAAAACATTAAATTGTGTGGCAGTTTTTTTCCCATTATCTGTCAGAAAAGGCAAACACATACGTTTTCTCTACTATTCTCTCACCATAGAACAGGTCTTAATGGGTAGAACAAGCTATGATTGTACTTTCTGTTGTCTGAGTTATGAACCTTTGCTGGTGATGTGTTTCTTTCAGAGAGTTTCTCTGGCTGCTGCAATGAACAGGTCAGTGGACGATAATGCAAATCAACAGTCATTTAATGATGTGTCACTTGTCCGAATTGTATTTTCTTTGCAGCAAATGAAAAATGTGTTTGTTAGGTGAAACACTGTCTTACAGACTCAAACTATAACTGCTGTTACCTGTGAGAACCTTGGACATGTCACATGTTCAGAGAAAGTCCTATGACAGGTTCATATGCTTCAGATATTATTTCCATTCTAAGGACAGCGTGAATCATGCGTGTGATACCGATGTAAATGAGTTTTTTTTGCAGTAATAATTTTGAGTGAAAGTCTCTGTGTCCCCCCCACAGTGTGCCGGTCACATCAGGCCCACCTCCATGCAGGTAGGCCTGCACCCACCAGACACCTCGAGTCAGTTCACTCAGAAAACCAACACAGCAAAGAACTGAACTCTTTGACGTGTCTCAGCATTAATAATGGACAGCGCATTCAACACATAAATACATAAGCCTGTGTGTGTATCAGACTAATTAAATTTCGTTTCGGAGTTTTAGTGAAACAGAAAGCTCTGTTTGCTTCCTGACGCTCAGCCAGGCCTTTTCTTGTTTTTCTTTGGATCGTTGCACTTTTTACAGTCATGTGGTATTTGTTAATTCTCACTCCATCCCTTAATGAACTTCGATGAGAGCGCCAACTATTTTAAGGCTTCACAGATGTTTCGTTGTGAACTGACTGGGACTTGTCTGGGGAACTGCTTGTTCACTTGCATTGAATTACTTGTGTGAGCTTCTCCACTGGTTTAAACTGGTTTCTAAATGGTGACCTGTTTCTTTGTCTGTCGCCTGCAGCTCTGAAAAAACACTCGTTCAGCCTGGACAGTCAGTGACGGAGTCTTTACCAGGTAAACACACATCTGACGCCGAGTCTGTTTCTTTTAGGTGGACACTTCTCATTCTGAATTGGTCTTTTCTTAATACAATGAAGAATCCAGCGAATAGTCAAAAAATCATAGTTCATAGTCATAATTTCATCACATCCAACCAAGTCTAAAGGTCAGAGTCATAGACAGCTGAATAAGTCAAGGAACACTTCACATCCTCACTTTTTCTAACAACAAACTCAGATGCTGGAATTGGACAATTTCAAAATGAAATTACAAAAGAATATAAACATGAAAGATCCATTTTCTGTAATGTATTTATGTTTGGAGCCCATCAGGAAGTGTGTCTTGTTTTGAACACACTGCGTATTTTACAGTTAGTTTGTCTTTGGGCATATTCTTCTAGAGAAATTCACACACAGGAATTAAATCCTCTAAGCATAAAAGGACATTTTCACATCTCAACAGTTTGAATATTTTGCACTTTGCAGTTAAAGAGCTTCTTGGTGCAGAAATGTACTTCATTACTTTGTGGGCTTTAAGCGACTGTATGCGCGAACAGGTGTTTACTAGCGTCTTACTGGTGACTCCCTGGTGATCCACTGAAAGTCTTTCATGACCTCGTGACGGATGAGGACCAATAGAAACACACACAGACCAGGACATTTCTGTTGACTGCTCCAGTCTGTCACCTTAGACCCCAATCTGCATCGTCGCGAGGGAGGAGTGGGTGCAGGAGGCTGGCGTCCGTCACACGCCCTGCTCTCAGAATAGACCAATAAGCCTATTTACGGGCAGTAGTCTGGTCAATGGAGGGAGGCGGAGCAGAGGACCAGTAACAGAGATCTACAACTGTCAGGGTTAGTGAGATCACAGCTACGGGGGAAAATGCTGGCTTTGTAGCTGGGTTAGTATGAACCTGGAAACAAAGGTCCTGTCTGCGTCAATCAGATGCTTTGGAAGTTCCGTCCATCTTCACCCTGCAACAAAAACAGCATGTTCAATTCTGGATTTTTTGGGGCACAGACATTCCCATCCCCTTGAGTCTGCTGGCTTTAGAGTATATATTATCCTGCAGAACACATGAACTATGTTGTTTAGGAGGTGCAGGTTTCAGCATACGTCATTTTGCCCAGTCGCTGTTATTTTCTTTCTTCTCAGGGATCCCTCTGGCACATTGCCAGTGTAGTATTGAGTAAGACGTCGAGTTAGCTATCATTACACAGCTGTAACATTCACCGCGGAGATAAAGGAGCATATACAGTATGTTACACAACAAACTGTGAACTACAAACTTTTCTCTCTGAATCACTCGATGTGTTCCATATTTAAACTCCCTGAATCCCAAGGGGCCTCAAGGTACAAACTTGTAGATTTTAGAAAGAATTTTCAGTTTACGCTGCATTTGCCCAACACGATAGATCTGCATGGGCTCTGTCTCTCTAGTGCTCAGACCATTTAGGATTAAGATTATGCCCTTAGAACCAGCTTGCTCTAGGGGTTGGGATCTTATAGATCTGTTATTAGTATAGCAGTTCCAATTCTAACGTAACTGGTGGCAAAATGTGCAGCAGAAATGTATATTTTTGTTTTTCAAATAAAGTCAAATGGCACTGATTTCAGGTTTGTCCTGTGCTTTCTCCCATGGTCGCTGTTCAGTGATTAAAGTGTAAAGCAGGTCCATTACTTTCCATTGCCCTAATTTTTTTCATTCTTTCTGTTTTTGTCATCTTGTAGTGGAAGATGTTATCAT
Source organism: Channa striata (assembly GCA_033026295.1). Classification (NCBI taxonomy): domain Eukaryota; kingdom Metazoa; phylum Chordata; class Actinopteri; order Anabantiformes; family Channidae; genus Channa; species Channa striata. The sequence goes on from CM065170.1 coordinate 35,558,802, forward strand.
CATTAGATCAGAGACAATTGCAACCAATCAAGACGACCTTTTGCCCGGCTATGAGGTCACTGCTTGGACACCTCCACTCTCTGCAGCTGAGGGATCGGTTCACGAGGCTCCTGCAACTACTGTGACCATTAGTCCCGTGGCGTTGACCTCTCAGTCCGTTGTTGCAATTGTACCAGGAATTGTTGAAGATCACAAAGAGACTAAAGGTGTCATTGCTTCAGAAAGTCCACCTCTGGTCATCAAAGACACAGAGATTCCTACAGTGTCTGAAGAAGTAGCTGTTGATGACATCCCTAGGGACACTTTGGAAGTTGCCACAGAGGTTGCTGCTGTTGTTACTTACAAGCCTTTTGGTGGGAAACCGGAGGAAGAAAAAACTGTCCCAGATATAACCGAGAACAATACTGAAGATACTCCAGAGGAAGATCATAAGCAAGATAGGATCACTCTTGAAGATGTGGATCTAACTGATGCAGGATTCATTGAAGTTACCCCAAAAGGTGAAGAGCCACCCTCAGAGGCTGTGGCTCAAGAGGTCCTCACTGAAGCTACTGTTGCTGTTCTTACGGAGCCCACCATGATACCAACTACAGAAACAGTCACACTGCAAGAATTAGGCCAGGAAGGTTCTCCAGAACCTGACCTCAAACCTGTGACAGTAGATGTGAAGAAGGAAATGCCAGAAACAACAGTACATGTCATTGAGGACCCCAAAGTTAAAGAATTTCCAGATAGTTCTTTGACTGACGTGGAACCCACTGAGCATTTACTAGACCTATTAAGTGAAATGATTCCAGAAGCACCTGATGTAGTTAAAGAACCTTTGGGTGACCTACAGAAACCACCAGTAGAAGACCTTTCACACGGTGCTGTAGAAGTTTCAGAAGGAGATACAATATTCATAAATGTGACTCAAGATCAAGAATCTGTCTTGGACGTTTCATCTGAGATCTCTATTCCAATAACAACAGATATGACAGAAGTAGATGTAGTGGAACCTGAGGAACCCGAAGACAAGCTATCGGAAATTGCGGAGGTTACTTCTGAGTCTCTTATAGTGATCTTTCACGATGATAAGGAAGAAGATACCACTCATGTAACTGAGCAGGTGCTACCAAATACGACAGCAACAGGAATAGAGGCAACAGAGGAAAAGACACCCAACAAAGTGGTTATAAAAGAAACTGATGAGCCAGAATTGGTCCAAGTAGACGTCAAACATGAAGAAACCACAGTATTTTATGAAGATAAGTCAGTTGAAGCTAATGTTAGGGTGGAGTCTTCTGAGCCGATAACAAGAGAAATGGGTGAGGCCACTAGAACTGTTGTCAATGACACAGCCAAAGATGTAATATTAGAAGGAGAGAAGGCAACAGAGGCCGCAGAGGAGACATTAGAAACTCCAGCAGGTATCCCAGTAAAGTACTCTGAACCGGTACAGACTGAAGAAAGAGAGGGACTAACAATTCTAGTTACAGGAAAACCAGGTGAAGGACCATCTCATATTCCTGTAGAAGGCATAGAGGAAGAAAAAGAAATAACAGATACCACAGTGACAGCGCCAGTGGAAACATTACAAAAACAAGAGCCTGTAGCAAAACGTACAGAAGTGGAAACTTTAGAGGAAATGGAGGCCACCAAGGACTCAACTGAGGAGACCAAACCCATAGGAGAACCAGCACAAGATGGGGAACTTCTAAAAGACACTGTAGAGGATGTTATCCAATATACAGTAGAGCCAGCTCTAGATGGAGAACTTTTGGAACAAAAAGAACCCACACAAGGACCAAAATCACTAGATGAACCTAGAGGAGGAAGGGCACAGGCAGTAGAACCTGAGGGGGATAAACTGGACATTATGTCATCTGTAGATACAACGCAAGAATCAGCTGAATGGGCAATGTCTGAGGTTTCTGAGGAGATAAAAGAAAAAGATGTGGGTTTGGGAAAACCAGGGGCAGAAGAAACCAAGACAGAAACTAAAGTGTATGTTGTCATGGAGACTACTGATGTAAGTCCTTTAGATTCTGACGAGATGACTCCAGTTATTGTTGTTGTTCCAGAAGACACAGAGGGCTTATTACCTGACAGTGAAATTAAGAAAACACCTGAAGCAGATATAAAGCTGAAGCTTCCAGAAGACTCTGAGCTTCAAGTGCCTTTAGATAAAACAAAGGAGAGTCCAACCCAGGTGGTTAAAGTTTTCAGTGAGGTCCCAGAACATGCATACATTCCAGTTAGTGAAGGGGATAAAGCACCAGAGTCTACGAGTGAATCACCTCAAGATGTCATGACTCATGCTCATCTAGGGACACTTTCAGAGGTAGAAATCCCTGATGAGGTCACCACAGACTCCCCTGAACAATTTGCCACAAGTGAAGACAGCACCCAGTTTACTCCTGCAGACCTTATCCCTGAGGTTATACCCGAGAAAGACGCCGCCCCACACGAAGACGGCTCCCAGATTCCACCAGGGGAGATTCCCTTATTAGAAGCTGAGCATATATCCCGAGAAGAAACAGGGGAAGTAATGAAGGGGACTCCAGCTGTATCACCTGAGTCCTCACAAGATGTCGCCCCAGAAGTCCCCTCAGAGACTGTTGGGGGTACTGCCACTGAAGATGCTACTCCCAGTACCTCTTTGGGAGTAAAGGATGTTGTGGAGTATAACAATGGCAACTTCCCTGATCTAACAGAGATGACTCATGACCTACATGTCAGCTTACTTGAAAACAATGGCTTTGGGCTGGAATACGAGGAGGAGAACTCTGTAAGTAAACATGGATTGGTAGACACTTTGCTGATAGTAGATGTGCATCTGTAACACTTCTGTGTACAATTGCGTGATCCTAAACTCACAGCAGATTGGTAACGAGATAGATGACACCTTGTTGCGGCCCCCAAAGCCTCTGAGGGACCAGGTGGTAGAGCTGAGCATCAAGCTTCGAGGTGAAACCTACCACGATGCTCTGAGGGACCCCAGCAGCTTCCACTACCAGCAGCTGGCCAGACACTTCACACGCAGGGTAAGATGATTGTACCGATGTGAATGCTGTCTATCTCCAAACTGCCAATGCTCCATAAATATGGATGTGTGAGTCATCGTCGATATTTATGTAAAGCCTCAGGATCATCAGTTGTGCTACGCAGAGAAACTTTACAACAACATGATACTCCACACTCTGTTTGCTGTTATGGTGGAGCGTACTGTACTTTTTCAGAGTGACCCACGCTGTTGTCGTCATCTCATTTCAGAGAAAAGATGAGTGTTTTGAGTTGTGGTTGGTTTATCAGCCTGTTTTTGTGATGTCTGTTGGTCCTGCCCACACCTCCTCCTGTCATTTGTCCAGAGTGCACACTCGTTACCAATTTGACTTGCTTTGTGGTTTTACTACAGACTCGCAGACTCAGGACTTTGGCTCCACTTTAAAGGCCCCTCCTGTTTTTCACGCATTAAGGATTTTCACGCTTTTGAGCTCAGTTTTCTCTGCGCTGCCAACGATCATCTCTACAAGCCGCAGAGGCCGAAACAGAGCTAGAAACCCTCAGTGGCCTACGAGTATATGAGCGGTGACTCACTTGGAGTTGGTGGAAAAACGAGCTGTGCCAGGAAAGCTGAGAGTGCTGGTGGATTCCTGCACCTCTGGGAGGTTTTCAAGTTTAGTGACGCGGGAAGCCAGTTTATGGTTTAAATATCAGGGTCGTGTCATTAACGAGAGAATATTGAGTGGATAACAGGCCTAATAGCAGCAGCAGGAGTTTGAATGCAGCAGAGAAACAGAGTGAAGGCAGTGGAGTGCAGCCTCGGGTCACTGACAGCTGAATATGTTAGTTTTTATGTTAAACAAAAGACTTTGGTGGAGACACAACTGTACTACAAATAAATCCAAACAATTTGTCATCATCATGCCTTCACTGTCATTCTTTTATTTCAAAAGGTCTTTCAACTGTCCTGTACATCTTACATCTTCTATAAATGTCAGATTCAAATATTGAATAAACTGTTGTGGCATTTGGTGGCTCGTGTTTTCGAGGAAAGAATCACGCCCCTATTCAGTGGATCTATCTCAATAATAAAATTGCCCTTCGCTCTGGATTTAGGTCATCATCCATTGTTGGCATCAGAAGAAAGATTTTGATGCTAATATGAAACACAATACTGTGAAAGTAGAAATTCTGGAGAAGCTAAAGAGATGAGTGACTTCATGACAGATCCTCAAAACAAAAGCGATTTCATGGAGCAGACAGTGATGGCTTCATGATCGGCCAAAATGATCTGATCTGTAGAAACTGGATAAACCTTGTCGAATCATTTTTGTTGAGTATAGTTACAAACGCAGGATTCACTCAAACATGTGTACTCTTGTTCTTCCAGATCGAAGATGCGTTTGAGCGGTTGCCAGGCTTTAAGAGTGTCCAGGTTGTTGAATTCAGGTACAGTGTCACTGAACGTAACAACCCATTTTGTTCTGTGAGTCCATGTGTGAGCTAATTAAAACCAATATTTGAAGTGATGAAGTCTGCAAATATGTTGACCTGATGTAGATAACACTTGTGTGTGTGTGCTTCAAATACTGTTTTGTTTTTGCTGTCAGGCCACAGAAGGACTTGGAGCGGTGAGTTTGACAAATGATTCTTGTTCTTAGACGTTGTAGTCCTTGATAGATGTAGTTTTATCAGAAATACCAGGCAACCACTGCCTGCCTCAGTGCTGAAGCTTCTGTGAACATTTAGTCACGTTTTCTGTGAACTAGAACGAAAACGTAGATGGTGATTTTCTTGTTTTCACTTCAGTTAAGGCATTAAATCGTGGCGTTGCGTGTTTTACTTGTATTATCTGGAGCCCTGATGTCACAGCAGCCACTAAGTTCACAGTCCCAGAAATACGAGGTCTTTAAAGTTAAGCGCAGCCCAATAAATTCATCCCACCGACCCGTGGCTTTACTGCACAGTTCACTGATGGGAAGCTCAGCTGTTTGAGAAGATGCAAAACAAAAAGAATAAGCTCTGTTTTGTTCCAGACCTGCAGCCGTTTCCAAATATTTTTATTCTGGATAACTTTTTTTCCTTTTTTATTCTTCCCTGTAAAATATGTCCCACTCCCAAATTTCGTCTCTTACGATGGGCTTGGACACTTTTTTCTGAATGAGGCGGGTACCTGTTAAAATTGTTCCACCACATTCTAAATGATCTTGGTTCAAGCGCTTCTCGTCTAATCTTCAGGGCTAAGGACATCTACAAACCCATTCAGACATAAAGAAATAAAGAAGCGTCCTGTAGTTTACTCTGACATTAACAGTGTGTTGGAAACCTGTGGTCAAACAGTACAAACGTGAATCCTCCTGGACGTGTCCTCACGCCGTCTCCCCCCGGAAAGCCCTTTCACCTGCCTGTCACAGTAAATAACGGCTCTGCTGCCACTCTGCTCTAATTTCCACCTAATGTCCTTAACAATAGTCAATCAGCTCTTAAGTGGGATAAGTCGCTCGCTGCTCGGCGGCCACCTGCAGCTGCTGCGGGATTACTCTTAAAGGTTTACGCTAGGCTTGCTGTCCTCCCCAACCTCCCGTCTCTGTCAAGGAAAGTCCCCTTCCCGCGCCGATGCACCGATAGCCTCACTTTGTGAGCTCTTAGAGGCCGTTAAACTCGCCTGAACTCAGTTGCGTCCGACAAAGTCCAGAGTTGAAGCAGGGATGTGACGTGCAGAAAGGTGATATGGTTGTAAAAGCTTTCAGGTTCTGCTTTTCCTAAACACTCACCACAAAAACGAATCTCAAAGTGAAGGATTGAGGGCAGATGAGACCAGAAAAGATGAACAGATGTTAGATTATTGGCTTTGTCATTCACAGCAGTCAAAAGAAAGAATGTTCATAATAAATTAGGTTGAAGGCAGCGAAGTGACACACAGGCTGTTCCGTGTTTTTTACGCTGTAAAGCAGGACAAGCCAAAATCCCTCAGTTATTACTGTTGTATAACGACACGCATGACTTAAATGTATTTTTTTTAAGCACTGCAGAACTCGTCAGTCTTTGTCACTGGGTTTGTGCTCTTGTGTCTCAGGGGCTTGGTGGTACTGGTCCACTACACCATCACTCTGGAGCTGGACAGTGGCGGCATCACCAACGACACGCTGGACTTCATTTCTCTGCAGAACAACCTGGTGGAGAAGAATTACCCCGGAGCGGCCGAGCAGCCCACCGTCGTCTATACCATCACGGACTTCCGCAACTACATCACTGAGGCGCTGCACAAGGACAACTTCCTGACCAACGGCAGCCTGGAGACGCAGCCCGACCCACTGCTGCTGGAGAATGGTACGGTGCAGCACATACACCACAGACGGAGGCTTTGCACCCATGTATTCATCAGTCACAGATGATGATGGCCACATTTTGTTTGTGGATCAGTTGTCAAGCCGAATTCATGCATTCACACACAAAAAATCCCTGTTTTGCACAAAAAGACCCAGCAAATATAAACGTAATAATCGTTCATAAAAACAATTTTTTGTGCAGCTGAGAACTTGTTGCCTGCCGTGAAACCTACCAGTCGACCAGATGATACCTACGACAATATGGTGCGTCAGACTGAAACGTAAAGCTCCAATCTGTCATCTTGTTAAATTTAAAGTGAACCCGGATTATCAGTGACTAACATGTTTTTGTCGTGTTTTTAGGATAATGTCCTGGCTGCAGAGAAGCCTCCTGATGCACCGAGCCACGAGGTGGAGGGCAACGTTTTCCTGAAGAAGGATGAATTCCTGTTCGATCCCTTCGACGCTTGGAGAGGTCCTCAGAGCGAGGTGGTGAGCGAAAACGATGTCCTCATGTTAGACGAGAGCACAGCTCCTCCGCCGGACACTGGACTCCCTGAAAAGACGTTAGAGCTGGTGCCAATACAAGACAGTGAGTAAAAAAGTTCAGACTGTCATGAAATTTTTGACTTAGTTGTACTAAGTCTGCATGTAAGGATGGGACATATTTATTGAGCCTGTCAGCCACAGAGTGAACGGAGAGATACAGCTCATATTGGATTTTACAGAACTTTAACACATATTCAAAAATAAAACGTAATCACCCAACTACACGTAATAGATTTAGTGTGATTTAAACTTCCTGGTGATTTCATTATCTGTCAGTGAGGCTTAGAAATCTGAAAAAACATGCTGCCTAGTGTTGAGCACTTGCCTGAGGATCCCCACTTTGCCTAATGATGTGGAGTCTTAGAATAAAGTTTGGTATTTAAAATGATCCTCCAGAAATGACTTGCACACAGGTAGTCGTTGTAGTTTTTAAATTTGGCTTTAATTCCAGTGAAGCCATTTAAACCCGCCTCTGTCAGGTTTTCTCACTTGAGTGTGAGTGAAATTGTGTTGCCTCTTACTTTCCCTCGGATCTCTGAAGAGAGGGATCCTGACCATAAACCTCTCCATGTGTTTTTCTGGTTTACAGATAATGGAAACATTGAAGATGAGGGATTTCTTGTCAGCAACGCTGCTGCTCCTGGAGATGAAAACCTCAGAGGGGACCATGCAATTGGCCCTGGAGGCTCTTTTACCACTTCAACAGTGAAACCTCAGACGGGCTCTGAGGTCACACTGGAGGACGGATCTGGCTCTGGGTTCTCTGGAGATGGCCAGGGAGTTGATCTCTGGTCCTGGCAGGCAGTGATGACATCTGGTGGGACCAGCATTTACAACAAGATGGACAGCAGCCTGGAGGTGCTACCGCCACCTGACCTCGAGGAAACTGGGGATGAAGACGAGGATGGGGCTGTGGTTGATTTACCGATGACACAAAAAGAGGATTTGGTTACAAAGGGAGTAGAATTCACTGTTGCTACCTTGTTGCAGACAACAATTGTTCCTGCTTCTGAAGAATTAGTGCCAGGCAGAGGCATTAAGGACATTTTTGTTGATCAAATCCTGGTAACACAACACATTAGCACTTACCCACCGTACTCAACCACAACACAAGCACCTGTTTTCTCACCTAAAGGAACCACAAATGTCGAACTTTCACTTCAAACAGTCGAAGCATCCAACATATATAATGATATCTTCTTAACCGAATCACATATAAATGCAGCATCAGTCACAGATGCTCCTGAACCTGAAGCTTGGACTCGTGAGGCTCCTGTTTCTGAAGGTCCAACTGATACTGCTGTCAAGCAAGAAATTAGAGTAACTACTAGGACTAATACTTTAGCAGCATTAGAGCTTCCTGTGGCTACCACTGGATCTAAATCAGGAGAAGGCGTACCTGAGGGGGAGGAGGACGTTGTTACGCCGGAAGTCCTTGAAGTCCTTGATATGAATGTTCCAGAAGAGCTGCCTACACTTTTCGAAGTCTTAAATCTTACAGATAAAAATTCTGGCTTTGATACGGTCACTGAAAAGCCATCAGAGCTCAAGGAATCCTCAGAAAAGTCCAAAATTCAATTTCCCAAATCTGAAGGTGGCCGCGAGGTTGAGATTTTAGAAGAGCAGCACATAGGTGGAGCTGTTCCCACAACAGTGACTCCTTTGGAGGTTAAGGTCTTAGATAAAGACCTGATTGTGGATGAAGTCTTGGTCGTCACCACAACGACTGCCCCCCCAGCCCCAACTCCGTCCGTAAGTTCAGACCACGGCAGCAGCATCGCACACTCACCTGAGAAGGACTCACCATTTACTCGCGTATCGGATTCGGCACCAGAGGATGAGGAACCAGTTCACCATGAGCACCTGAACCACGAAAACGTTGACAGTACTGCTTCTTCAGATGTTCCTCAGTCAACACTGTCGGTGGTGGTTCCCAATAAGACGGAGAGTACTCCAATGGATGCCACAAGAAGCTTACCAGGTGCTGCAGCTGACGATAAACACTCTGTAAATAGCTTGACAGATACTTCAGAAAAGGGGGCAGGCACAGAAGTCCTTCAGACAAGCACGTCCTTGCTTCAGGTGGTCAAAGACAGCAGTCCTACTACCACTGTCCAAACTTTCCAACATGAGTTCTCAGATGTACCAAGGATTGACATGAGCTTCAACGTGTTCAGTGTGGCGACTGAAGGCGACAGCAGCGGCTTCTCCAGCGGCATTCAGGGCTCTGAACTGGAAGCCATCGCATTACCAACCCGGCCAGGCAGAGCACTGACCGTTTTCTTCAGCCTGAGGGTGACCAACATGGCGTTCTCCATGGACCTCTTCAACAAAAGCTCCCCTGAGTACAAGGCCCTGGAGCAACGGTTCCTAGAACTGGTGGGAACTCAGAGAATCAGGACTGAGCAGATACTGTTGTAACATGTATTGATCTTCACATACTGACATCTTTGTCTTCACCTCACAGCTGGTCCCCTACCTGCAGTCCAACCTGAACAACTTCCAGAACCTGGAAATCCTCAACTTCAGGAATGGCAGCATTGTAGTGAACAGCAGGATGAGGTTCGGCAAGCCAGTACCCAGCGGCGTCACAAACGTTGTCTACCTGATCCTGGAGGACTTTGCCAACACTGCCTACCAGACCATGAACTTGGCCATCGACAAATACTCCCTTGATGTAGAATCAGGTACGGCTGAAGTTGCACCTGAACGTGATACGGTGACGTTCAGATATTTTAGGGTCAACGGTTATCTAGTTTCTGATACAAATCATTTTGTTTGTGTTTCATCAGAGAACCTCCTAGAATTATGTTTCAGTTTTATCTCTGTAAGATTCCAGAAATACTTTTACAGGATAGTACGTCTTAGATAGTACGCCACCACTGTATCAACTACTTTCAAAATGGTAAGATCTTCTGAGCAATAAGTCAAAACTAAAGTTGGTACCACAGTGAACCATCTTTAAACACAGTGACAGAGTTCATTGGTCCCATAAAATCTGTGTGCTGGACACTAGGTTCAGTCGTATCTCATCAGCTCTGACCCTCTAACTCATGTCAGGACTCATCTAATACCTGAGATAATCTGTCTGAGAGAAACGTGAGCAGCAGCAGCAGCAGCTCTCTGGTGAATCGACATTACCTCTGTCTCTAACACAGTTCTTAACATGTTTTTCTCGATTGATTCAATTGTTGACTTGGATCGTTTAGATCCATCCAGCGCGTGTGGCACCTTGATTCTCATCGAAACAACACTGCGTCTTGCCAAAGCTTCAAATATAATAAAACAAAGGAGCCCTAACGTGACAGCCTGTAACTGCACTTTTCCACTCACATTGTCAAATGTGTGAATGAACTGGACGTTAGCATGTTGTTGGGAGAGCAGCAGGATCCTGTCTGCAGCTGAGACATGGCTGTAATATAAAAAGTGCTGGTATTTCCTCCTGAGCAGCAGCTCTTTAATCCGTCTGAGCCAGTCCGAGCCGCCCCTGACTGTCCGATAACCCTAATCTAGTGAGTCACTGTGAACACGATAATCAGTTTACTCCTCATCTTCACTGCAGTCTGCACCAGTGTTTTCCACTGCACAAGCACATCATCAGCCATATTGACTCTGTCGCCTTACAAATATTCGGAACAACATTTCCAAATCCAAAGTGAGCAACATGTAGGTTTTGTTCTGTTTTGCGGGACTCACACCCTCTGTGTCCTTTGGACCTGTATCCAGGTAACAGGAAGAGGTGTGGTTTAGTTCTTGGACACCTACTTGGAACCTTCAACAGTTCGAAACAGTAGAAAAGCTGGAACAACCTTGAAATCCTTTAAAAAAAGTTGCTCTGGTTTTGGGAGGACACAGTTTTTTTTGTTGTTGTTGTTTCCTCTAAGGTGACAGGGCGGATCCCTGTAAGTTCCAGGCCTGTAACGAGTTTTCCAGGTGTATGGTGAACCGTTGGTCCGGCGAGGCCGAGTGCGTTTGCGACGCCGGGTATCTGAGCGTGGATGGGCTGCCCTGTCAGAGCATCTGTGAGGTGCAGGACGACTTCTGCCTCAATGACGGGAAATGTGACGTCATCCCTGGCAAAGGTGCCATCTGCAGGTGGGAGAAACGCTTGTGATGAGTGATGACGAATATGTGGTCTGTCGCTCAAGTGTTGAATTAGATTGACAGCTGAAGTAGAGCTTTGTGTTTTGGATTTATTGTCAGTCGATTTTAGGCTGTACCTCTGCTGCAGGTGTCGAGTCGGAGAGAACTGGTGGTACCGAGGTGAACACTGTGAGGAATATGTGTCTGAGCCCCTGGTGGTGGGGATCGCCATCGCCTCGGTGGCTGGGTTCCTCGCGGTGGCGGCGGGTATCATTTTCTTCCTGGCGAGGACGCTGCGAGACCAGTACGACGGGGAGGACACAGAGGACCCACTGAGGTGATTTGTTTTGTGCATTCAAGTATGTTTCTTTTTGATTGTTGAGTTTGACGTTTAATTTATAATAAAGGTTGAAATCGTCCTACTTTCAGGCGAGGCGACAGCGTGCCAACACTGGAACGCGCCACCAAATTCAACCCCATGTTTGAGAGCGATCCAGTCACCGCTCAGTACTACCGTCGATACGAAGACAACGTGCCGCAGTACCATCGCCGCCGTGACCCAGACACTCCCCAGTACAGCAGCTCTGTGGCTGTCGACGTCTCCAAAGACGTGAGCAGCGACAAGCTACGACACATCTACCAGAATACCACACTCACTAAAGAGGTGCGTGTCTCCGAACACGTGCGCGTTCTTAAAAAACGGTAGAATGCCGCTAAGATCTAGAACCTGAAAAAGGAAAACTGACTGTGGGTGACAGATCTGCATCTTTCTGGAGAAATGAGGCTGCAGCTTGCTCACACTACATGTTGTGGGAGTCTGAGAGCTTTGGCTTCTGTTCGTGAAGCCACAGCGACTGTTTAGTGAACGCAGCCCAAGTCTTTGGAAAGCCAAGACTGGATGTTGACAGTGTTTTGACTGGGAGGTGTTTTAAGCCCCAGCGGGAGGTTTGTACTATGCTGGCAAGTATTTTTACCTGCAGGACCTCGTTCACCTCGGTCGAGACCTTTTTCCGACTGTTACATAAACACGGTTTCTCTCCGCAGGAGATCCAGGAGCGGGTCAGGATAATCGAGTTGTGTGCCAGGGATCAACACTTCGCCGACTTTGTGCGACAGACTCAAGTGTGGGTAACTTACTCCGGTTTACACATTTCATTCGAGTCCTAGTGTTTTCCTTTCGCATTAATATGATTCGCACTAAAAGTGTCAATCGTAACTTTCAGCTAATTGTGTGATTATTTTCTCAAGCACACAAAAGCTCAATTTAACATAATTTATGAAGAATACAAGTAAGTAGTAATGAGAATTGAACAATTAGGCTTCAGTGTCGTATTAAATATTAAAAACAATAAATGTTCACTGTCCAAGCAGTCGCACACAATCAGAAAACAGCTTTTTTTTTACCCTTCTCTTTATTTGCGTCTAATCGTGATTCTGTGGAGATTAAACCGCTTCAGAGGGGGGTAAAGCTGAAAGGTGAGGCAGGATTCAGCCCCCCCCACCTGCTCCTGTAGGCAGGAAGGTTTAAAAAGACTTTTTTTGTCACAGCTCAGCACTGAGTCCTTGTGTTTTTGTGCTTCACAAAGACAGACGCTCATGCAGTTTATTCGTGTTTTATCCATCTGACCGGGCCCGTCGTCACACGTCCTCCTGACCTTTCCTGACCTTTCGCTTTAGGATGAATAGTTTTACACAAAGCTGCACTGTAGCGTTGTGTGCTCTCACTGTTGTCCAGGTGTCCATTTCCAGACAGAAACATTTCCAGACAAACAGATGGAGAATTTGCTAAATGAAAGACAATGAGCGGACTGTCCAGACGTCACCGAACACCTTCGACGGACCGAATCTAAACCTGTCATTTTCAAAGAGGATAAGGAGACATTTGTGTCGTTTAGTGGACATTCTGCATCTGGAGCTGTGGGAAAACTAACCCCGTCTGTCAGTTAAAGGAACATGTGTGCCGGACACTGTTTTGGGTTTAAACTCACAGGACAATTAAGGCGTCCACAAAGTCTTTATGTCCGTGCTAAAGATGGTAAATATCAAAGTGTGAGCGGCCAAATCGAAGGAAAGCTCTTTGCCAGCCGCTCTACGAGCATCTGTAAAGGCTTTAGACCAAACAAACAGGACGTATTTTTAGAGAGAAACCTCAGCGAGTCCACTTTTAAACACAGCGTCCGCCAAAATAATCTGATCTGAATACGAGTGGAAGGACAAACGTAGGAAACTTTTAAAAACAGGAAGGTTGGAGTGAGTCCACGTTCAGAACCAAAGAGCCAAACAAACGACGTGTTGAGCTGAAATATGGTGAAATATACAAACAATAACGTCTCCTCGTCCCTCCGCTCATCTGTTTGTGTTTCAGAGGGTTTTTGTGGTTTGGATGTCGCCTGTTTGCGCCACATCCTCCACAGACCAAAACCACCAAACTAATCCAATTTTCTCTTGTTGTGTGGAGCAGATTCCTGGAGCGCAGAGGGAGCTCCACCACATAGTGAACGCGGAGCCGGTGGCCTCGAGGTAGGAGCGTCAGGCACCTCAGTGACTGACTGGATCTGGATCTGTGGGTTTTGTCATTGTTTTAGGTCTTTGGAAGCCCAGGACAGATGTCTCGTCGTGGCTGTTTTGTCTTAGAACTCACAGTCAGTCCTCAGACACGAAGAACCACATCCTTCTTTAGATCAAAAGGCTTCAGGTTGTAGAAAAACAGCGTCAGCCGCAGCTTCTGCATGTATTGAACTTTAAACGCCTGTGCAGATGTTGAGCTGCAGAATGTTTCTATGACGAACTTCACTCAGACATTAGTCCCACACAGACGTTGCTGCTCGTGGAATCTGTGTTTTGACGTGTCTGATTGTCCTCACCTGTGTCTGTCCCCAGAAACCTGCCTTTGACTTGAGGACAGAAGAGGACGTCTGTCGTGGACGTGAAGGTGACAGGACGCTGAACCCTCTGTGCTCTGTTGGACATTCTGACCTGAACTTTGGCCGTAGGACGGTCTCCTGTTCTTACCTTTTCCCTTTGAGTTCTTTCCTGTCTTTGAGTAACTCTTCAGTCACCATTCAACGCTTTCACTCACACTTTGAAAAGGATTCCATGGCTTTCACCTCGATTCCAAGGGTTTCTGTTTGTGTCCCAACCTGCACGTCACTGCTGTCCTGTCACTGAAGGAGTTGGTCAGAGTTGTTTCTTTCTCTTTTTCAGACGCTTCCCCATCAGTGCCTTTACTGCTCAGTTAGCGTTTGTGGGGTTTGATGCACAGCATGTCAGAGCCCGTGACATGTTAGATCAGCACACCTGTACATCCACAACACGTTGGATCAGTAAAGTCTCCTGCTTTCTCCCTTTTTTCCTGCTGATTCACACAGATGTTTACATAAACTGTTAACTGCCGTGTAGAAATCTTCACATGTGGCCACCAACAATAAACACTTATGCCAAGGTTTCACGTATAATCCTGTTGATGCATGTATCTGATTCACACGCGATATCACCGTGTTTGTGCGAGTTCTCTTCATCAGGCTGTTTGGACAACGTTTCATCCTGAAATGTTTTTAGTTGTTCATTTAGCTCGGTTTTGTAGTTATAGATATTGTGTGCAGCACAGTATCTCCCACCAAAGTAATTCCAGACACTTTCAAGAGTTTGGGAGCGTCATACTAACAGAATTATGACCACAGTGTTGAGAAGAATTCCGAAACGGAATACATCTATTATCAGAGAATCAAATCCCAAACAACCAAAACATTCAAAGACAGACTAAGCTTTTGTCTGGTTTCAGCAACTTAGTTTTTGTACTTGAGACAAACCGTAATGAATGTAGGCGATACTGTAGACAGACGGCTAATATTTGTTGTTGTATGTTTCGGTGTATGTGCGGTTACGTGCGTTTCTCACTAGAGACCCTCGAGCCCAGTGAAGCTCTCGGAACAGCAATGATGTCATTTCCTGATTTAAATGCTCGTGTTCGTGCTCAGCTCAGGGTCTGTCTTATCTCTTGTGTCGTGTTTTCTATGCTGTACATCTCATTGGAGACAAACGATGTGTAAGTGCGAGCTGGCACGGCCACATTTTTCTAAAATAAAGTCGCACTATTTTTTACAGATTCTGCTCACTTTCTTTTATAAGAGACTCGACTGCACAAGGGAAACCAAATGTCAGTGTGCCAGAGTTCAGCAAACACAGGACACACAGGACGGAGGTGCAGGGGAATAACTACCTGCCAGTCAACCCCATCGTCACGACAACCTGACGACAGTTGAGACAAAGGTAAATAAAAGGAGCTTTTCGGTTGAGGCAGAGGTTATTCTGCTACTCTTCATCACCTGCCTTTGTTTCGACTTGTGTCTGTAGTTTTATACTTTTTTCACTAGTATGCGCTCATGTCTAACACGTTACATACACCAATCAAGCAAAACATTATGACCACCCGTTCAGTTCTATCCAGTCCAGCAGCTCTGCCATGAATTCTACTTTACAAGTTGTGATTTCTCAGGCTTCAGGTTAAAACTGTCCGTGAGGTGATAATTCTACTGCGTGTTTCTATGGAGGTCGAAGTGGGTCGTGGCGTTGGAGGTGGCCAGAACATTAAAACCACTCCTTCTCATAATGCACTCCAGCTGCTGATGTCTGGGCTCATCTCGTGACGTGGCCACGATGATGTCGTTCACACGTTCGTTTCGTGCGGCTCTGCACATCTTCTCCATCCACAGCTGAAAGTTAGTCCCTGGTTCCCTGGAGTTCCACTCGTGTTCTTTTGATGATTTGTGATTTGTCACTTCCACACCTGTTTAGTCCTATCCAAGTCAAACTGGAAGAGCAAAGAATTATTATTTTTTTAAACCTTTACTATATATGCACAATAACGTGTGAATTTTTTTTTTCACTCCACATCATTATTCAAGGTGCAGATTCACATATAAAACCTGGGTTGAGCTTATAACCTCCACCTCTTTCACCACTTTAGGTCAATAATATCACACAAGTAGTAACAAGACGGTCTTCAACAGTTGCTGTGAGTGTATCGCCGTTAAAGAGCAGGAAGCAATGTGGTGTGAGGAAACAAATGGATGGTTATAGACGGAGGAGAATTTTGATCTGGGGCTTAAACATGAATGTGTTCAAGTGCAGGACACCGGTCCCAAACGACCCGCTCGCCCTAAGTAGCAATCGACATCCATCAGTACCAGTGAACTGCAATGAGAGTTTCTCCAAGTCCAACTCACAGTAAAGCTGCGTGAATGGCTCCCGTGTTGCTGCGCCCTCCATTTCTGTCTTTTCCACGGAGACAAACTGACCTGCAAGTATGTTTGAAACGAAGCGAAAACGTTTGCGAGGTCTCACAGTTTTATGGTTTTTGTTTGTCTATCACGTCCCTTCCTGGGCCTCGTACTGATTCCTCTGCCTTTGAATATGTATGTGTGGCAACAAACTGCTGTTCTTCGAAAATATGCTGATTACTGCTGCTTTGGACTTCATGCAGACGACAGTTGGCAGCTCGGCGTCTTTTCTGTTTCTGATCATCTATGGAGCTTGTGAAGACTCTGGTCAACACTGTCGTGTAGCTGACGGTGGCTCCACATGCTGAAAGCTGTTTTTCTTTTTTCCTGATCTGCATCTGGATACTCTGAGAACTCGGGACCACATCCTTCTCCACATTTGCAGTCAGTTACTTGTTACTGGAACATTAGCTCTTTTCTGCAGAATCACACTGGGGGTTTTTCTGTCTCATACTTTGTGTTTTTCAAATCGCCCCTTCAACAAACCGATCGTTGGCAGACGTGATTCACTGCGATTCCACAACAAACCAAGGAAAAGCCCTTGTTTGTTGCTGCTGGACGTGGGACAGGGAATCCCCGGACACGGAATAACAGCTGAGTCCTCGTCGTTTCCCTGGAAGAGAAAGTACAAACGTCCAACAGCAACAGTTCTGACTGTGAAACTTCAAACTGAAACTCATCAGGAAATTTTCACTTTGGCTTGTTTTTAACTCTAGTTTTGTTGTGCTGCCCCGTGGGAACGATGCAGATTTTTGGTGCAAACAGATGTTTCACTAGCACAGATCATCATCGGACTTTAACATTCAGAAAGTGTCTCATGGTGCCAAAGTTTAGTACCACATGTACAAAATGCAGTAACACAACAAGTCTCAGCAGCCTAATCGTTATCTTCCCTTTTTGTAAAAACGCCAAACGTTGAACTGATGCATCCTTCTAATATTATTTCTGTAATAAAACCAACACACACTCTGTGAACTGTTGTCACAGTTTGTTTTCCTCCGGGCCATTTCTCCATGACATTGTTTGAGGTGAAGAGTCGCCTGAAAAGTCTCTTCTGCAGCCTCAGTCAGTTATCATCTTCAGGCTTTTATTTTGAAAGGTGAGCAGACACAGCAGAGCAGAGAGACTAAATAAAAGCTCCATGTGTTCTTGGTGTGAGCTTTAGACTGTATGACAGATGTCAGCTGACTACCTCCTCTGTGAGGCCCTAGTGACCCTGACATCAGCACGACCCGAGTCGGGATCTGGACTGAGCTGAGCCAAGAACCCTTATTACATGAAAGTGAACTTCTGACAGAGCAGTGATCAGTATCATTCGCTTCACGCGGGACTACAGGACTTCAAACACAACCGTCATTCAGATGTTTTATTTCTGCTTCCTGTTCTCCTGTGATGGACAAGAGCTTTGAAACTACAAACTGAACTAAAGTGGACTGTGGAAGATGGGGACAGCAGATGACTTTTAATCCTTTAGATCTGATTTATCCTGCATCAAGGAGTTTGTTTTGTTTGGCTCTGGTGAATCCAGTTGGGGAATATTTCACACTTGAGGTGAGAGTTTTCTTATTAAAGTGCTCATAATTCAACTTACTGATTATTGTGTGGTCTTCTCCTGAATCCTGCTCACACGATCAGACTGTAGAACAATAATGATTTGGCTTTTAAACCAGGCAGAGTGAGGCCGACTGCTGATGGCTGGACTGGATGGGAAGGAAGGAAGAGTCAGACTGATGCCGAAACTGGTGGACGGAACTGAATCGTGAGAATCAGACAAAGGTGGTGGAGCACAAACCGTGGAGCAGGGACTAGTTCTCTACCTGTTTGTATAGTCTTGACTTTATTATGTAAAGTGCCCTGAGATGACCTTGTTGTAAATTGGCGCTATATAAATAAAGTTGAATTGAATTGAATAGTAGATTTCAGCAGGAAGTTCTGAATGTCGGCAGAATGTGGACCCTAAGGCCACGATGCTGAGGGTCAGGAAGCAGCTTTAGTCCAGAGGATTTCTAACATGAAGCTGCTGCCATGAAACGGCTGTTTGCAGCTTCGTTCTCGTCAGGCTGGTTGGTGAGCTGCTGGGCATGTGGCACCAGGGTGACGGGTTTTCTTCAAATCTACGCGTGTGTGAGCGTCTTTGAAAAGTGATCTTACAGTGACTGGAAAGTATCTGGACTTGGCTGTGTGGGGCTTTAATGAGAAACCCAGTCCTGAGTGAGGCCCGGTGCCCCTCGGATTGTTCCTGCCTCGTCCACCTTCCTGTCACAGGCTGTTAGTGTTGGTTATGTAACCGTGTGTTTTTTCTTCTTCTTCTTACAGCTTCAGCAGATCGATTTCATCTAATGGGACGAGGTTTGTGTTTTATTCGCCGCTGGAGAAGAAGCAGTTTGACGCCAGGTCCCCGGGTCACAGGTTCAGTTCCCTGAGCTGCAGCGGCGCATCAGTCTTTCCATAATGTTTGGTCGTCCTAATAAGACAGTTAATGTGTCCAATTAATATCCTAACAACAAACCACACGTCTGTGAGCCAGTGGAAATTAGCGGCGTGGACAATCCCTGAACCTGAGCAGACCAGCTCCATCTTATCCGACGTTTCTGTGTCGAGCTGGTGGGAAAAGTTGTGTCTTTGCACAACCTGCTGTCAGTGCAGTACGCCCAGTCGGAAGGTGTGTCCACCTGCATCACCTGGGATTGGTCCCCGCTAGTCCACAGTCAGACGTTAAAAGGTTCAGCAACAAGACCAGATGTCAGTGGGTCTGTCCGGAGGGAACCTGAGCAGGTAACGGCAGCAGTAACGATTTACTGCTGCTTCATCTCTGGCACCGTGAGTGTCTTTGACGATTCCGGTTGTTTGTCCTCTGCAGCAGTAGAACCATGAAAACCTTCCAGCTCGCCGTCGTCTGCGTCAACAGCTGAGAGTCTCTCTTAAGTCTGTCTCTACAGTCACCCTCCGTCCACTCAAACGCCTCCCTGCGACTTGTCACACACAGACTGTCTGTTGTTGATGACGCATCATAACGTGTGTGGGAAGTTTGTTTTGCAGCGTTGGCGCTGAAGTGAAACTAGTGCAGCCCCCCTCCTAATTACCCCAGTAAGTGTGACTACAGAGTGGAGACCTGCAAGAGACCTGATAACATCTGTGCCAGCGTCATCCATCAGGTTGATCATCGTAAGTTTGTCTCCAGTGGGGACAGAGGCAGACCGATGTGAAACGTTTAAAGCAGCTGAACAGGAGAACTCAGTGTGTTCGTGTGGTTCTGTTCTCTGCAGGGATCACGTTCTTCAAGCGATGCACGAGAAAGTCCGAGGCCGAGCTGTTAAAGTCTGATTTAATTTAATGATGCTGTTAGATTTCACGACTCTGAAATGAGAAGCACGTAGAACGAGCGTTTGGGTGACGTTCCATATTTCGTCATTTGTTTTTGTTTGTTCCATTTCCCGACTGAGCAGAGAAGAAACGGTTCTGCAGGACGACCGGATGTCTGCGGAGTTACAGGGACAGTTTGTAATGCTCATGTTGTAACTTCTGTGAGAGCGACGGTGGATCTGTACGCAACATAGACAGGTGAGGACTCATTGGTGTGTCCTCTGTCTCTGAGCAGAATGTGTGTCTCTCTATCGGCAGCGAACCAGGAAAAGCCTCCAGCTCGTCTGCGTCACAGTTTGACTGTGTTTAAACTGCAGAGGACAGAAGCTCGTCACTCAGACAAACATTAGCTCTTCGTGTTTTAACAGTTTTCCAGTGTTTCCCCACAGGGTCCAGGAGCTGGATGCGTCTGTGTCTCGGCCACTTATCGCTTTCCTCGCGGGAGGTGATTTATGTGACAGTGTTTCCTGTTTCTTCCGTTTTATTTCTTTACACATTTTTCTTCTTTCAGCTGGAGTCTACTCACACTTCACGAGCCGCATAAAGCCGTCGGACGCCGCCATCGTAGGACTCAAAGAGCCTGCGGCACCGACCTGTGCAGCTGAGAGGACGCCTGTGGTGTCCATTATGGCGTGATAATGAACACCTGACCTCCGTGATGCATGAAACAAAACATTTGACGTGCGTGAGGCCTCGTCTGTTCTCCATGTTCAAACATGTCACTGCAGAAAACCGATCCGATTTGTTCCCTTGTTATGATGAAAACTTTTCAGAGCAGTGATCAGTTTCTGTTTCTCCCTAAAATCTCAGTCCTCCTTTCTAGGCAAACACCTCTGTCTACGTCCAACTGTCTGCCCCTTCACTTTTAGAAAAAGGAGCCACACATTGTGCAGCGACACAACTTGGGAAACGCCAACAACATTTGAGCCTACATCCCTCTGGGAGTTCCGTTGTTGTCGTGTTTTTGGGTTTGGATGAAATTTCATATCCAGCTTCACCTTCCCTGCTTATCTTTGTCCCCTGTTCACCACAGTTTGACAATAGTGATCAGCTCTGCAGCAGGAACCATCAAAAAGCCTCCAGCTCGTCTCTGTGTTTGTGAGTCAGCACATGTGAATGGCGTCAGACTGTTTGTTAAAGTCTGTAAATATGATTCAGCATCGTTCTGGAGGAAGCTGAGTAAACTTACAGGAATCGTTTCAGGTGGACCAGGAACAACGTCAGGGTGGAGCGTCCCTACAAATATGTGGACACATGTACAAAGACGGGAATGAACTGTGGACATGTTTATAACAGGTTCGGGTGGTGGAGCAGGTTCTTTCCTGGTTCCTCGGGAAGGTTTAAGACAGAGAACAATGAATGACATGTCTGTTGTTCTGCACCTTCCGTGGTCAGACCCTGAACAGCAGCGTGGACATATGCTGGCAGTGACTTGTCCTGACTTCACACCTTTAACGTAAAATGAAATGCTTGACCCATTTCCTTTGCGTCTCTGACACTGTCTCCCTCTTGCTCTCCTTGTCCGGCAGGGAGCCCGCATGTTGCAAAACCCCCCTGTTTCAAAGTTCCACCTGCTCCTCTGATCTTTGTAACTGAGAGGTCCCTCAGCTCGGTCCCGTCTGCACAGACAATTTAATAAATTCACACAAACATCAGCTGTGTGTATCCTGTTCTTATAAATCGTAATGGGGGTTATTTGTCTTCGGGGGGGTTGTTTTTTAGAGTTTCAGATCGTAAAATCAAACAGGAAATCAAACCCATGTCCTGACGTAGCTTTTTCTTATGCTGGAAAACACAACATCACATTGTCCTCATGGCTTCGTGTCAATGTGTTGACAGGAACTGAGGAAGTCTGTTCCTGTAAAAGTCCACGTTTCCGTCCCCATTCACTTCCAGTAAAATGCTTTTCTTTCCTCCTGCTCCTTCTCCTGTTGTTCTCTGCTGTTCTTCACTCTGTTTTACATCCTCCCAGTTTCATTCAAAGTGGTAAACCATCTCCTTCATTCTGTTTGCCTTGACCTTCAGAAAAATGCGATAAGGTGTGTCACCTGGTACCACGTGCCTCAGGTTCAGGTGGAATGTCCCGTGTCACAGAGTATAAAAGCTTCGGCAAGAGGAGCGTCTGTTAGTGCAGCTTTACAGCATCGTAAAGGAAACGCAAGCAGGTAACGAGCCAAAACCCTTTTATTGACATGAATCGTCCTGGTTCAATCTGTTCTGAATCGGTTTTCATTTGTTAACTGCAAACTTGGTTTAAATGAACAATTTCTTCAAATGTTCCCAGTGTGTCAAACAGTGACCGGTGAACCATGAAAAGCCTCCAGCTCGTCCTCGTCCTCGTCCTCGTCGGCAGCAGTGAGTCTGTGTTGAAACTGCACAGGACAGAAGCTCGTCACTAAACCCAGATATTAACTGTTCATATTCATGTTTTTCAGCTTTGGCTCTGAATTGCAACTACTGTATTGTGAGTTCATCTATGGGCAGGTGCAGCTCCACAGTGCAGAGGTGTCCAGGAGCTGGATACGTCTGTGTCTCGGCCACTTATTACTTTCCTCCTGGTAGGTGATTTATGTGACGGCGGTTCCCGTTTGTGCAAACTTCACCTAAGTCCAACAATTTCCGGATTTTTGATTGTTCCTGTTTTTTCTCCTGTTAGCTGGGATCTACTCGTACTTCCGGAGGTGCATAAAGCCGTCGGACGCCAACATCCTAGCTCTCAATCAGTATTATAAAGTGAGAACCTGCGGCACTGACCTGTGCAACTGAGAGGATGCTCATCGTGTCTGCAGACGCCAGGAGCTTCATCATGCAGCTTCTGACCTTTGTGTTGAATAAAACCTTTGGCGAAGAGAAACTGTGTGTGTGTGACGCCTCGTTTGTTCTCCGTGTGTGTCGGTACAACGACTGGACACAAACAAGGTTATTCATCAGAGCATCAACCCGACTCAGTCGCTCTGTGCTTCACACCAGACAAGCAGCAGAAACCAGGTTCTGCTGGACCTGAACCTGGGTTTAAATAAGACTTGTTCACTGTATAATAGTCCTTCACTGGAACCTTCCCACTGTCTATGTTTCTGCTCCTCTCGCAGCAGTTTGGGTTTGTGAGGGACTAAATCTGTTGAATTTTATGGCCATAAAATGGCCTCTTAATCATTTCCTCTCCCCGTGTGCTCGAGCTCGGCTTCATTCGTAGAGGAAGCTACATCACAGGAATCTTTGATGGTTAAAAGTGAGACCAGGTTCTTCCTGTTGCCTCAGGTTGGTGTAAAACCACCAGGGGAGCGGGGTCGTGTGAGATCACGCCATTTTCACTGTCTGACTTTTCAAAATGAATGTCCCACTGCTGTGTGGGGAGGGTTGCTGAAATAATTTGTGGTACAAACTAATCAGCTTGTACTTCACGTGTAATACGTTCGAGGCTGGTTTCATTAAAGAGCCGTCAGAGTTTAATGTCATCGTGCTGACAGGAAGTGAGCTAAGCTTCAGTAAAATCCACGTTTGTGGCGCTTCCAGTAAAGTTCAGTTCGACCTGCTCAGCACATTCACTGTTTACCTGCACACAGCTGCAAGGCCTCTGACATCACGAGGAGCATGAACAGCTCTGCAGCCTCGTACAGGTCGCACAAGATTGAAGTGTTTCTGTGACGATGACGTCGGCTCGGAGATCAGAGGTTTAGTGGAGCAGCAGGAGGAGGCTGAGACGCTTCGCAGATGTTGGTGATCTCAGGATCGCTAGTCACACTTAATCACTGCCACACAGTCAGATGTGTTGCGTCACGCTTCTGTGTGTTAACCTGTGTGCTTGTGTGTTTTCCACTGCATCAGTCAGGAGCAGGTCCTGGAAGGTTTTTGAAAGCCTTGAAAGCAGGACACAGTGACTCAGTCGCTCGTTCACACACACTGTGGGAAAGTTTGTTTGACTGTTGCACAACGGCTGACGGGAAGAACAGCCTGAAGGTTTCTGACGAGAGCTGCCTCTGATTAGTTTCAGAGCGGTGCTGCAGTTTGACTGGTGTGTTTGTTGTGTCGGTCCAGATTTGCACGTGTGACCCCTCAGGAAGCAGGACGTCACACTCGGTGACTTTGTGCAAACTGTTGCACAACCAGCACGTGTCATAACCTCTGCGAGCTGCTTTGGTAAAAGCGGAATCTCCGCTGTTCCACAATGCGGCCGAGGAGGACAACAGCTCCTTTGTCACATTACTGTAAATGTGTCAGGTGGTTTCTGGTGGTTAGCAGGTGATAGTCCGTGGATACAGGACGCCCACACAGAGGAGCAACATGCTGACATCAAACACTAGTAACAGCGGCGTCGGTTTAATGTCACTGATTCAAACAGGCGCAGACACACACCGAGCAGAACAGGCCAGTGATCGGGTTTCTCTGCAGCAGAGAACCATGAAAACCTTCGGCCTCCTTATCGTCTTCATCGTCGTGATCACGTGATCCACGGACCTCTGCAACTGATCATCGACACACTCACATTATTATCGTCATTGTGTTCAAGTGTTCAATCGTCCTTTTTTTCTCCTGCGTTAGTGGAGAAAGTGCAGTGGACACCCACTCGAGTATGAGTCTGTGTGTGTGTGCTGCGAACCTGTCAGCTCATCTGTTATCATCATGTTAGTCTGATCAGGCTCGAGTTTCACGAAGATCTGATACTGACGGTGACGGCAGCAGATCTCTGAGTTTTAATTCCATCAGTGAAACGAGGGAACGTGTGACCTCGTTTATTTAACACGGGCCCAAACAGGAAGTCGCTGCTCATAACAAAACATTGAAAACACGCCGACATCACACTAATGCATGTGTTCAGTCCTCACCCAGTGTCCACTGAAAGAATAAACTCTTTCCAAGTTAAAATGCTGCACGAACAGATGCCTGATTGCAGATATTCTCGTTACGCTTCAGGGTTCAACAGTTTGTGGCTCCTTTCTATCAGAAACATAGACACGTGTGTCTTAACTGGTTTGATGAGTTTTATTAAACTCACCCTAACGGAGACAAACTAAAATGTGGACGACCGGGAGCTGCAACGTTTTAAGACTGGAAATGCCAGAAAATCAAAGCTCAAAACTTGGAACTTTGTCTCATTTCCGTCGTTCGAACCTCCTCCCGTAAGCAAAAACTGAGGAATTTCCCTCGGGGTTCCGGTATTTGTGGACCGAGTAACTAGCCCTGCAGGTCCTGTGTGTTCAGTGCTGGTGATTCCCGTATGACGGGACCGGTTCAGGGACAGAGTGTGTCATTGTGTAACTTTGCAAAAAGCTCGTGATGTAACTTCTGAGCTGCTGCGGAAAAACCGAAATCTCTACTGTTCCACAATGAGAGCGAGCAGAGGATAAAAGCTGCTGCAGGAGGACGCCACGTCAGTGGATCTGTACGCGTTCAGAGGACAACACAGACAGGTGAGGACTCATTGGCGTGTCCTCTGTCTTTGCACAGAGTGTGTGTGTGTGATACCATGTTGAATTGTCTCCTGTGTCTCTCACAGTGATCAGCTCTGCAGCAGTGAACCATGAAAACCTTCCAGCTCGTCTTCGTCCTCGTCCTCGTCTGCGTCAGCAGCAGTGAGACTCTTTAGCTCCTGTTTTTATGTCCAGATTAAGTCGTGCGTCTCCTCGCACTCCTCATGCTGAATGTCTTCGTCCTGCAGCACTGGCGCTGAAGTGTAATCGCTGTGTCCCAGTCACAACTGGCGGCGAGTGCGTCAACACAGTTGAGATGTGTCAGAGATGGGAAGACGTCTGTGCCTCAGTGATCATCACGTTTCCCAGTGAGTCCTCCCTGTCCTCCGTCCTTCTTCTTCTCCACCTCCTCCTTCTTCTTCTTCTGTGGCGTAATGTGTGCTGCCTTCCTCTCTGTGCTGCAGGACCCTCCTACTTTAAGAGGTGCATGAAGGAATCTGACGCCTTTATCCTAAAGTCCAATAAGTCCTTCCAGGTCTTCACGTGCTCCACTGACCGCTGCAACTGAGACGAGCATCAGAGACGTCATGGCGGCTGGTTTTTAACGTTGCCCTTTTCAGTTCAATAAAAGAGAGAACAGTGTCTCTGTGTGTCCGTCCTGTTTTTCCTACACAACAACGTGAACGTGTCTGAAGTCACTTAATGTCGCTGCTCATTTCTCAGACACATTTCACGTCCTTTGACCTGCACACACCTACGAGCAGCTTGTTCACTCTCCTGTGCTGCAGTAAACTCAAACAAATCCGACCCAGCACAAATGTAAAATGAGCTGCAGGATCAGATGTGTGGGGTGTTTTGGGGGAATTCCTTGGATTCTGGAAGAGCTGCTCCCACTTTAGCCTGTCACCAGCAGCTGAACCAGCTGAACCATCCTTCACTTGTCTTTGTCCTCTCCGGGCCTTACAGGCCGTCATGGCTGGCATGGAAAATAAGTCGGCGTCGCCTTTCCAAGCCTGAGACCGTCCGAGTGGGGGAGCTGACTTGGTGGCGATGGCCAGGACCGATGTGAGTCCAGTCTCCTGATGGACCGTTCATCTGAACAAGAGCTGAGAATCAGGCATCAAAGAGCTTTGACAGAGGAGAGAACTTTAAGTTTCATCAGGTGAAGCCTGTGGTTTCCTCAAAACCTGAGTCCAGATCAGTTTTATAAAGTGTAACAGTAGTAATAAGGCCAGTTGAAAGACAGCAGATAACTTTGGCTCGGGGTGATGGTAGATTTGAACACTCGCATTTAGTCCATCCAGTCGTGACAAACGCACTGACAACAATCAACTGAGCTGTAGCAACTGAAGCTTCACTCTGAATCCGGTCTGATGATGGTAGTTTGACATATGACTGCTTGGATGTTATGAACTGATGGACATTTGAGTCCAGGGGGATTTTGATCTTTTGTTAGTCTGAATTCAGACTTTCAGTCTTGGTTACAGGCCGAGGATATAAAACCACCGTGTTAGAGACACAGACGCCTTCAGATCGACTGGGACCTGAGTCAGAACAGATTTACAGCAAATATTTCAAAGAAACCATGTCACAGAACCACACGACAGCCGGTGGTGTGTTAAAGTTAGGGCTTCAAAAAAATAAACTGTGTGAACAGTCGACCGAGATATAAACTTCAGTTAATAAAATCACATAAAAATCTTACTCAGTGCTGACAGCAGCTTTTACAGTCCACAAATTCACTTGGATAAATAAAATAAATCCTGTATTTTTAACCTGGACAGCACAGGTGGGAAATAAGCAGAATTTCAGAATTTTTTAATTAGTGAAATCTCTAACAGGAAGCTGCACATCAGCTTGTGACTCACAGGAAGTGAAGCTCCTCTCGATTGTCACCCGTTACACGAAAATGCGTAGAAGCAGGAGCTGGAGGCGCGTTTGTACCACTTGGGGATGTTTAAACGTCAGTTCCTTCCTCACAAACCGACTCATGTCCTCTGTCACGGTTTCCCTCGTCCTTTTGCCACTTTCCCAGCAGCTCGTGAACACTGCGCAGGCTGGGACTAAAGAGCTCTTTGTGTTTTTAGACTTTCCTCCATTTCGTCTGCGGGCCCTCCGCCCTCCTCCTCCTGACAGCAACCTGAGGCTCTGCACACTCTTTGGCTCGGCTCCCGCACGTGTCTCTGGGAATCGACTCAGGAAATAAACGCCAAGCCATCACGGTGGTAATTACCTCATTACCCCGCACCCACCTGACGCACATACTCGATCCAGGATACTTCCCGACAGCTACGGTAGCAAAAAAAGATAAGTGAACCTTTCGAAATTATCCATGGAAATGTTTTATCGAGTTACGTTTGATTTCACAGTTTGGAGCTCAGAGGACACCAAGTCCACACTGATAAAACATCCAAGGTCTTATGGTCTTTGATAATTTGGTCTGTATCTTTCCTATGCTCAGATATCTCATCCCCAATGGTTTGGACTTGGACTTGACTGTGGGTTCCGGCTTATTCTGAATGACCTAAAGACTGGAAACAGAGGGAAACTCTAAAATGTGCCGTCCAGACTTCTCTCATCCGTGTGAGTCTGGTTTTGCTGCTAAAACCAACATTTCTTATATTTTCTGTTCAGATTGTTGAAAGGCGGATTAAGAAACATATGAGGATTAAAAAGCATTAAATGGAGTCCAGATGAATGTAATCAGTCAGGGGTCATTAAACGGGTCAGTGTTATGGTTCTGTTCGCATTAATAATCCTGTAAACTGCACATAAGGCTTCGAATCCCACCCAAATTCAAACAACGACAAATCCCTTAAGACCCTCCTTCCATTCATTATGCACACTTAATCCTGACTTAATGGAGAAATCACGGACATTTAAGGGATAAGATAATGTGTTCTGGTTTGTGCACAAAGTCGTAAAACCTTTTTCTCTGAGGCCTGGGGGCAGACAAAGGCTGCATTGTGAAGCAGGAATAGTTTCCCCCGAAGAACCAGAAGCCGAGCTGAAAGGAGGAGGTTAGGTCAGCCTTGCTGCGTTTTCTCCTCCTGTGGCTTCGTGGCAGGTGCCGTGTGGGTTATGACACGCCAAATCCACGCCGGCACCTGGACTAACAGAGATGATTGAAGGGTTCGTGGGCTCCGTGTTCCCTGGAGCAGCTGAAAGTGGAGAAGAAGAGAAGAAGACAGGGAGACGTCCATTTAACGTCATCACGGAAGAAACTTCCCATTAAGGACGATGGAATCTTTTTTCATAAATGATCTCTTTAATGTTAAATTATTTGACTCCTACGTCAAGTTCTCTGACACTTTCAGCATTTTTTGAAGGGATTCAAAGCTGCTGCTGAGGTCATGCTCGCGTTTTATCATAAAGGCCCCTGGGTTTTATTTTGAAAGGCTTTGTGTTTTGTTTTGAAAGGGCTTGCGGTTTATGGTGCTGTGTATTAGGTGCAGAGTGACAGCAGAAGTTGTGAGTTGGAGTTCACTGGCAGCTGCACTGACGCTGTTGGCTCGCTCACAACAGCTGCATTGTTTCGTGTGTTCACAGGGAAGCAGCAGCTGCAGGTGTGAATGGTTGTGTTTCTATACTGCTGAGAGCAGTAAACACCTTTCTGCAGGAGGCGTGCGCAATGTTTTGGTGTTTTTAACCTTCCTGTGAACTGGTGAAGTGGCCTGATGTTAGGGCCTGAATCTTTTTAATCCAAGGTATTGTCTTACTTCTATTTAAAATTTAAATGTTACCATTTGTGAATATGCACAAATCGATAAAAATCTTAAAGGTTTTTTAAACTGTAACTTTGTTTTAATTATTATTATCCTTGTTATTAGTGGCACTACTCAATAGTTGTGACAGTAGTTTAACCTCATTATCTCTATTGTCTTCTGGGACTAACTGCATGACAAGTTTCAGCTGAAGCACCATGTCTGTTGAAATATGTGCCAAATCTGCCTCCAAGAAAGCTGATTCTGATTTTCTCTGCTTCGTTTCCTTTCAATCACATTATAACCAGCTGTAATAGTGGCAGTAATATGGTTAATGATAGTAGAGGTACCAGCATCAGACGTGTAAGGAAAGGTTTTCCGTTAAACTTTGTTTCTAATTGGTTAACAGACTTGTTTTCTGTTGGACTTGACTCTAAATTGGCCGTGGGATGGCAGCGGCTCGTTAGCCGTAATTGGCGGATTTACCCTGGTTAGCCGGTGGGAGTCTCGGGCTGTGAGCGTGTTTGTATCCTAATTAGTCGAGCCTCGCAGCTATTTGATGTGGGAGCACTTAAGTTTTACAGGACGACGCGTGGAGCTGCAACAACAGGCCGAACGAATGCAGATGTGCAGAGAATGAAGGAGTGTTGATCAGGCGGTTTTGAAGATGGGATGACCTCTGCCCTTTACGCGTTCAGGATTTTGTACTAAAATGATCAATTCAGTGTGTCAGGTCCTGTGTTTAATGGAAGAATTCTTCACTTGCCTGCTTTTACTTTTGGAGGGTTCATTTTCCCACCACCCCAGGCAGCCATTGGTTTTCATCCATTTCCACATGTTCAACAAATCACGAGCAGACTTTGGAAACTCGCACGTTTTGCGTCTCACCACATTGACAGTGAGCGTGCTTCTCCAGTGCTGCATTACCTGAATTAATGAACGTGTTTCCCTTTTATTGGGCACGTGCAGTAAGCGTGAAAAGGTTCACTCAGATGGGCAAAAGTGTCTGAAAGTCAGAGTGAAACCAGATAAAAGTCGAGCGAGGACAAGAACCGTGAGCCGACAAGGAAGTCAGAATGTCACCAAAATTCAGAGAGGGACTAAGTGAAGCCCATTAACAATATTCCCCAGGAATCAGCATGACACAGTAAAGTGAAGTGCGCAGGAAACACGAGAAGGTCATTAAAGAAACACGGAAAAACACAGACCTAAAGAAAGACAGAAAGAGAGACATTTCCTGAACATGTTTGTCACCTGCTTCACATGTTGTTTTTCCCCCTTCAAAGGTGTCAAAGTTCAAACCTTTCCCTGGTTTGTTCAGAGGCTTTTATTTGTATAACTTCCTGTAAAAGGGAAGTCTCTTATTTAGAAAGGACAGTCAATGGGGAACTGATTTGACGATTTTTAAAACTGCAACAAAACATAATTATGTAGACGGTATTTTTATTTTATTTTTGGCAACAAGGTTGATGTGATGATTGTTTTTGTATTTAAACTTTTTATTAAAGCTTTGAATAAATAATATTAAAACTATTTAAACATATCTAAACTTTTGCGGGGATTGAGCTTGTGTCAGCTTAACGTAAGTCTGCTAACGTTACGTGTTCACTGGTTGATAGTTTTCCTGTGTTCTAGTTGCTTTGACGACCATTGAAAATGAAACGCCTTCAGATGTTTGCCTGGACGCTGCAGAGGTTGTGAAGAGTGAACAGTGAAGTTGACATTTGTCCACAAATCAACAATTGTTTAAAGGTCTAAGGGGGTTCGAGCACCAGGACTGTCCTGCAGGCTCATCCTCCTGGTGAGCATCTGTTGTGGTTTCCCCGTTTTGAAGCTCGTCTCCTTCATCCATTTCCTGCCAAAGACCCAGAAAAGTCCTGCTGCACCGCGGCTTCCCTCCGTCCTGTCGCATGCGTCGGCACGTGTTGGACCGACAGCGTCCACACAGCCAGAGTCCAGCGGCAGTGTTCAGGTTTTCCTTTCAGTCCTTCTGCTCTTCTCCATCACCGTTCCGCCTCCGTTCAGAGTCCAACTCGGAGAAAACAAGTCAGCACTTCTGGCTCTGAGGCTGTTCCCAGCGTGCACGTGCGGAGTGGGCGGATGTGTTGTGATGCGGGTGGGGTTTGTGTTTGTGTGATGTTGTGCGGTTTCATTCTTCCCGTCATGCTGCAGGCCAAGAGCGGCGGGGCCACCGAGGACGCGCTGATTTCACAAGCGTTTCTGCAAACACACATGGAAAATCCTCACACACACTCGCTGCTGGGTGATCAGTGTGTGCGTTATCAGACGCTGGCTACAGTAATCTACATGTGTGAGAAACCATCGAGACCCACAGCTGAGTTTCACTCTGATCATTCCTCTGCACACAGACAACTTCATAAAGATGCAACTACAAAGAGATGCAACACGAGCAGACACGAAACAAGCACAAAGTGACGCCAAAACTGTCAAAAGGCACAAACCACAAAGATACAAACAACCACAAAGAGAGAAAAAGGATTGGAAAGAGAGCAGAACACAAAAATGAGTATAAAGATATTCCAAGAAGAAGTGAAATGATCAGTCCCAGAAAACCTCGGCAGAGAGGCAGAAAATGGCTGTGGCCTCTAGAGCCAAAGCTGTTGGTTCCATTGTGGACTGAAGCAAATGATGACATGTGGACGAGCTGTTGTCCGAGGTTTTCTCTCTTTTGTTTCTGCTGGTAACTCTGTGTGTGATGGCATTAAAACACGTCAAACAGCCCAACTCGGCTGGAAAACAACACTTCAAGAGGAGGGAGAGGTGGAGGAAGAGGAGGAGGAGGAGGAGGAGGAGGAGGAGGAGGGAGGTGGAGGAGGAGGAGGAGGAGGAGGAGGAGGAGGAGGAGGAGAGGTGTACATGTAGAAAAAAGGAGCGAAAAGCCGAGAGAGAATAAAAAGCAGAAAAAAAATCTCCAGTTTAACTTCCAGAGAGAGAAAAGGGAGGGAAGAGAGAGGGAGGCCAGATGGAGCGTAGGGGGTTGGTGATGTTATCCAGGCCACACCCCTCTGCTGAGGCTATAGATGCCGGTGTTTTGGTGGTCCACCTCTCCACACAGAGGACGTCCGACAGCTGAACAAGTCCTAAGAGCAGCTGACGCCTGCAGGGGAGAGAGTCTTAGTGAAGTTGTCCAGCTCCTGGTCGCTCCTCGTCCTTTGAGCCGCATCCTCGTCCGCTGGAACTCGAAGCTCTGAGAGGTCATGGCAGGCATCGCTCTCCTCCTCCGAGTCCTCCTGCTACTGCTTGGGGGGGCGGCTGCCGTCGACGGCATCCCTGCACAGAGGATCAGAGGCAAGTGCACCAAATGCAAATTTAGGTCACAGTAGGACAGAGGGCAACTGCAATCCTGAGATCCGCAGTGCAAAACTAATTTTGCATCTTGTGGAGGTGTGAAACAGGAAATAACTCGGTAAAGCAGTGTGTCGGGCGAAGATACCTGGGAAGAAAAGTACAAAAATGTTTTAAAGTAAGAACGTGAACCTTCAGGGACTGAATTAGAATGGAAGTAAATGAGTAAAACTTCAACCAAACAGTGGCTGAAAAGTGCAAAGACTATGAATGTGTGAATATGAATATGAATGTGCAAAATTTCCCTGCAGCGGCAACGAGCACGTTTGCATCCGAGGACTGATTATGTAAAAATGAGCTGGTTCCACTTACACTTGTGTTTTCCTGACTTTCCTTCCGTAGGTGCGTGTAAGAACGTGTGCAGTCTGACTCTGTCGTCGGGCGCCTTCTTCTCTCCTGCAGCTCTGGCTCTGAAGCTGCAGGAGATGATTGAACTCGACTGTTTTTGCTCGATCGCGTTTGTGCGTTTTAGACTTTGATTCAAATTGCGTCGGATGTTGGATGCGGCTTAAATTGGCTTTAGGTTTTCAGCGTGATGTGAGTTGTTTGCTGCATCCTGGTTGCAGGCAGGTGTGCTGTCTGCCTGGAGGGCAGCAAACATCGTTCATGAATCAACCTGCGATTGTTCGGCCTCATTGAGCTTTTAAGGGTTATGTAAGACGACAAAATCCCCGTCTTCAGAAGGAAGAGCTGTCAGAGTGATGGTGGTCTGATGTGACAGCTTGGAGAGCATTAGCTCACTGGGTGAGAGTCAGCCAAGAACAACAGAGAGAGAGAGAGAGAGAGTCCAGGCGAACGTGCTCTGCACAGTTTCACCGCCGCTTCCTTTATATGGAAGTTTATTTGTGTCGAAACCATTTACCAGCGTCGTGAAAGACGTTCTTGGTTTTTATTTCTTCTGGTCTTTTTTTTGTAATTGTGAAGAACGAGGGGACACACCCGCACCCAGCTGTGACGCTCATTCGGTTTTTACAGTTTGAGGTGTCAAATGAAACAGTCGAGTGGGAAGACGGGCTCCATGTCTCGGAGAGGATCCGAAACACATGCTGCTGCAGCTTTTTGTTTAGGTACTCTGTCACAAGTGACGCCCTGCGTTCAAAGAGCTGCCGGTGGGTTCTTGTTGCTGGAAACGTGACAGTGCACAGTTCTGGATTTCCCTGTAAACCCCAGTGCCCCCAGTGAAACCAGTCAACCCAGCAGCAGTGGCTCATTAGCCCAGAGACGAAAGCGTCTGTGCTGCGTCAGGGAGGGACGTTGAGTTTCCATCACACTGTTTTACAGTTGGAGGCCGCCCGTGTTTACAGCCACACACACACACACACACACACACTCCTCTGCTTTTCCATAAAAGGCGCCTGAGTGCGGCTGAGACTCAGCAGAGTCCATCCGTCATCGCAGCCCGGCTCAAACATCAGAGGCTCAAATACGCTGCAGCGTATTGGCATTTCATTAGTGCTTTTTATCCTGCTTGTCTCTCTATGTTTTGGATTAAGATAGCAAAGGCTCCACGTGCACCAACACACTGGGTATGAGTACGACACGCTTCGCAGGAAGCTGTGGTCAGTTCACTTCTGGTGTTGCTGCTTGTTCTACTTACACTGTATAAGTACTTTGGTTTCTACTTTTCACCGTAATGTTCTTGTACTTTTGTGACATTTCTCACTGTCTATGCACTGTACTACAGTTTCGAGGTACTTGTAACTGTTTTTAATTTATATAGACGCACTAATACTACTGGTCCATTTCCAGTACCAGGGTAAAGTATGTGTGTACTTCTTGTTGTGTACTTGAGGCACTTAATCTGGCTCTTTAGCTAGTATTTGTTACTTCATCCGCGGTTCATGCTAATACTTGGGTGTGTTTGACTAGAACTCACTACCTGCAGCACTAAAAATACTTTCATGTTCTCCTCTGCACTTCAGTGGTTTCTGTGTCTTTTGTCTGATTTACTGTAGCTTAGTGTCTTTCTGTTGCTCTACTGCATCATGTGCTGTCTAGTAGCACCACATCCAGTTTTCTGGCCGGGTCCGAGGGCGCCTGAGCAGCCCTGGATTCAGTGACAGAATAACGCTGTGCTCACTCTGCAGCTGCAGATAGGATCCAGGCTGTTTGCAGAGTATTTTTAGGAAGTGGGGGAGGCTTGTTTGTGTTGAGGTTCGGTCCGTCCGCTCAATCAGCCACCGCCTCTGACAGGCCGAGCGCCGCCGCCAAGAATCAGCTGCAGGATTCCACACGTCCAGTCCGCGTTGGATCCGCAGCAGCAAACGTTCCACAGACGGACCGGCTCGGCGTCCAACACAGTGTCTCCCAGAGGAGCCAGGCTCGGTCTCTGATGTTCTGATCCGAGCAGCAGGCTGCAACACTTAATTGGAGCTGATTGTTTCACCGTGCAGCTGCAGAACCTTAATCAGCTAAATAAACAGAGCTCAGCGGCAGCAACAAGCTCCTCACATGAAGATCAGCATCTAACTGACGATTCATATTAAAACCCGCTCAGAGGTTCGCCCCCACATTCAGTAAATACATCTTTTTCATGTTTGCTTTTTATTAGATATCATTGAATACACACACGGATCCAGATACAGATGAAATCCAGATGTAAATTTAATATCTGCAATAATAAACATGGTAAATAAATGAAAGAACGTTCAATGAAAAACACAGTTTGGTCAAAAAGCCTAATGGAAAACGGTTCACTACCTCAGTGATCCGCCTTAAGGGTGAATATTATTTATAGTTTAATGTGAATGTGTCACACTGTTTTTAAAGAACTTCAGTCATTTTGTGAGTGAGTCCATGTCATAGACACAGACTCCTTTAAGTGATGATTGCACATTTTAATGCAAATGATTATGTGACAAAATGTCTGGTTCAGTTTAAAGGACCTGAAGCTTCTTTACTGCACTTGTCAGTCAGATTGTTTTGACCGTTAGTCAAATTCATGCAGCCACACTAAGGGGTTTGAGAGGAACGTGACGGGTGTATAAGCTGACGGAGCTGTGGCCTTGTCCGTCGTTAGCTGTCACGGTTTCCTGTCTCAGAGTCCTGAAAATATAAAAGGCTCTAGAGTTTCTGAGAAAACTCTGTGGAACCCAAACATCCTGTACTTGTAAAATGTTTTTAATGTGGGCCGTGACGTTGGGTTTGACGCGAGCGGAGGCGGACGTCAGCTGCTGTTCATTACCTGTTCAACCAGGGGAAACTTCTAATAAACTGAAACATGAGATATTGGTTTAGAGAAGGAAGAACAATATGTTTCAATGAGCATAACCGCTTTAAAGTTTAAAGAGCTTGTAAGCTAAGTGAATGCATCGCAATTTAAATGCACCTTGTTACGCCCGGCAGTAAGTGAACGCATCACAAGATTTTTTTTTTTATCAAACCTTTAACGTGGAGGAAACGAGTGGTCACCAGAGACGATTCGGTTTAATCGGTTGATTTTGGAGATTCCTTTGTGCTGAACACCTCCCCTCTACATGATGCTAGTATTTATAGCAGCGCTGCTAACACTACTGTGCAGTTCCGTATCTGACCCCAGCTCAGCTTGTGCGAGCCAAAACAAACGTGCGAGCTGCCAAACTTCTGACACTGAAGTTTTTACTCCGACAGGAAGAGAAGTGTTGCAACAAGTCGAGGGACTCAAACAGGGACGTCCAAATCTTTCTCTGCTGGAATTAACCGTTACCGCAGCGACGTTATTAGCTGAGCAGTTTGGTGAATAGAAACACGGCGTGACGAAAGACAAGAGGAAAGGAAGGGATAGGTTTTTGCAGAAGGAATGATTATTTAAACAAATGTCCTGCGATCAGAAATGTCCTTGTTTGTGGATGTAAATTCAACATTGTGTCTTATAATCAACAACAGATGAAGGTTTGAACTGAATCTAATATCGGTATCTTTAAAATATGATGCTTCACTAAACTACAAATTACCTGTTAGTTAATGTAAAAACTAAAACCTATCTAATGTTGTTCACTTTCCTTCTTTGGGCCTCCTGAATTTCTTTGCTTCCTCTCAACTTCCGATCCAAATGTTCTTCTCTGTCTCTGACCCCCCTCCTCTCTTCTTCTGCTCCTCAGTTCGGCGTCAGAACATGAAGGTTCGGATCAACGCCACCGGCGACACCATCGTGATGAAGTTTGTGCGTCCCAATCCGGACGTGAAGTTGGAGGGATATATTCTGGGTTACGGCAGCAGCATGTTCTCCAAACAGTTCATCCCGCTGCCGGAGAACGGGAAACCCTACGAGACCGAGATGGGTAAGACGGGACAGGTGACTGTAGACACCCAGAGACGACATATCGAGCACTTTTATGTTTTTACAATATGTTACAATTTTTTTTTTTTTTTTTAACAATAATTCTGTTGTTAGTTCTGTGTTTTAAAAGTTCTTTTTTTTTTTGTCCTTCCTGGGCCTCCGTACTGCTCGGCCTGTTGTTTTTGGTGAGGTTTGAAAATCACCAGTGTGTGAAGGTGTATAAACACTTTGCAGCCCAGCAGAACTTTCATGGCCCGTTTTTCTCAGAACATTCCTTTCTCGCTGCGAGTCGAACCGTCTTTGTGTCTCTCTGTCTATCTGAGCACCAGCTCCCCATGTCTAAATCCCGGTACCCGTGGGAAGCCGCTGGATTCTGCGTGGACATTTTTGGGGAAAACCAGAACGTGAGAAGCTGCTGAGAACCAGGGGACTCCTGCAGCAGGTGGTTCTGATCCCTTTTCTGAAGCTTGGCCAAGACTTTCGATCCCAGCAAGACACGAAAGCTCTAAAAGTGCTGGTGTGAGGGAGCGTATCATTGGTTATGCAGAGAGGGTTAAACCTGCTGAAAACCATCCGTCAGCACCGGCGTCTCCAGAGTTTGCTACTATTTGCTCTGAGTTATTACGACACGTTTTCCCATTTTCACCCTAATGATAAGAGTTATTTGGCCTTTTGGGAGTTTTTCCTTAAGTCTTATCAACAAAAAGGTCGGTTACTTGAATATATATCGGAGATATTTCACTAAAAAGGCTTTTTGCTGCTTGTGTTGAAAGCCGACTGACACTCTGTGGACACATCACCAACAACCCACACACCTAGCGGATCTTTTATTTAATAATTTACTAATACTTCTTGGCAGATTTCATCGTGAGAGGTTTATGTGCTACTGGGAAATCAGACATCTAAGTCCTGCATGTTGCATTTACTCTGTCTGTGGATGAATTAAAGGCAGAAGAGAAAAGATAAACACGTACAAACAGTTTTAAGTTCTGTTTCATGGGAAGACTTTTAATTTAATCTCCATCTTCATTCCCCTCGCTCGTCTCTCGTCGCCGCTCTTTCGGCCTGACAGACAAGCGGCGTGGGCGGGGGCCGCGGTGTCAGAGGTGCTCTTAAACACTTCATGTGGTGTTTACTTTCCTTGTTAAAAGGTCTCAGTGGATAACCATCCATCAGCAGCTCAGAGACGAGGAGGACGACCGCACTGTTGATTCTTTAAATCTGATGCTGCCGGTGGTTTTGGGGTTTTGGTTTTTTCCCCACGTGAGACACAAACACGGCTGCAGGGAGAGTCGACACTTCACAGTTTCCTCTGCAGAGAAGCTGTTGGTTTTCTTTGTTTACACTTTGTCACGAGAGAAGACAAAATTGGATTTGCATATTTGCATGGAAATACCTTCAAATATTTGACATGCAAAGCTTTTTTTAAAGTTAGAAGCAAATGAAAAATGGAAACACAGTGTACAGTGACACTAGTAAGAGGCTGGGGCCAAAGTGTAGCGTGTATTTAAGGAAAGTGATTCGCTGCGTTTATCGTTTGTGCTGGTTTGAACTTTTGTTTGTGTTCCTTCACATTAAAGTGATTTGCAATTAAAGTTGAGAGTATTTGATCCATTAGAAACCAGTAGCTGCATTAACAACCTACAGTTTTATATGCCTTTAATAACAATAATAATAATAAGAAGAAACTGCATCCCTGATGTTTTCTGGAACTGAGACGAGACTTCTTCTTCCTCGCCATGTAATTGGCCACCTCAGAATACTATTTTTATCTAAATTAGGAAGACAGGTGATCTGTGTGTGCTGGTCACAGGCACGGGACACTTCATCCTCAAGAATAAGTTGCAGTAAAAACGAACTTTCTGAACCCCCCTTCATAATCCCAGCTCAAGAGAAAATGAAAAGGTGTGTTCGTGGACAATCGTGGTTGTGCCGGAGATTGATGATGTCAGGAGGGAACGTAGGAGGGAGGCATGTCTCCACCTGCTGTGGGAGCAGGAGCTGCGTTAAGATTTGAGCAGGAGATCAATGAAATGAGAGACGTTTTGTTTTACAGATATCTTAACTCCTCAAAGTTCAGAGTCTAGTTTTAAAACCCTCTACTTTACAAGAAGTCTGGATTGCTTTGTTTGTTTGTGCTCTTCTATTTTCATTTTTCACTTTAAAGAAAAATCTACAGTGCTCCCATGCTTCAGTGCTCGCTGCGGCTGCTATTTTGACAGCTATGAATCACCCAAAACAAGCGAAAAGAGGCTGTGATGAAGATAACCGAGGCCTTTAAGGCCTGTAAACGTTCACAGACGTGTAGCTCATTGCTCATTCTGTCACTACAAAGAGTTCAAAGGTCCGTCAAATCCCAAAATGGAAACTCGTGCGTCTTTGTGCTCACTTTACAGCTTCAGCAACGTTTGATTTGTGAATGTTTCCCATAATGCTTCGTGTTATGTTTGTGATCTGTGTTTAACATAATGCAAATCTAATGAAAACGTTACAAAAGCAACTTGGACTTTGGTGAAACCTGTAACTCGACTTGACTGTGAGCAGAGAAAAATCTGATTATTATGAAAGAAGCCGTGAGTGTTTTCACGTGTGGATGTTTGAACTGTCGTCCTCGTGTTTCAGCAGAGAAAGTCTTTGTCAGTAATTGATCGCATGTGTGGGGGGGGTGGAGGCAGTGGTTAGGTGGGGGTTGTTTGAACGGGCCCAACATCATCAGCACGTTTCCATAAAGAAGGCCAACATTCCTCACATGTTTCTGCCACTCAGAGCCCCCACGCTACCACAGTCACAGTAGTAAAAGTACACGTGGTAATACATGTGATGGCAGCAGCTGCCGAAATTGTAGTACTAGGCCAGTTTAGATGCCACAGGACAGAAGAGATGTTTCAGTCATGTCTAGTCGTTTCAGTCCCAATCATGAATGCAGCACATGTGCAGCTGTACAGGAATACTTCGGTATCAGTAGCGACATGGACGTTGTAGCATTTAGTGGAGCCGTCAGCTATCCTTCTCCCAAACTATGACATGATCGATGAACTCTGACCTGACGCCACACGTTGTTTCAGACGCAGAGCCCAAGTACCTGGTG
This sequence comes from Channa striata, assembly GCA_033026295.1. Classification (NCBI taxonomy): domain Eukaryota; kingdom Metazoa; phylum Chordata; class Actinopteri; order Anabantiformes; family Channidae; genus Channa; species Channa striata. Next base: position 35,598,214 of record CM065170.1, read on the forward strand.
GCCGTCCAGCCAGTCCCGGTCAACGATGTGAAGAAACACTGCACAGGTGAGCCGACAGCGTCCCGTTAGGTTTAACGTATTGATCAGGCCGACGGGAAGACTCAATGTGTCCCCACCTGTGTGCACAGGTAAGGTGAACCTAGAGAAGCCGCTCCACCTGATGATCGACTCCATCAGCCCCACTGCGGTGCTTCTGTCCTGGGGAAACCACCTGAAGACGCCCTACGAGGGGAACATCATGAACGAGTGTCTGGAGGACGGGTGAGAGCACACATCTGCGGGTGTCACATTTCGAGAAAACATTTGAACGCAGCACCAGCAAAGGGGAAAGAATGTGTGGACACTTTAGACATTTTTTCACCAAATTCAAATCCCAGTTTCACAAAGATTAGCATCAGGAACCGTACATATGTCACAGATTCAACCAAAAAAAAACATTCCGTGTGTTTCATGTGTATTACTTGGCAGTTTATCCAAACGTTGACCTGTTTCACTTGGTGCAGATTTCACTAACCTGCCTTCAAACAATCAAGGAGATGAATGACTTTTTGTAAATCGCTTGAGTGCCTTGAGGGATTTTACAAAGGCCGGTACGCTCCGTCCAACTGCTCTTTCTTTCTCCTGCCTCTCAGAATATAGCTTTTTCATTCCGTGTCCAAGACGTTGGAGGCGCCTTTGGAAAGCTTGACCCAGGCGTCTTCTGCCAATCTGGGCGCTTTATTAAAACCCAATGTTAGCCCTGTCTGTGCAGTTTTGGCTGAAAACATGACATTCTGGAGTGAATGTTGCCAGAACACCTAATAGGAGAAGCTGTTTCCACGCTGAGGAAACCACACAGGCCGAAGACTTGGCATCAGTTTTGGGATGACATTCATTCTTTAGTTGTACTTTAGGGTTTTTTTGAGCCTGAGGAATGACCATTAGCAAGGCACTAAGCTCCAGTCATGAGCAAAGTCACTGAGCCATGCGAAGCTGTCGCTGAACCTTGGGACGTTGTCAACTAATCTCATATGTTGCCAACCCATTCATGCTACATGCAACACACCAGTAACGACGTCACAGACCTGCTAGGATGAAGCGACTCCCTCAAGTATGAAACCAATCGTTAGACAAGAATGTATCTTTTCCATTTTCAATTGTTAGTACAATTTTGTATCCTAAAATATCTGCACGTGACAGCAAGGGTGAGGGTAAGAAATCGGCTAAAACTGTGGAAACACGAGGGCCTGATTTACAACTGAACACTGGAACTGCATCCTTTGTGCAGATGACTAAATAACAATGGTACATTTTTTTTAAGCAGCAGAACTCTTTGTCTTCTCTGTGACTGCAGGTTTTACACAATCCGTTACAGAGAGAGGAACAGGAAGTGGAACTACCAGACCTGCCCAACCAGCGACACCGTCATCGACAACCTCAAGCCAAACACCAACTACGAGTTCGGCGTGCGCTCCAACAAGGACGACCGCAGCAGCACGTGGAGCAAGCCGGCCGTCTACAACACCAACATGGGCAGTAAGGGGCCGATTTTTATTCCCCAGTAATCTGAGTAGAGTGCGGCCTCCAGGCTGCATCGCTCCTAATGCCTAGTTAATACAAGATACAGGATTCAAGACTCAAAGGATCAGCAAGAATCCAGCTTTCCACAGACACCAGCTGATGTGTTTTCTAAGGTTGTTTCTAAGGTCGTCTACATGTCTGCTGGATGAGATGTAAGAGTGATGTTGTTGGTAACGCACTCACTTCCCTGAACTAATCTCCATCCGTCTTTTCTGCATTTCACAGATAAAAATGCACAGAAGCCGTTCAAGCCTCTCCCAAAGCCGATGGTATGTACCTGCTGGCCTCAGTGTAAATAACCCGAAACCCTTTGTTTATCTGTTCGTACATGTTGAACACACACGTTGCTTCAGAATGTGGACTGAAGCTGAAATCACCTTCGAAAAAATAACAACCCGCTGCCATGTTTGGCTTCTTCTGGGCCCCAAACATGTGTTACATCTTCTCTGCACATGTATGTAGCATGATGACGTCCCCGCAGACTCACATGTCTGCGTGTGTTCTCGCTAGGTTCTAGTCTATTTAGGGAGACTAAGACACTTAACGAACCCGTTTCAGAGCAAATATAAACTCTGGTCTTACACTGTTTGTTCAGCTTGCAGTATGGAAGCCTCGGGCTGCCAAATATTAAAATGTCAATATTTTGTTTTTCAGAAACCGCCTGGTTTGTTCCCGCCCCGTCCTGGTAAGAGTTGTGATTTTTATAAAAATGACTTACAGTATTCTCTGACTTGTTCGGGCAGCTCGTCTTTCTGCCTGACATTAAGGAATGTGTGTAATTGTTGTGCAGGTATGTACAGTTTTGTGTAGACCCCCATCTGTGGTCCAAGGTGGGGGCAGTAAAAAAGAGGAGTAAGAGCTCTGACAGGTGTCTGTGCATGTTCAGGCTGGTTGGAAACACATTCTGTTTGCAGGAGGAAGTTCAATCATCGTTTCAAAATTTAAAGAATCACAGTTTTTCCTCTTTCTTTACTTTTATGCAGCTGTTCACAACCGAACGCATCCTCGACTCTCTACCCTCAAGAATCCAGCTTTCCCCGGAGCTCCACGCACTTCCTTCGGTGATTATCTCTTCTTTCTTCATTCCATCAACGCATACACTCACACCTTCATTTTCACTCAGGACTAAAGAGATTTTTTGATCCTGCAAATGAGTTTGACTGAGTTCTTAACAAGGTGCTAGGCCTCAACCAGTATTGTGAGTTAAAGTCAAATGCAGATGGTGAAATCCTCTATCATCTAAATATACAGTTTGAATGTGTGCTTCATGTAGACGCCCAATTAGACTGTGTGAAATTTGCCCATTTTTTCACACTACAGACACGCACCAGAATATGACAGCTAAAAAAATCGTACTACTTTCCCCTTTTCTATTCTTATATCTCCTGCCTCCTCTTATAAACGTGTTATTTCCCACAGCACCACCTGAGATCCAGCAGGAAACCTTACCGCTGCCTGGCTCTGTTGAGCCAAAATGGCCCAGTGTGTCTCTCGGTAAAAAGAAAGACCTTTTCATTATTGTCTTGAGATGCTTCAGCTGAGCGCAGTGATGCACCTGAGGGTGGGGTTGGGGACACGCAGCTGTTGTGATTGACTGCATGCTAGCATGTTTTAAGTTAGAAAGTCAATGCGAGGCGTGGAGAGGACGTCACCGGAGTCCAGATGATAAGAGTAAGTTGAAGCTGAGAGCAGCTGCGCCTCGTGTTTTTCAACCACACTCTAATGGCGATGATGCGGCACCCGAGCACCTGAAGCACATGCGAGCCGCCGGTTTTCTTCTTTTTATCTGTAATTTTCTCCTCTGTCTTTTCTGTTTTATGATATCGTTGTTTCCTCAGTCTGAAACTGACAAACAGAATACTGACTAAATATTTAGTCGATATTTATATATGTTGCTAATAAGTCAAAGATAATTTGAGTACTTTAAGTTTCGCACTGCAATTCTAAATTGGTTGCAGCAGCACATCACAACCAGTTAGAATTAAACACAACCACAACTAAACAACTTTGAACCAAAAAATGTCTTTGGTGGTTAACTACAAACATAAGAGGCTCCATTTTTGAGTCACACTTATAGTCTGTGCCTCAGTTCCTTTTTCCATCTTCTATCAATTCATTCATCTTGTCTGTCCATCTGTCCCTGACTTCTGTCCTTTCTGTGGTTGCCTCTGAAACCAGTGCCATATTCGGTCAATCTGCATGACAGGACTGCATGTCAACCAGTTCAGACGCAGACGTGGCTGGACTTTCCCGCTAGGGAAAGACGGCACAAGTCGTTCTGCAAAACTCCCCCGCCCCAAACTTCTGACTTCTCTATCTGAGAATGCACAAGTACAATGTCTTCTGAATCTTTTTGTATTTTAATGAGGTACAAGATCACAGGACCAAAACCAAATTCTTTGGACATTTGTGTTCCAATTAGAGAAAATTTAACTGGGTATCCTTTGAAAATTTTCAATACTATGTCAAAATGTTACCTTACCTTACTTAAGGTAAGGTAACATTTTGGTAGTCAGAACCAATGCTGGCTGAATAAAACTCAACCAGAAATAAGCAGAATTTAGATTCATGTTCCAAGAATATAATCAATATCATTAAAGAACAAGGCAGCAAGATTCAGCTCGCATTCTCGTCATCAGGATTAGTGTCAGTCTACTTTTGCCTGTTCCACAAATGTATCAGGGAATGATACCCAGCTTGATTTAAAAGAAAACATGGAAAAACTTTGATTTCCCCGTAATAATATGTTGACAACGATGAGATGAATCAAAATGCATGCCAAAATAAACTATGTTTACTGCAAATCCACTTTTAAATAAAAGTAAATGTCGAATCCTAAACCACGCCTAAATGATCGTATTGCAGCTCGCACACACAGCTCACAGTTGCGCTCTCCTCTCTTGCTCCAGACAAAGGAAAGACTTTTAGAAACAACACCAATCAACCAGCGGATTCTCCTCCTTCTGCCCTCCCCCATCTGGTGCCTACCAAAGCACCTCCTGCCACCACTACACCCACCCTTACTAAATTACCCTCCAGCGGCGAATCGCTTCAGGTCCTGACTACTAAGGTGCCCACTAATGCACCTGAGAAGCCTCATAACCCTGCTGGTAATTTCTCCTTCCAACTTTCCTTTTTATTATTTGCTTTTTTTAAATTAGGAGCATGTTTTGGAAGACTAGATTTGGGTCCAGGTGAAGTTAGTTTGCGGTTCTGGGGAAGACCAAAGACAGTAACAGAATGAGAGCCTTGATTTAAAAAGAAATGCTGCTGTATCTGCAACACTGTCTCTTTATTACCTCCATGAAAATCAGACATCTGCAAACAGTTATACTTTATAGGCATAGTTGCAGTCAATTAAGTAGTTTTATATTTGAGAATTAGGAAACTGTGTTCCTCAAATAGACAAAATTCCTTGTGTAAACTTCAGATAAAAAGTGAAGTAATGGTGATGTGTGAAAGACTGGCTCAATAGAACTGGAAAATAGTTGGTGGTTTGAGAAACACTGAACCGACAAATCCGTCTTTGTTTCCCAGCGTCTAATGAGCTCTCTGTTGGACTCCAACAGAAGAGTGTCATCTGCAAACAATTACACTTCTGTCAGTTGGCTGTTGTTAAAGCTTTATCAATTAAATGAGCTTGACCTTCAAGGTGCCAAAAAGGTCCTCGTTTCCACCTTCGACTCTCACCCTTGTGCAGAATGTAATAGTGGTGCTTTCGGAACAGCTTGGAGTAAAAGTGTCTCTGTGTAACACCTCCGTGAAGACATGCACGAACAGAAGATGCATGCTGACAATTCTTTTTTTGTTCAGTCACAAAATTTTAACATATCAGCTATCCCAAGGCGTGCTCTGTTTAACGAATCTTCCCTTTGTAGCTACGCAAAGAAGTATCACGTACCTTACTCTGACAGGTTGTGGACCATCTCTTAACTGAAATTTCATCTGGGCCTTTGTAGAAATAAACCCTCTCTTTCCCACACAGCTTTCGGCAAATCACAGGACAGATCATCGCTGCTGAGAACGGCTCTGGCCAATGAGAGGGCCAAAACTAACACCTGGGGTAATAATGACCTCACTAAATGCTTCTCTGTGTCCTGCTGTTTCTTCTTCTGCCGTCAGTCTGCAACCATCTTCTGCTTCACCTCGTGCTTCCAATTACATCCATCTAAACTTGCAGCTTGTCCTTTTTTTTGCAGTTTTTGTCGACAGGAATGGCTGCTAGCATCGGGAATAGCAGCTCTAAACACATTCATTCACTGTCTGCATGCAGCCCTCAATCATACAGTCGTGGTTGTGTCATCAAAGCTTATCAGCCGCTTAAATCACTGTGGTTTCCCACACTGCGTGTGCTTAAACACTCACTGTGATGCCGTCAAGCCCATTTGTTAAATGACTCCATAGATTGTACGCATATTGAGAATTACATTAAATGTAAAGGTCCATTACAATCCAGCCATCCATCACTAACATCAGCGCTTAGGGCTGCTGCTGCGAGCTCGCTTCACTGGCAACTTAGATAAAGACAAGATCACATTGTAACTTGGGCCTTGCAACTGTTTTTGATCTTTTAGGTCAAGGCAGCACAAGAAATCTGAGCCCATCACTGCCTTTGCAGCCCTACAACCCAGCAGCTACCACGATTGTCAGATCCATGAGGCCTACATCAAGGAATCCCCCTTTTCACTTCCTTAATGGTTTCAGACAGCCCCACCCTTCCTATAGACCCAGTAACTCTTCACCAAACTCTGGGATACTCGGGGGTAATCCTCCTTGTGCCTGTTTGTTGTCTCTTCTCTTTTAATTAATTAATTAATTTTTTTATTTGAAGTTTGCTTCTTCCCTCTAAGACTTTTATTGCCATCTTTTGCATAACCTACAAAGCCTGATGTGTCCACAGGGAATATTTAGATAAATTGTTTATCTGCATTACAGAATTGTCCTTATTCTGTAATGCAGGCCATTAAGTGACTAATTTATGTGCTTTTACTACAGTTTCTTACATTTGTAGTAATTTCCAAGAAACTTTCAGTTTCAGGCAAAGAAAACATTGATTTGGCTGGGTTTGTAAGAGAAATAGTGTTAATCCAACAGTTGCTGCTAATCAATTTAAACACGCTGCAGGCAGGTGCACAGCAGGTCAGCTGAAATTCTACAGACAGGATGAAATTCAACATAAATTAAATTTCCACAGTTATCAAACAAATCTATAAATTTGATTTAGAATTGAAAGACTTCAGTTAAGCACTGTTTTAAACTTTGACAGTTGCTGGAAGCTGAATCTAAAACGTATTGAGAAACAAAGGGCTCAGTCATACTAAATAGTTAATTAGCTCTTGAGCAAGAATCAGGTTTTTTTAAAGCCTACTTAAAAAACAAATATATTATCTATTAACTACAAATATGATATTTATTTTTACTTTTAAAAGCCATTTTTTCCACTCTGCATTCCACTCTGACACCCATCAGGCTTTGTAAAGTACCAGCATGGAAAAAGTATCCAAACCAACACCAAATGTGCAGTGCAGATATCACATTTGCTGTGTTGGACTCGGCTCTTGGAAGGCTTAGATTAAACACCGATCGCTCCGAGTGTGACTGGTCTTGACAGGTCTTGGGTTTTCTGATCGGTCACGGTTGTCTGTTCCTTGTTATTTGGAGTAGGTTCGGTGTTGAAATCGCTGGGTCTGGTTTTGTCTCAGTTGATCAGTTGCTGCATCGTTCGCTGTTCTTTTAATGCCAACTGAAAGCAAAGAGAATAACCTCAAATTAGTTTCAACACTGGTTCACATCTGTCCTCAGCACGTTAACGGTTGTGCTCTGTTGTTTTTGCCACTTGTTTGCTGTCTCACATGCTCTCACCATTGGCTGCTAAATGAACAACACAGCAGAACAACCAAACAAGTTCGCCTTAAACTTATTTTTCTATCATTTTAAATGTTGTTACACGGTCACCGTCAGCGGTTAGTTCAGAAGGACCGGAGGGATTTGGGGGATAGTGCAAATAAATCTCGAGGTTTCACAGAAAGTTAGTGGAAATGAACAAATAGATCTTTGTTAGTTCAAGCTGAGTGTCGTGAACAAACTAGTCATGTCAGGCCGTGACTTGATTTCGGTTCTGAATGTTTAAAATTTTCCCAAAGACTTGAGTGGTTGTTCTTTTGTTGGGTTCAGTTTTCAGAGACAGTTTCTTTCCTTTCATAACACTCGGTTTTCTCCCAACAGCAAACGGGCAGCCACAGCGGGGCATTTCCCCACCCAAACCAGCCTTATGGTCCAGGCCTCGACTGGGTAAAAAGCCCTTGTTTGTCGCTCTGTGTTTCATCATTAACCCTCCAGTCGCTTCCGCAGCGTCTTCTCCTCCAGTGCAGCTCGTGTTGGTGTTTCTGTCTCCATCCATTTTGTTTATTAATACTTTTATGTCCATCCATTCATCAGCCCATTGGTCTGTCTGTCCGTGTTGCCTTTTGTCCAATGTGTTTGCTGTTTCTAGTCGAGCTACTGCAGGTCTTCAGCAAAGCTTCTGGCAGAGACCTCTTCAAATAATCAAGTGGATGTTGTAGTTGGAGCTTGATTGTTTGAGTTGGTTACATAAGTCCAGTCACAGCAGCAGATTATGTCACTATGTGTTCATTGTGGTGGCGGTGGAGGGATGTTTAGACGTCTGAGTCTAAGGCTGTGGTTTTGAGTTGTTCCCACAGAAGCTCGGTTTCCTTCTATTTGCGACACAAGTTTTATGTTTTCATGGCTCAGACCAGTAAACTATAAGTCACGTCTTCAGGTACTCAGCTGCTGGAGCATAAATTATTTCTAAGGGATAAACTCTATTTACTGAGGAAAACAGTGATACAAGCTGAGACATCTCATCCTGAGAAGTCTCATCCTGAGAAGTCTCATCCTGAGAAGTCTCATCCTGCTCGTGATATTTTTAAAGCTGGAATCGAACCACCACCATTAAATGGCAATTATGGAACCTTTGACATGTGTTTTTGGGGATATTAGATTTTACTCAGACCAATAATTTTTCATCTTTCCATTTTCAGTTTCAAAATTTGTCGTGTTTATAATTGTCGATTTGTCCGATTTGTTCTTTTAAACCATCTGGACCAAGACGTGTGTCAGTTTGCTGCATCACTTCAATGCCGTCCTGCTTCCTGATCTAAAGATGGCCGCCAGCTAGATATTAACTGGGGAATTGGGCTACAAACCAGAATTTTCATGTAGAAGATGAAATATTTCTTCCTCCTGGTGGTTACAATAGCCTGTGATTATTCTGCCTTCATTTAATGCATGAGAATCACAAACTGGGCCGAGCGCTGCACCTAATCCTCTTCTGCAGATAAAAGACCTACTGCAGCTTTTTTTGGCAGACTGTGTGAGACAATGGGAAGGTGGAGTTATGTAATCTTTTTCTCTCGAGAATGTGGTCAAAGTCTACGTACAGCTGGAGCCAGCAGAACCTTTAGACCGTTGAATTCAGATGCAGTTTGAGCAGCTTTACCAGATCCAGACAAAGAACAGATGTTAAAGGAGATGCACTAGCTCAGAAACACTCAGATTCAAGATTCTGACCCAAATAATTCACCGTGTGCATGCTGCCATGGGGCGTATGTTAGTCCTGTGCAGCAGGCATGAGCTGGTTTTTGGGGACATCCACTTTTAAAATGATTGTGCTTGGCGTGTAGAAAAGGTTGGTCGGGACACTGGTGTTAAAATGAAGAACAGCTCAGTACTTTAAATTGAGACACTCAGTGTTCAGACAAAGCAAAAGGTAGCAACAGGTTTTGATCTGAGTGCTCTCCTCCTGCAGTAAATAACTCTTTGCTGGAGGACAAGACACCCGAATCCGCTGATGTGTTTGGTCGCTCGGGTCCCACCGCGGAGGAGCAGTTCCATGGTTGGTAACGGCATGAATCTTGCCTGTCTGCACTTGCTGTGCCATATGTTGACTGGCGCTTCAGTTGCATGGTTTGGCTGCGTTAAACGTCCAGAGGTACAGCTTTACAAGCACCAGGAAAGGAAATACCAGCAGCCATCGGCTTGGAAGCTTTGGCGCAGCTTCAGCACAGCCTGTGGAAAACATGCGCTCTCGTGATTGTTAGCTTATTTTTAAGATCTGCACTTTGCCGAGCGTTGAGCTTTTTTGTCGCCACAGGAATTTAAGCAGAAACTGTTTCTAATTACCACGTGACAAACCTGGAGTCTGGATCGAACTGTTTTTAGCCTTGCCTCAATTATTCCACCCAGCATCCATATGCTTCTGTCACTGCTTCTTGCTTGATCGCGCGCGTTGTAAGTGCCCTGAGCTTCAGTGGTGTCGCTGCAGAGATGCCGTGTTCAGAGGAAAGCTCACGCAACCTGGGCAGCATGGCGTGCATCAGGCAGAATGTGGAAACCTCGGGTTGCTTTTTATTTAAGGATTGTTTGTGTGAAAAGAGAAAATCATACCAATATTTGTTTAATTTAGTCTTTTAGTGTAATCACAGGGCAACGCTGAACATGGAATATAATGACAGAACACTTTCCACCGTGCCTTTCCAGAATAAAGCACTCCTTTGTGACTGTACATCTAATGGCGCACGTTTTGTTGACAGAGCTCGTAATTTCTGTTTAAGAATAATATATATTTAAACCCAAGAAAAGAAAACAGCTCTCTGAGGGCCAAATGATTTAAAGAACAGAAAATATTGATGTGAGCGCAGCGCTGTAGGCAGCCTGGCGTCTTGTCAGCCATCATACATATTTACATGTGACTGATTGAAAGGAATGCGTCTGTATTGTTTCATGTTACGAGCTCAAATGTTTCAGGACTCCATCATCTTTCATGTTCCTGGCTTTGCATTTAATCTATTTAGTTTTGGGCCCGGGTCAACTTCTTGATTGTGAAGAATTTTGGCCTCTCCCTAAATGAAAGAATGAGGGGTTGTAATTGACTGCAGGTTCTGGACCTGAGCCCGTAAAGCCGATATTGTACAACCTCGTAGGATTACACAGGATTGTTCATGTCTTCAGGTTCATTTGGCGTTTTCAAATGGGTATGATGCGTTACCTCAGGAGACAAGAATAGCTAGAAAGTAGAGCTAGAGTCACTCTTTGCCTTATTTAGACAGGGGAGACATGCCTGGATCTGATTTACAGCAAAGAGTGCTCCATCATGTTCAGAAAATAAATGTAAGAATGGTGCTCCACTGTTTTCCATTAAGTACAGCCTTTCAACGCATCTTGTCCCGCTGGAGCGGGTTGGTGCATTTTGGTTAAGTCTGGAAAATATAAACATTTGTTGGCAGGTTTTTAAGAAGTCCTATCTTTGCAGGTAACATGAAAATGTGATGTTTTTTTTGTTTTTTTTTCCCAGGATCCCCTGCTCACCCTACTGGACCAATCAACAAGAAAACAAATATGGTGGGCAAACCGGGAGAAACACGTAAGATCCAAGTTCTGTTCTGGTTTTTTTAAAGAATTTCATCATATTTAGCACTAATTTATATTTACACATTTTCCATCAGACAAGGGGGACAACTTCAAGCTAGACAAGTTTAACCTAAAACCCAAAGTCCCACCAGCCACCGCCAAGCCCACCAAACAGGAACGGAAACAGACCACAACTGCTGCCCCCACAGCTGGTAAGAAGGTTTCTGGTTTTAACTGCATCAAAACCTGAGAGCCGATGGCCGTTCACGTCTATGTTCGCTGCTCAAAACACAAGAAGCACAAGTTAATGTGAAGGTGCAAAAGAGTTTGAGCCTGGACATGAAAACACACCATCAGCAGGTTCACACACAACTGTCTTCAAACGGAAACACCCCAACACAGAAAAACTATGCATTTATGACTAAACAATATCACGTCCATAAGGGAAAAAGCGAGACAAAGATGAGGCATCTCGAAGCAGTTCTATGCTCACTATGTCCTGCAGTAAATATCCCAGATGTTACACGGCAGGAATTTCACATGCTCTGTAACCACTGGCTCTGCGTCTCTCAAGAATTATTTGAGGGATGTTGCTTTCTAATTTGGTCTCTTTACATTTATTCTTTCAGCGACTCGACAGGAAACCTGGGAGGACTCAGACTTGTTTAAATCAGAACCGACCTCTGATGTCGATGCCATGGGGAAGAAACGCTACGTGGGTAAGTAGATGAAAAAGTGATATTCTTGGCTCTAATTTGGACCACATCAAATCTTTAAACCTCCTATTAAACCCCACCCCCTGCCAGGGTCTGTACCCCAACACCTCCTAACAGATACAGACTCATCATTTCCCTGCTCCTTCTCCCACAGCACCTCATGTCATCTACCAGACAGGAAAGAAACCAGATGAGCCTTGCTCCATCACCTCTTCCCTCAACTACTTCCCTGGAGATGAACACGGCGAGGTGAACGTGACGGCTCCACCCAGGACCGCGCCGTCCAACCTCACTGTGGTGACGGTGGAGGGATGCCCGTCCTTCATTATATTGGACTGGGAAAAAACAGACAACGACACCACCGGTACAAAGAAAAAGAGTTTTTACAGTGCTTGGTTGTTGCAGGTGGTCAAAACAACAGAAAGACAGAAAAGACATGCAAACACTTTGTCTTCCATTCATTTCATGGATCTGTTGTCCTCTTCTCAGAGTATGAAGTCATCTCCACTGCTAAAGGTCCTGATGGGGAGCAGGTTTCCATCCTGACAACCAACCAGACTCACACTGCTGTGGAGAACCTCAAACCCGAGAGCAGGTACACCTGACTGCGAACTGTCCACGGCTGCAGTTACAAGTTGTCCTAGACACGTTAATCCTGATGCCGAGACCAGATCTCCCAGAGTTAGCTCGATTAGACCTGAAGGGGCTAGAACCAAGTGAAGGCAGAGCAGGTCAACTGAAAAACCACAGCACATCATTCTAGAAACCAAGATCATTTAGAGGCTGAACCCGGAACTGTGCAGCACAAAGGGTCCACAATGAAGCTCCAGAATTAAATGTTTCATTACCCCGTCACACGGCGTCTAAATATTTCTGCATGTGTCCTGTGAGCGTTGAGACCTGCCGTTTCCTGCTCAGACGGCGCTGCAATCATGCTGCGTTCAGCTGTCCAAACACAACGAGGCAGTCAAGCAATTGAAGAGTCGAACAGAGCGTCGCAGCCAGACGTTTGGAGGGTAAAAATAAGCAGCCAGTCTGTAACGCTTACTGAGTTTTTAATGAGCCTGGAGATGGGAAAACTATTTGGTGTGAAGGAAGGTGGCTGGAAATAAAGTCTGGCACGTGTGGACAACTCAGTCCACCAGTGTCCAGAAGCACATAGCTGGAAGGTGAGGAGGAGACGCTATGTGACGTCCATGACTTTTCAAGGTCCGGAAAACTGTTGAATTCCCTGTTGTGGAACTTAGTCATAGTAAGTCATAAGTCATAGTGGACATGTGGAGCAAAATGTGCTGCTTGTGTTTTTACTAAAAGTATTTTCTTCAGTGACAGACCTCAAAGACGCTTCTATGTAGGACCTGGGACTACAGCTGAATGTTCTGTTGGAAATTGTATTGTCGCTTATTTTCTTCGTGACTCCACTTGTGTTTGTTTAAAGTTACGAGTTCAAGGTGAAGCCAAAGAACGAGCTGGGTGCAGGTCCTTCCAGTGAACCAGTGTCCTTCAACACCGAGTCAGGTACAGTAGGAATATCAACCCCCATTGGTTTAAATAATTTCAGCATCAATACAATGTGTGTGATTGTCAGGATTATTACTCAGCAGGCCATTTGGAAAGACTGTATTATGATGCTCTTGGTGTTGGAAATTATCATTTGTACTTGAAATTAAAACCTTTGTCTGTTTTTTGCTAGCTGACCCACGAGTGAGCGAGAATGTTTCAGGTAAGTTTCAAACAATAACACATATCATCTCCATGATTATGTTAATTCTAAAAGTGTAGACTCAGAAAAATGAAATGCTTCTTTATCTGAAGGTAAAGATGCCATCTGGACGCAGTTTCCATTCAAGACGGACTCACACTCCGACTGCCACGGTAAACAGTATGTGAAGAGGACCTGGTACCGCAAGTTTGTTGGTGTCCAGCTATGCAATTCCCTCAGGTACAAGATCTACCTGAGCGACTCGCTGAACGGTGAGTACAGATGCTGGATTTGCTTACTGCTCTGCACGTGAACTTTAATCGGGTGATCATCTGTGTTTGGTCACTCACCTCTGCAGGTAAGTTCTACAACATCGGGGATCAGACCGGCTTCGGAGAGGATCACTGTCAGTTCGTGGATTCGTTCCTGGACGGACGAACAGGCAGACAGCTCAGAGCCGACCAGCTACCATCCAGACCAGGTACAAACTTTATTTTGTGAACTTCTGGATATTCCACAGTTTCCAGCACATATGAGAGACGATCACAAAAGCTATTATGAAGATCGACACAACATAAGTTTTACATGACATCCGGTTCTTTTTTCAGGGTTCTACAGAGCTCTCCGTCAGGAGCCCGTCCATTTTGGTGAGATAGGAGGACACTCCCACATCAATTACGTCTCATGGTACGAGTGTGGGACACCCATCCCTGGCAAATGGTAAAAGGACTCTGCACAGTTGTTCTCAGAGAAGCCCAGAAGAGGCTTTGTCGCCCAGGATCAGGAGGGGTCCTTTAAAGCCTGTGAGACCTCCAAACCCCCTCAGCTTCCACCATCTTACCCAGCGCTGTAAAAATATGTACAGGAGAGACTTGTCAGGGAATCTGGAACATGTAACGCATTTAAAAGAAATACGTAAAAGGAAACATGCCTCATCTTTACTATTTATCGAGAAACGAGGCTAAACTGATAGAACACGACGTGTTGGTTGGCTTATATTTGTGTATTAATAATGGGAAGCTGGCTCCCTGGATTCTATTTTCATAACTTGAGAGATGTTATTTATCAAACGGCCTTTGGTAACACGTCTTCACGAGGGCCACAGCCGATAAAACGCAGGATTATTTTGGTGTCAATGCTCCTGTTGTTGCTCTGATGTCGATTTTCAAAGTACAACCATAAATTAAGACGCCCTGCTTTATATCATATCATATCATATCCATAAATAGCTACAACACTATGTGGCTATGAAATACCAGGGATGTGGACAATACAGCGTTTGATAGACTTGCTGGATTTTGCTGTTTTTCTGCCTCATGAACCTGCTCCAGGTCCATTAACCCACTACAACAGACTACAAGGATCGTACTCATTCAAAAGGATCAAATACTTTGTCCAAATCTCTGCTGTTCTGTCTATCGTCAAGCTGATCGTACCCATTGTTTCCATCATCTGCTGATTTTGCTCATGATTGGTGAATTCTGGTCAGTGTTTCATAGAACCGAAGGTGATGTAACGTCGCACAAACTCCTTAAAAGCTGTAAATCATGTGTGAACTAACAATCCGTGCAGCTCTTGTCCTCTGCAGTGTGACGGTGGCTGGGATCATTTAAACTCAATGTAAGTGGCCATTTCCCACAATACGTCGTGAGGCCTGATCTGCTGCGGCCGGCCCAAACTCGTCATTTACACGTCAACACGTCAGCTGCGTTGCTCCAACGGGTTTGAACAAACCGAGCTGCCTCTGCTGGAAATGAACCAGCAGGAGGCTCCTACACTTGCAATTTGCACAACAGAAATGTATTTATATGTATATGGAGAGAATGTGTTTATTCAGTACATTTCTGCAGACGCATTTTCCGCATCTTGGCCTTTTTTTTACTGTACTATAATGTTCTCTTCTTCTTTTTGTTGTATCACATTGAATTCATAATTATTTACCCTTTATTTCCTTTTATCTTTTACTATTTGGAACAATAAAGAATTTCCAAACTTTAGTTAATGACCTGATGTGCAAATGCAGTGGAACATTTTGTCAAACACGTATGAAGTAATAGAAATATGAATCATTCCAACATGGAGACGTTTGTTTTCTACCACCAACCAGGTTTGGATGTTCCCAAATCACAGACGTCCTGCAAAGGAGCGTGATGAAGCTCCGTTATTTCCACCGATAAAAACCTCGTCGTTGAACTTAGTGTCCAGCTGGACACAGACACAGTCTGATGCAGGACATTTAGTCTTTCTTCAAACTGCTGTTTGTGTGAACATGAATCAGTAACTTGTGCCCAGTGTTTTGAACAGGGATAATTTTGACTGTACATTCACTTGAAGCTGGACTGTTGATACTCGTCCACATCAGTTTTTGATTTCCAACAATAAACAAGTTCAATTCCTTTTTTAAGACATTTCCTCGTCATTTATCCTCCACACACATGAATCTCTTTGTTCTGATTAAGGATGAAAACTTTGCAGGAAAACTCTGCACAAACACTCTGAACACAAGAGGAAAAATTCATGTTCATAGTCTCTGTCCTGCTCATTGTGAGAACACGGCAGCTACACTACAAATCCCATGATGCTTTGGGGAACGTAAACAGGAAGTCGTCATCGACAATGAGGAAGTTAAAGAGCAGAAGGTGAGTCCCGGTTTTGGACATGATACATTCATATCTGGTCCCGGTTCCACCGTGTAAAACATGCCGAATAATCCGTGACGGGCTTGTGTTTTAAACGGGGCCAAAAATGACCGGACACCTGTCAGTGTTTTACTGTGACACCGAAGAAACGGGAAGAACCGGCGGATTCTCAGGCACGTTCGGCCGGACAAGTGGCGTCTGCGTGTCTCTGACGTCACACACTGAAATATGATCTTCAAGATAAAACCATAAAAGCAGCTGAAACTTTCCCTTCGTTTGACTTTTAAAGGCTTTTCAAGTCTGAGCAACATTCAACACGTGGCTTGAAATAATGTGAGTGAATATGATGGAAAAGTTGGTGAGAACATGGGAAATATCACTCTGGCTTTCATAGACTGAATGTAGTTTTGGAGGAATAAGGACGCAGCTGTTGGTTTCCTCACCGTTTGTTCCCTTTCTTTCAGGTGGAGACGATGAAGGACACAGGACGTACGTGCAGCTTCCTGTGGTGAGGTCACACTTTCAAACGGACTTGAGTCCTTCTTGAAGCCCCGTGTGCTTCGGGTTCGGCCGTTAGTGGAAACCAAACACGTCTGACGGTAAATCCACTGAATGCTGGACACCTGTAATTCTCTACAGAGCCGTTATTCTCCGTCCTTTCAGCTCATTACTGCGGCTGAGAGACGTCTGAATACGGGACAAAGTGGAGAATTAGTGTCGTTCAGACCGACACGTCCCACATCGTCCGTCCTTATATGACCAACACCCCAAGTGTCACAACTCTGAGCACAGACCCAGTTCGAAACACCAGCAGGGATGTGATGGATTACATCACTGTTCCAGACATGTCTCTCCAGCCACAGGCTGGGAAGGTGGAGGTTTTATGCACAGTTTCCATGGAAACGGGCAGATTATTTCGGTTAAGTGGGAAAAACCTGACAAGGTCTCGACTCTGCGATGGAGTAATGTGAAGGTTTCTCCACCACAGAGGAGTGAAAAAAAAGAAAATAAGAGCAGGAAATGTGCTCAGAATAAGATGGAGTTTCACCCTGTTATGTAACATGTGACACGTGCACGCTCCCACTGGGAACCAGAGCTTTCCATGAAGGAGGAATGGGAGCAATGGTTGGTGAGGGAACGCCCTGCGTGATGGAAGCAGGAGGAAAGGCAGCAGCGTGTTGGTGCTTTCAGATCCGAGCTGACGCCAGGTGCTGGTTCTGCTCTGTCCTGCGTCTCTCTGGCACTTGTCTCTGTGCTGGTCTTTGGTGGGACTTGTGCTTTTTGTCTTTGTTGCGTTTTCCGTTGCTGCTGCTCAATTTCCTCAGTGAGAGACGATTGGATATTTGAACCTCTGCAGCCTGTCGTGATGGTTTTCTGTCTGAAATTAGAAGCCGTCGGTGTTCAGGATGCACATCACCTGCACATCTTTGGACATATCTGAGATTTAGGCAGCACTAAGCCCTGGGTATTAATAAGTCTAGTTGTGTTTCACAGTTTCAGAGTGAAGCTGAGTTAATGTGTCAGTCAGAGTTTCAGGGTGAAACTGTCGAAATAGCAGAGAAACTGACAAAATGAAGATTTGACAGTTTTAGCAGGAAAGGCGAGAAGCGTGAGACGACCCAGCTGCAGAGCTGTGTGGGATTGAAAAAGCTGCACAAAACCTGATTCTAGGAGAGACCATGAAATCCCTCTGAGATTTTATGCCATGAAAGATACAATTTAATAATCACACTTTTGTAATTTTAAACTCAGAAAACAACACAACTATACTAAGCGTTTAAATTTTGGGCCTAAAGGTTTTGGGAGAAGTCAATGACTTTAACAAAACGCAGCAAATGTTCCGTTCTGTTAATTCAATTAAAAGCTTAGAAACTTCCCAAAACAAGACTTTCAGCACAAGAAGGGGCCTTCAGGAAATGATGTCACACACGTAAACTGGCTGTAGCTGTTTCAGCAGCAGTTCGGTTTGTCGGAGTCACAGACATAAAACGCACAAAGGCTCCCCAAGGAACTGCAGAGCTGAGGGTAATGAGAAGTGGAGCGAGTGAGGCCGCGTTCAGGGTTTCAGACGGTTTAGGAAGAAAATCTGGACTCGTGCTGGGAGTTACGTAACTTTTAGAAGCAGGGAGTCTGCAGGTCAAAGGGTTCTGTTCTTCGGTGAGGTTTGTTCTGCAGAAAATGAATTTAAAAAGACAAAAACCCGTGAAGCTGCTGATGCACTTTATAAACACGGAGTTCCTGGGAAATCCCAGTGGTGCTGCTCAGTGGCAGCTGGACTGTCTTGATGTTCTTGACGACATTTCACCTCTCTTCGCTTTCAAATATGAGGCGGGACAACCATGACCTGGATGAGTGTCCACAGATGTCCCGGGAAATGTTTTTCCATCAGAGCTGTGGAGGTTCAAGTCACTGACCCTAAAACAAACTGATGTAAATGAGAGTCATGTTTTTGGCCCGGCCCTGATCCCAGTGTTTTTAATACACGTGTTTGAAAGAACTTTTAGGAATTAAAATCCAGTGACCTTCCCTTGAAGGAATTATGATTTGAATTTTCACAGCAGAGCCAAAGTCCAGGGAAGACTCAGATAATTAGGCCTTGATGGCTGGTCCCTGTTTATGTGTGCAGTGTGGCTAAACCCACAGAAAATACGACCTCCAACACGGGATTGATGTTGGTCGTAACGTGGCTCCAGAAACTGCGATGAACACCAACATGATCAGGTCGTTCGTCACTGTCTCTGTGCGTTTGTGGCCTTGTTGGTATCTTGGTGAGTCTGATCCCCTCACTGAAATGCGCCCCTGCCACTTTGGTTCTCCTGTGTTTCCCTTGGCTCCCTCAGCTCTTTTGGTCTGCAGGACTCCCGTTACCTTGAACGTTAGAGCAGCTCCACTCTGCTGATCTCTTGATGTTACACAGTAAGTTGTGGACACCTGTCATAAAGCTTGTTGACAAATGGAACAAAGGATCCGCTTTATTTTAGGCCAGACTGAGCTTTGACTAAAATGTGTCAAATATGTGGTTGTTGGCCCTCGGGGGTGTCGCAAAAGCCCAGCAGCCGTTTGAACACGTAGCTCAGAGGACAGACCTGAAGTCTGAGGGTGCTACGTCCCAGTTCCACGCTGCAGATCACAGAGCAAAGACCACCTTCAACAAGCACGAGCAGATTTATTTTCAGCTTTGATGTTGTCTAGTTTTCTCCACGTGCTTCTTCTTGTCTGTACATGTGTCAGATTTCGTCAGCAATCGTCAGTCCCGTGTCTCGGCCTTTATTCAGGTTCTTGTTAAAGATTTAACTCCTACAGACCATCCAGTGTGTTTACTTCTACTACTGAATCAGATACTTGTTGCAGACGTCTTTGTGTTTTATGTGGTTTCCACATGTCACCAACTGAAATTGTGAAGCTAGGCTATGTCAGCTGTGAAGTCGGGTGGTTGAATTTCTCTACGTAACTTCACTCAGACGGACATTTCAGCATTAGTGCGGGTAATTAGTGAGTTCTGGCTTAATCAAATCATTTTTAGACAAAATGATGGCGCGTGTATTTAATGACGACCAACAGAGGATTCACATTTGCACATTTAGTCACTGTTGTGATTCTGCGCTAATAATAAATACGATTTAATGAGCAACACTTGTTTCCTAAAGCCTTATCCCAGTGCTTCTCAGTTATTTTCTGTGACGCCCACCCCTAGCAAAAAGAAATCAATTTGCCTCTCTAACTGGGGTGGCGGGGGGGGCGAAGCGCTAATATGCTTCGTCATATTTCCTCATCTTAACTTTCGGTGACTTTCTTTTGTCTCATTATCTTTCTTTTCATCCCTGTTCAAATCTCTTCATGTTGTCTTCAGGTTCGTTCACTCACTTCCTGTCGCCTGCTCGGTGCGAAATAAACCCGACACCATAGAGCTAATCCTCCCTGCGCACACTCTGACCATGAGAGCGCCACTGCCAACTACTGGACTGGATCTGCAATTACACTTTTTTCTAGTACGGCAAAAAAAGCATGTTCCCCAGGGTCACACACGCCCCCCCTGGCAGCGCACCACGTCCCCCCAGGGGGGCGGGCCCCACTATTTGAGAAGCACTGCCTTAGGCTCTTGTCCATCCCTTGAGTCCTGCTTGGCGATAATGTTACTTGCATTTAGCCTCTTTAATAACCTGAATGAAGCCCCGTTGTCCCCAATAGCACCTTGACTGGGAATGTTGAACTGCAGCTTTGAAATTGTTTTCTTTAATAATTTACCTGTCACGGTTAGAGTCAGAGCTGAAGCTGAGCACGGTGCCACTCGAAGCCTTTCTATGAACACATGCAGTGAAACAAACACCCCATAAATCAGATGTGTTCTGAAGTGGATCGACTATATGTTTTTTAACAAGCGGGGAACTGACAGCTGCTTTTTATTGTCCCCCAGGTCGTGTGTGACCACACTGCTCAGGTACAGTTCAAACTCTGTAGTCTGTAAAACACTGACACTGATGTCTCTTCCTGCTTCACCTGACAACCTGAAACACGGCTCCTGCAAATGAGTTCATATTAAACACTGAACCTCCGTAACAAACGAGAGAAATGAGAGATAATAAATTAGTGTGATGAAACCTGAACCTGCTCAGTCTTAACAAGATCTTAACCCCTTCAGTGTAGAACTGTCCGAAGTTAGATGTTAGAGGCTGACAACACCCTCGGTTTTAAAGTTCTCAAATGTTTCATGCACAAAGGGTTAATGCTTTTGAGATTCTTTGTGGAAGGAGCGAAATCTGAGGCTCATTGTATCCAGATGTAGGAAAGGTGTAACTACATCTGGCTTCCTGACACACGTACGGTTTCCTCCTCCCACAGAGTGTGACGGGAAAATCTGTAGATAATGTGTCTTCCACAGGGTTGTGGAGCTGCAAATCATTAGTCGTCAATCACATCTCTGGCTGACAAAAAATTAATTAATTAGTTATTGGTCATTTTTTGAAGATATAAATCATCTTCTTGAGATTATCCGAAGTTTGTAACTGTAAATAACTTAAACACTAGGCCTTTGATGGAGCTTTAGGATGTTACATGATGTTTTCTAGGGTTTTAAATCTGCACATTAATCTGTAATTATTTCAAGCCCCAGAAAAAAAAATTGTCACCATAAATTGTGTGAAGCAGCTCCATGTCAAGCTCTTACTTTTGTAACTTGTTTTAAAACTATGTTTAGATTTTAATAGGTCAGTACTTATGTGAAACTTTACCCCAATAAAATGCCTGAACTGGATGTTGCTTCCACCAATGAGTCTACAAAGTGTTCCAATTCAAAAAACCTAAAAAAAAATCAAAATAGTTTTGGAGACTTAATGTCCCTAAATTGCATCAGGTCCCTTTTAATCAAGGCCTTACTTTGCATGTTTAATGGTTGAACCTTATTTGAACAACCAGAATAGGTTTTAAAGTGTAAAACTGAAGAGTCAGAGGCAAGAAAACGAGTTGCTGCTTGCTGAAACCTGATCTGGGTCCTGGTTTGAGACACTGAGGAGAGCTGAATTAAGTCCACATGAGGCCAGAGACTCATTGCTGAGTTTCTCAGGCCTGGATTAAACTAAAAAAGTGTTGCAGGGATGGCGATACCAGAGGGTCACCTGGAAACACTCACCTGCCATTCCTGGAAAAGCTCGATCTGAGTCCAAATCCACATTCTTGGTAAATCTCCGAGGTCATTTCGCGTGAAGAGAAGCTCTTGTTTGGTAGCGATAAGTCTGACAGCCACAGGTTTGGGCCTGCACAGCCAAAACTTGGACCTGTTCTTGTCTTTCAAACAGTCAGTTACGATGGAATAAACACCCAGATTAAGACGCGTTTTTTTTATTTATTTATTTTTATTCTTTTTTAATTTTTTCCTCAAACTGACAATAGTGAGAAACACAACTTGGAAAATCCATTAGACAAAACAACATCAGTGGGACGTAGACATTGCTCGAGTCGGTTAGATCACCAGGATCTGCTTAGTTTGAAAGGTCTCTAGAATCTTTATTTCCAGTTTTCTCAACATTAGAGAAGCTGAGTCATTTATTAGTTCCATCTTTTCATAGTGATGTTTGTAATGAAATGTCCCCAGTACTGCTGTTCTGACCGTATAAACCATATTTGTTGGTCCAGGTTTAGGCCTTGGAGACAGATTGGAGCAATAATATTGACAATTTATTCTTCTTTTTAAAACTACATGTCATGTCTAAAATAAATCTCTAAATGCTTTGGTGACTTAAAAAGTCATAATTGTGACTTACTATCTCATCATTTTGATTTAGTTAAAAAAGTGAACGCTACATTTAAGCCGCGCACAAGTCCAGTTCTGGATGTTTCCCTCGACCTGCTGACAGGCTTGGCTCTGCGTCATTAGGCCTTGATGACGTCCCCCCCCCACCCCCAGCCCCACCCCGTACAACAACTCATCCAGCTCTGTGGAGGTTTAGTTGTTAATTGTTTTCGCAGCACGGGCCTGAACGACGCTGCGTGTTCAGATGCTCTGATGAACCTTTGTGTTTCTGAAAACTGACTTTAAATTTATGCTCTTTCCCCTCACTTGTTGCCAGCGTGTGTCTGGATAAATGGTCTTTACAGATGGATATCCACCACAGTTCTAGTTTTCTGCTATGGGAATCGGGGGGGGACTCCCTAATTTTTCTAAAATTTAGTGGCACATGTTTTACTTTCCTTGTGTGTGTGTGACCGAACCTTCGATGTCCACTACAAAGCATTTCACTTCTCCCTGAAGAATTAGACTTGTTGTATAATCCTGGGATAACTGGCTCAGTCCTGATCTCTTTTTCGGAAAGACTCTCAGCAATATGCTGCACAATGTTGGACCGCGGTGGTTTCCCATACAACTTGGGACAAGACCGGTTAGTCGTAGATCCTGTCTAGGCACGTAATTTGATCATCGTGAAACAGCTTTTGTCTGACTTGATCTATTACATGGATTTCAGCTGACTTGATGTGGGTCAAAACACGATTTGGGACTTCTTGGCTTTAAGTTGGGACTTGTTCTGTATGTGGGGACCCCACTTTGAACTTTTTGGTCTTGTTGATCGTAAATACTGGCTTGACTTGGTAATTTCTGGGCCTTCTGTGGGACTCTGTTCTTGTTGTTCCTTAGTTGCGACTTGGAACAAGATGGTTATTTTGCTGGGACACAATTTTGGACTTGTTGCTTTAATGTGGAACTTTATACTTGTTGCAGACATTAGTCTTTAAATGGTATATGTTGGTCTTGACTTGAAACTTGAAATAGTAAAAAGTGCAGAATAAAAAACAGGTCTGTGGACTCTAGTAGCCTGACTCAGGTTTGAGTTGGGATTCTGATTAACTGGGGGCCTGTCTGTGTGGACTGATTTCAGGCATACATAGTGACTTGTCCTCAGTCGGTTGGTAAATTAACTTGCAGTTCCATGTCTTTTGTTCTCTGTGTAGGAAGTTGTAACTGAGGTTGAAGCAGTGTTGCAGTGAATCATTGCTGTGTTGTGGGCCTCTTTCGGATCTGGACTCCAAATGTTTCCCTCTTTGTTCCCTCATCTTGCCGTCGTCCTCCTCCCTCGGGTTTCCTGGACGGATGAGTTACGAGATAGGGGAACTCCCTAATGTCCCCCCCTCTCTCTCTGGCCTGGGATTCCCTTGTTTAGGGAAAATGAGACTTGGCTGGACTGAGTGGAGAGATTATAGGAGGATGAGGGGAGGACGAAGAAAGAGTGAAGGATGGGGGCTGTTTGTTGGCGGAACCCTGGATGCTACAGAGGCGAGAAGCTTGGTGATTGATCGCCCAATGAGTTTTTCCTCCTAATGTGTTTCACAGACAAATCAACAAGGGCTCGAGATGTTCGGTTGGTGCCTCTTCTGGTCCACACGAGCCTCCATCTTGCTCATTTATAGAGGCATTGATGGTTCGTTGAACTGGAACATGAGAATCTAAATCACTGTTGGGAGACGGTTTTAAAACTGACATCAGGTCACCCTTTCCTCTGCGCTCGCTTACTTTTAGGGTGACATCAGCCTCAACATACCGTCGTTCCTTAAAGTAGTTCTGTGTGGATTGAGTGGGACCCGGTCCATTCATAGACATATTGTATCAGCACAAGTCGCTTGTTTAGCAAATACAGTTACTGCAATTAGAATCTTTTTATCTGTGTGGAGACCAAGTTCCTCTGCTGATTCTAATTCATTTCATAACTAACTGACACATTTCTCCCATGTCTTAATTGTCCCTCATTTCCTGCATCAGCATACATCTGTTGGAACGTTTCGAAGTGGGTCTGTGTCGCTGCTGCAGTTAGATTTAGATAAATGTTGCTAAATGTATATGTTTCTTGAGCCAATAATGTGCATCACAGTTTGCCAAAAGCTCTAATCAGGTGGTCTGTGAAATCTGGATCAAAGATGGATCACAAATCAGACTGCGTGTCTGTGGGCAGGTGTGTCCCACTTGAGCCGAACATTAAATTGTAGTTTGGCAGCTCGTGGTCAAAGGCCGGAGTATTTGAAATGGCGTGTTGTTTTTATGAAGAGAAGAAGTGAGATGTCGTTTAGACCCAGCTGTTCACTTTAACTTCACGTGTCGCTTTAGGGTTCCCCTCGCTGTTATTACATATGAACGACTGTATGAACAAACAGACGTTCACACTTTGAAGCTGACAGCCCAGTGGATGTGTCTGTGTGTATATAACGTCAGGTGGAAACGGTTCAGCAACCTGAAGCCGAGACCGGAGACTTCTCAGCACTTCACAGGACACGTGGGGTGGGTTTGCGAGTGTGTTGACGTGGGGGGGAGAAAACATGAAGACGCCGTTGTGTCACGCAGGGCTGAACGTGAAGCCACAATCCCGCACGAGCAGCGAGCAGACATTTGAAGAATCCACACGACACGGAAAGATTTTCTGCAGGAGTGAAAGTCAAGCTGAACAACGATGGCAAAGGACGAGCTGAAGTGGATGTGCAGTGTTGCTAAACTGAAACACGCAGGATCGTGAACTGTGCCATTAACTCAACTTTCAGGCCTTTATTGAAGAGACGGAACTTTATGGTGTTAATCAAAACACTTCATTAAACACAAAGAGACATTTTTATGTGTCTGATGGAGCAGAAAGTCTTCAGGTGTCTCCGCTTGCCTGGAAATAATTGAACTTGTAGTCAGTTGTTTTTCTCTCAGCATGAGGCTTTTGTTGGCCCGGGTGCTGGTGGACCCACCTCCGTCCTCAGCTGGATTCTGTTGTGCTCACAGTGTGTGAACGCATCGTGTGGCACGCTGTTGTGTGGCCAGCGTTGCCCAACTCAGTTTCAGCTGCTCAAATAACATGTTCTCAAAACCTCACTCTTAATCATCCCAAAACCACCACCTTTCAAAATAAGAGCAAAGGGGACACAGCAACAGACTGAACTGTTTGTGTTTGTGGTTTGTATGGAACCTCTCACTGCGCTTCCTCCTTAGAACACCTGACACTTAAAGCTAATGTAGATGACAACACTGCATCTGTCGTTTAACACACTGTCAGCAGAAAATTAATATTCATCTCTTTTGATGAGCAATTAAGTGTTTAGTCACTTTTACTGTATAAACAAAATTAGCAAATTGTTTGCCCGTTTCAGCATTTTAATGTCCTAATTTTCAGCTTGCTATGTCGTACACGAATGGCTTTAGGCCTTGGACAAAACAAAACCCTTGAAGGCATCAACTTTGGCTGTGGGAAAACTTAATCGTCAGATTAATATTAAAAATGAAAATAATCACTTGCAGCTCCAGAGGAAATTACTACACCCCTGTGAAGAAAAGCAAACCAATTATACAAAAACACAAACACACACACCCTGTTGCTGAGAAACAAAAACAATATTTAACATCGTGGACGTGTTTTTATAAAATTTTATTCAGTTATAATCACTTTGTCAACATATTTATATCCACAGGGTAAACAGACATGGTTAATTAAACTGTTAAATCGCTCTAATATTGGTGTATTTTCACGTTTTCAGGCTGTTGCGCAAAAGTAGGTTTTTTCCCTTTTTAAGCCAAAAAAAGTACAGTACATAATTTTTGTGTAATGTGCTCCCAGTAAATCTCCATCTTAGACCTCAGAAAAGCTTGAGTTACATCTAAGTTCTGGCACATTAGTAGGAATTTACTCTTTAAGTCAGCTAAACTATGAACCTCCATACGTTCTGCTACAACTGATCCTAATTCGTATAATAATTTGTGGTTTGGAACAATTTTCAACAAAAACATGAGTCGATTGGCAGCTTTTGGCCTGACAACATTAATATTGGAGGATTTGAGACATGATTTCATCCAGACAGGGACTGAATGTATTCAACAACACATGGACAAAGACAAGTCCGTGTGTAGGCAGAACCTGAGAGGATGTGTGTCCTTCAGCTGTGGAGCTGGTATCCATCAAACCCAGTTACATAATCCTAGAAAGAAGAATCCAGGTCCAGTTGTCCTTGATACCGGAGGGACGTCTTCTTCGTGCTTGGACTCTTTTCTTCCTCTACGTTTTATTTCTTTAACCCAAGGATTCCTCCAACATTCTTTGAGTAATGTGCCGGTCGGCCTTGGCGAGCACGACCCCGACCATTACAGGCAACCTTTGCGCATTTGAAACACCTGTTGGATGGTAAACACACTGACTTTAGAGAAGAACGCTTTGCTGCCAGCGAATGAGGCAACGCAAATAAGTCCAACAATCCGAGGTTCTCTTCAAACAAAAATGACTTTCATGAATTTTATTTTGTTTGGTTTTGGCAACTTTTTGTTCAACATCTCGTCCAAATTTCCATCAGAACCCTGGCGTTATTTAAAGCCACCAATTTGAAGCTGCGCACGCACTGTAACTGCAGACAGACGTGTGGATTAGGCAACGATCACACAATAAACCCTTTAATTCCTGTTGAGGTGGTAACAATAACTGAATGGTGGCATTGCAGATTATTAGAATAAAACTGTACAACCTGTGTGCTCTAACTGTTGACAGAAAATAACTGACAAAAATAAAACTTCAGTTGTTATAATTAGCTGATGGTTACAATATTTATTAACACAAAAATATTCTCAGATGTGAAGATTTCTAGCTTTAAATTAGTGTGTCTTGGTAAGCTGGATTCTTCCGGGCCTGGACTGTTGCAGAAAAGACATTTGCATTGGAATAAACTATAATGAACATTTCTCACAGATTGTCAACAAAACAGGTTTTAAATTTACCGCCTTTATCGTAAAAACATTCTTATATTTTTTAAAAGATAATAATATTATATAATACTTATGTTTGGTTTAGTGGGCTTAATTTATTCCTTGGTGAAGCAGCAGCGTAGTTGAGTAGAGTTTCGGGTAGGTGCAGTACTCAGTGTAGGTTCCACGTCATTCTGGTCCCTAGAGAACTGATAGGTGCAGTTTGCCACGTCTGAAGTAACTGATAACAGCCATTTAATGGGCTGATCGCGCTTGTCTGTGCCGTGTGTTTGTTGAAGAGAAAACCCTCCCGAGCTGACTGCAGCTCCGTCGGAGGAAATCCCTGACTGATTAAGAAGTAAGCGTTGTTTGTGTCAGGCGTGTTGTTGTAGAGCATCGCTCCACTGCGTTTCAACATCTGCTCTCATGGAGATTTTCCTCTGAGTTTAAACAAAAGCCTGAACCTGAACCAAGCCCACTCTTTCTGAATACATCACTTAATCAGCGCTGGCCTCCACACCTCCCACCGGGGGCCGTCCAAGCCGGCCCCGCCGGGTCCAGGAACGTGATTACTCAAACAGACGGTGGGAAGGGCCAAAGGGAACGTGATTGTTTGAGCAGAAAGCCTCAGCGTGGCTGTCAGTGAGCTTGGATTCCCAGAAGGATGATCTTAATCGGAGGGGTTTGGATGTGCATGGGGGGAGAACATCTGTGAGCTGGTGTGTGTGCTTGTAATTAGTCTTTTAGAGAAGTTATGCGGAGTGTTTTTGTGGCTCTGACAGGACGCCTCGGGACAACTCTGGCTTGTAAAGCGGCAGATCTGACGACATGAGAGCGGTAAACATCTCAGCTTGAGGGCACGGTCGACCTGCTGCCAACAGCACACCGAGCTCTTTATGGGTCGGCAAATTAGTTCAATGAGCCCTTTACAAATATTACTGGCTGTGCTGAGGGGCCCGGCACCACACAGAGCCTCACGTGACTCTTTTCGGTGATGCTTTACTGAGTTTGGTTCACCTGTGAATTGCTGTACCCGCTGCCTGAAGTAGATGGGTGCTTTGAAAAGTTTGACCTGCAGCAGGTAGCGATGAGCACAGGCTGTTTAAAGGAAACAAACAAAAGAGCTCCGGTTGACTCTTTCAACACCAGCTCACAGTGTGAATCCTGACCTCTCCGAAATCATCTGTCAGGACTGTGATGGTGTTAAAGAACGCAGAACAGAGACTTCATTCAGTAGTCCCTCAG
This sequence comes from Channa striata, assembly GCA_033026295.1. NCBI lineage: Eukaryota > Metazoa > Chordata > Actinopteri > Anabantiformes > Channidae > Channa > Channa striata. The sequence goes on from CM065170.1 coordinate 35,626,669, forward strand.
AGACTACATGCCATCAGTCAGCTGACATCAACGAGAACATGTCAGTCTGTGGATTGAGGCTCGGCTTTCTTATCTGCTCATCGATGATTATTGTCGTGAACAGGGGCTTTAGTCCCTGACGAAGAAATTCTTTCCCAACCTGAACAGCACACTTACAAGTCTGATCGGTTTCCTTCTGGGACAATGAAGTTAACGTGTACATTACGTACGTGTATGCTGTGTTATGTTAATTACACAGGCCTGATTTTTCACTAAACTTAACCCCAACATGTGTAATCCATCACTTTGACTGTTTAGAATAAAGATTTAGTGCTCTCTGCACGTGGGGTGCAGTTTAGTTTGAACAGAGAAGCTAGGAACAGGGTGAAAATGTCCGGCTCTATATCCTGCCCACGGGTCGTTTGGTCGTTATTTCTGTCACGTCGGTCCACCAGAATTGCTGCCACGATCAGCAGGTTTCAGATGTTCTGCTCCCGATTAAACCGGCTAAAATAATGTTCACCACAATTTCTAATCATACGTCAGCACCTCAGTGATCATTTATTAATGACACACTGCAAAGCAGCCTTCCAGTCGCCTTTAAATGCCCAGGGCCGTCACTTTTCAGGACGATCCACAGTGAGGAGCTATCACCGAGAGGTCACTGTGATACTTGTGGGTAACCACACGTCCGTCAATCACATCACCAGTTAAAATTATAAGCCTGCATAACTGATGGAAAAGATGCTGTATTATAATAATATGAATAGTCAGTTGTCGGTGTAACTCTGCCGTGGTTTTTACGGCCTTACAGAACACATAAAGTACTCACGGTGCAGTATAATTAGAGTACTTTTGCAGCGAGGTGGTTGGACCTCCTGACGACTGAGCATTCGCTCTGAGTTGAACTGTTCCTTTAGGAAAACACTGAAATGAAGATTAATGCCGTTCACGGGCCGTTGGAGCGCGTCTGCGGCTCTGTAACACAGATTTACTGCCAAGCTTCCCCTCCAATAAAACCTGGACTTCGCACAAGATGGATGCTCCTCACAAAGCCTGTGGAGGTGTCCGAGCCGACAGCCGCGCCCCTGTGATGGATGACGAGGACTGGCTGATAGACTCACCTAAAGAGGTGGATGCTGCTGACTGACAGAAAGCAGAATCCAGGCTTTCACTCAGGAAAATTGTCCCGTCCTCCAGCAGCGTCATCACCTTTTAGCCTGGAAAACAAGCTTTGGAAATATTCTGGACGACACTGGAGTGTTTTTCATTTTTACTTCACATTCCGGCAGAACCGACGGTAACCCGTTTCTTCCACCATGTGTTGTCGCACGTGCAGAAACTCTCGGGTTTTCATGTTTACACAACAAACCACAGTTTGTCATTTGTCTACAGTTTCAGGCAGTTTTTAGCTTTTTGTCAGAAATTCATTTGATGAATATCTGAGCAGGAGATTTAATGATTTCATCTGAAATATTCTCATGCACCATTTCATTAGGTACAACTGAAAACAAGCTAACTCAACAGCCTGCCATAATGTCTGTCTTTATGAAGCACATAACGTTTGTTGTTACAAATGTATGAATCATCTATTTATCATTGAAATCTGCTGTTATATTTAGAGGTGTGCAGACACATGCACAATAAACATAAATGCCCAGAACCTGAAGCATGAGCTTCCTAAAGCATGCCATGGCTGTTGTGTTACATACATTGTACAGGTGGAGCTAATAAAGTGCTCTGTGCCCGGCACTTTATATTATACTGCACTGATTTAAAAAAATCTGTGCTTTTTTTTAGAACATTACTCTGTGTCCATAAAAACGTCAATAAATCAATAAAGTCATACTGGGCCCATTAAAAAATGGCTCCATCACCAAAAGCAATAACACACAGTGCTGGTCAACAATGTGCTCTGCCCATACACTGACGCAGATTTATAGAAACGGAACAGGTGATGCACCTAAATTAAATCAGTCCTTGTATTTTCCAAAAGAATAATGGCAAAGAAGTCAAAAAAAACATGCATTACAGCGAGTTTTGGTGGAATTGAATATTGTTGCATATTTCCGCTAATACTGCGTCATTTTAATGCTGCTGTAAGATATCTTAACAGGCCTCCGAGGCAGCTTTCATCATTGGGAGTTCCGTTAATGTCACCTGTGGGAGCTCTGGAGAAGCGGGTTGACCATAGTGTGAGCAAAAACATAACATTGCTTAATCTGAACTAATTGAATAGCATCACCTAAGCTAAAGCCATAGAAAGAAATTTGAAAATTGGTGAAGTTGCCGTTTAAGTTGACTTTTTAGGCAGCAGGCAGACGTAATTTACATTTAGGACGTTTAGCAGAACAGTACTTTGTTTCAGCTCTGCCACAGAACCAACCAATCACGGCCTGGGGTAGGACAGCTTTTATGTAGCCTGAAAAAGGAAGCCCGGAAAAATAAGCCTGTGGGCCCAGAAAGAAAGTGTCAAACTGCTTCATTTTTTCCAACAGTGCAGATCTCCTTGATGAGACCACAGAGGAAACACTAAACCTGAATCAAATCGAGTCATTTTCACCTCCTCTGTGGTGGAAACCAAGCTGAAAACAAGCTGAGAGCCTCCTGCTGAGTCTGGACTGGGGCTTTGGGTCTCACTGATGTTTCTTTAACCTAAGGACGACAGATTTCAGCGCGGTGGGTCCAGATATCTGAGACCCCCTGTGTTTGATCTCTGGGATGCTGGCTGATCACTGGCTGCCTGACTCACTCACGTCTAGAGGAGAGATTTGTGAGGATGCTGTGATCCAACACAACGTACTTCATTTTATGGGATAGAAGCAACACTGGAGACTCAATGCAGCAGCTCCCCATCCAACCCAGTTAGAGGAGCAGCAAATAACAACCTTCAGAAGACGAAGAAGAACCTTTATTCGTTACTTGAGCACATATATATTTGCACATACATGTTACAGTGAAATTTGTCCTCTGCGTTTAGCCCTTGATGCCGCACCGTTCGTATACCGTCCAGCTGCTCTACCCATTGGGCTGCCGCCTTTTGTGAGCTTCATTTCTCTTCAGACCTGCAGAAACATGCCTCGAACCCAACATCGGATCTCATTTAGTGGCATTTTTTTCAACTCAGACGTCCGGCAGCTCTTACCAAACGCCGCAGTGCATTGAAGAACACTTGTGACGCACACTTCTATGCTTCTAGCTTTGCTTGTGCTTGTGACTAAATGTTGCCCAACAGCTGGGTAAATACCAGTTGATACCATTTCCCGCGCTGCTGTAGAAAACTACCATCATCTCTGACGTGAACGTGAACACAGTACTTTCATGGCGCTGGAAGAGTGCAAACATTGCCTCGACACAGATCCTCTGAGAGAGAAGAGTGTTTTTATTGTCTCTTCATTATCATGGACAGTTCGTCCTTTCATCGCCATCTTTTCCACATGTTTCCACTCTGCTGCTCTCATCACCGCCATTAAGGACAAAATTAGATTACAGCTCTGAGCTTTGCAGCCAGGGAGGCCTTCGGCATCCAAACCGCCACCGCGCTCGCCGAGACGCGATCAGCCTGGAGAACAGGTTCGAGCTACGCAGCCGTTTGGCTGAGAGCTCGGGGTTGGGTTAGGACACACAGGAACAAGTATGAAGATTCCCATATACCAACATCATCAATCAGTGGAAGCAGTAAACAGGCAGCAGATAGAAACAAGCTGCCAACGAGGAAATGAAGGAACGCATCGCTGACAACATCTGCTCGAGTTTGTAATCTCATAGTGTCACATCATGCAGCTAAAAAGACCAAACCAGAGCTGAACACCTCGTGCTGGATATCTACCACCTCGATCTGGACACACAGACGTAATCTCCTTACTTTAAGATTCGGTGCCACTTAAACTTGAAGACATCAAAATGTTGGTGGCCAATAAGAAATTAGGCTGAGTTCACTTAGAAATTATGGAACATAAGACGCTTCTTAAAACTGCGGGACTAATGATGGTTCGGAATGCTGATGTTTTCTTCAGCAAATCAGTGACAAACGTTAACAGCTAATAGAGTTAGGGCTGATGTGTTGTGTAAAATTTCCTCGTGGTGGCTGCACAATTTTACCAAAGTTACAGACCTAATGTCTAATTGATTTTTTTCCCCCTTAATATTTCTGCAGGCGCGTGTTTTACAAGCTGCTTGTGTAGCATTGGTTTTATTTAAATGTTTTCTGTTTTGACCTTTGCATAATCTTACTTAATCTAGGCTTTTCTTATTGGAAAACATTTGGTGTTTTCAATCAAAGACTTGTAGAATTCGTCTCTTCGCTCACAGAAACTCATCCGCTTGTTCAAATTCATTTCAGTAAATTTGCAGGGATAAAACTGTCCAAAAATTGAAAACTGAGCGTATTCAAATTTGAAGCTTTCAGCCTGTAAGAGTGATTGGTTACTCAGTGTTTAAATCATCTCATCGTGCGTATTAAATTTACTCCCTCTGAGTTTCACTGTGGAAGGAAATGGGCTGCAGAGACACTTGACATAATCTCCCCTGTCATTGCTTCAATCATTGCTGTCCATTTGTTGCACTCACTTCCACTTTGATTTCTGTTCCCTCTAATAGTGTGCAGATGTGCTTTTTTTAATGCAGATAAGCTGAGCTGCAGGTTTATCTGAAATCAGCAGGTTTAGAGGAGACAGAATTAGTCTGGTCCTGCAATAAACTGAAGATCAAAGAGAGTGTCAGTTTGCTGATGGTTATTCGAAGGACTCTAGTTTCTTAATTGATACACTTGTCTGTAAAACACTGAACAGCCTCAACAGGCCAACATCAAAGACCTCACTTTCTGTATTTGATCATTTTCCAAGTATCTGAGACAGATATTCTGTGGCTCCAGCTTCTTACACTGCTGTAAATTGAATATCTTTGGACAATTTTATCAGAGAGCCATCAGAACATTTTCTGAATGAATGAGAAATGACCAGTAGTTGGATCCTCAAGTTAAAACCTTCACTTCTCGTTTGTCTTTTAGACCATAAGCTGCAGCACACTACCATGTGATGAGTCCAGCTTGGATTGGTGACCTGCTTAAGTCACAGTGGATGATGGGAAATACTCCAGGACCCGAGAGCCTGGAAAGAAAAAAAAAAAGGTAGGAGAAACCAGAACACAATGTCCTAAACGTGCAGTTTAATGACGATCGTGTTGTCTGAACAAGAGCAGAAACAAACATGTTTCTGTTGTTGGATCGAGTTTTCAGCTCCCCTCTGATGTTTGCTGAACCACAAATTAGATCTGAAACTGAGAAGCCCCCCCATCTGAGCTGGGTGGATGTTTCCCTTCTGTCTGCTGTATGTGTGCTGAACCCTGCTTCATGAAAACTGCCTCCGGACCAGATTCAATGTGACTTCACACAAACAGCTTTACGTCCAGCAGCATGAGGATCCAGCAGTGGAGGAAAACCCCGTTCGGGACTCATGAAGTCACCAAACCGCACACTTTAGCTCTACATCTGCTTTCAGTCAGAGGAGGTCTGATCAGAGCCTTCACATGGTTTTAATCTGCTGCAGACTCTGCATGCTGCCCCGCCTGCACACCCCCGCAGAGGAAACCAACCACCCTGCAGCAGATGGGTCACATCAGGATGTATTATGTAAGAGGGCACATAGTGCTGGGCGCCTTTTTTACGTGGTAAAGTCAGACACAATGTTTGTGTGGAGATAAAAAGTTGAAGTCATGAGCTAGAAAACAGACATTTAGCACATCCTGGTACCATCAGCACTTCTTAGGTTTTAATCCAGGGACGTCCAGAAGAGTCTTAACATCAGATCTGCTAATGATCTGACTCCAGCCTGTCCCAGTGTGTCGCACAGAAATGGGGTGATTCACGTGCAGAGGTGCAAGAGAAGCAGAACGTGTTGTCCTGACCCGGTTCTGCAGCAAACAATGTTCTCATGTTAAACTCATTATAAAACAGAACATCCCGAGTCTAAACAATCGGCTGAGGAAACGTCCACCATGTGTCAGTTTGCTGGACCTGGACGTCTTCAACTCGCGTCCAGTCTGTCAGGTGACGTGATGTTAAACAGCAGGAGCTTAAATAAACGGGGCTTCGCGAGGAGTCTTGTTAAACAGATGTGACATACTAACAACTAGAAGATGTTTTCTCTTACGCTGCATCCTGTGTTCAGTCTGAGGGAGAGGCGAAAGTGGGCCTTCAGTAAAAGTTCAGGTGACAGCACCTGAACTGCACGTCCCACCTTCCATCAGCAGAGAGGGGAGAGGCCTGTGAAAGGTCCTGTAGCTCACAGCTGCTGACGTTTGGGTTGGATCTGCTTTTGTACATGTACAAACAAGATGAAGTACAGAGAAGCTTTGTTTCAGAGCCGAACAGATTTGACCTGCTGTCTGTTCCTTTGGAGGCTGTTGTCTCCAGAAACAGAGCACATTTTCGTTAGAAGATCACTGACCACAGGCGCCTGCAGAGAACAACATTATGCCTCATGGTGTGCAGCCTGATGCTCAGCTGTTAGACAAAACTCAGTGGTGAGAAGTGCATGAGTTTAAAGTTTGAGACAGTTGAGCGGATTCTGACTTTGTGTTTTGTGATATTTAAGATATTAGCATCTGTGCAGGGTTTTTACGTTTGCCCGCCTGGTTGACATCTGCAGGAACCATCCAGAGTGTTCTGCAGGACCAGAACCACACAGATGAAACAACGTTCAGATTATCAAGGTAAAACCAGAAGATTCCCCGACAAATCTACTGACAGTTTGTCAGGACGACACTCTCAGTCTCAGTTCATGTGTGACGAGTGGGAATGTTCTGACCTGCAAATCCAGTGTCAAAGTGACAAAGATCAGTCCCTCCAGCTTGACATTCCTATCTGTCTGCATAATTACAAACAGGGATTTATATTTAATGTAGGCAAAAAGTGAAAAAAATTGCTGAATGCTTGGTGCAGATCAAGACAAGCCTTTAAACCATTTCTGAGCATAACAGTTTTACGTAACCCTGGTTCTCTTTGTCTGGGGACAAGGAACACATTGAGGAAACGTGCTAAAACTGCAGAAATACAAAGAGCTGTGAGGAAAATGTGTCTAGAACAAATGATGGGCTTGTTTTTGGGCCAATGGGTCTTTCCAAAACATTGCTCCAGCATTAAACAGAGTGAGACATCTCACAAACTGCGTTTGCATTCATTCTGCCAACAGATCGTTGACCCGTCTGATGTTGTTTTTACCAAGTGGAAGATCTCACTGCTATCAGATATTTACCAGATCTCCTGATGAGTTACAGCAACATGACGTGAACACGTTTTAACACTCAGCTGCTTGTGATTACCATTTGCACAATGTGAGCGACGTGAATGAAGCGTCTTGGATGTATCATCTCGTAGCACACTGGAGGACCTGTTGTCCAAACACTTTTGACAGCTGTCAATTGAGTTTGTCACCCTGTGCTCTGATGGTGGGTTCTCTGCAGCTGCTTTTGTGAGAATCCACAACAAACACGCAACCAGAGCCAAAGCGTGAGTCAGAGGGAAACCCTCAGAGTGTTCAGCAGGAGGTTGGACTGAGTCAGGATGGGAGTCAGCTGGTCCGCGGTCAGGGAATCTCCTCTAGAAACATCCTGAGAAACAGAACCAAGGCCAGCAGGCAGGAAACGCACAAATCTTAACTCTGGTTAGAATCAGAATGAAACATTGGATCTTTAAACGTAACTTAACTCTTCTTCTACACCTGAATTTATCTTCTCAAAATCGTTTTTCTTTCCATCCCCAACAGTTTGTGGATGCTTACATGCTGTTGCCGTAGCAACTTTCTGTTGTTGTGAGCTGGATGTTCTTTTCTGAGGCTGTTGGATGATGTGTCTGATTAGCGATAGAGGATTCGCTCGGACGAGGGGGTCTGTTGTTTTTGTTAATATCATCAGTTTTAGTTCTCATGTAAAACTCAAGGCTAACATGCAGCTGCTGCTTTCCAGAATGTGCACAGTTGTCATGTGTAGCTCTGTGTGTGCAACATAAAGAGTCAAAGGTTCAAGTTGTTTGTCTTGGACAGGAGCTGGTGTTGGAACGTTCAGCGAGCCCAGGATGAGTCAGTCTGTCCACTCAGTCAGGAAAGAGAAACATATAAAGCCCAAAAAAAGGAGATGTAAAATGCTATTGTTGCTGCTTTCATATTTAGTAATGACAGTGTGTTGTTGCACCGCTGCTGTAGCAACTGACAGGAGGCCAAACGGTTACATAACTCTGATAGAAACGCATGTTTATTCCAATAATGAACAAAGCTCCAGCACAGTTACGCATCTATTTATAGTTGGTTCCAACCTCAACAGAAAAGTCGTTTAGTCTCTGGAGACCAAGTAGCTATGAGCCTGTGAACGAGGGAATCCCACTAAACACGTGTCGATTAATTCCACAGCCCAACTGGAGCTGGTTACGACTCTGGCAGATCACCACATAATCCATAAAACGGGTCTTTCTAAGCATATTTTAGTCATTGCAAGGTGACTGCAAAATGACCAGTGCTGGTGCGAAATGCAGCACTGGTGATTCTGCAGCAGCCACCCCGTCCCCATGCGGTAACTACCTCAAACATCTTAGCAAGCGGAAACGCATTATGAACACCGTGAGTATGATCCCCCACAATCCCCTGAAGGACCTGCACACAGCCGCCACACAGGAGCAGCAATCACCTGCTGAGCTTTTTCTGAACATTTCATGAGGTCCAATAGACGAGGGCTACAGCCTTCGGTCCCGCTGAAATCAAGATCAGATGACATCAACAAAAAGTAATTTCTCAGCAGTGGCCCTGGATCAGCTGCTGCAGCTCTGACTGGACTGTTGGACGGAAACCACTTTTTTTTCTTCATATGTTGGATCTTATCTGGTGTTTAACCCTGGAAACCGTTTTCATAACTGAAGTCAACTCAAGACAAACTGAGAGGAATCATCTGTGGTGGAAAACGTTTTTTTTTTTTATTGATCTCTCAACCTTTAAAGCAGCTGCAGGCCCGGAGTTACAGGACAATTCCATCGTTTCTGTGCCAATAATTAGCATCTTTTAATATTAATGTGGTTAATTCGGCAAGCGTGCATCTGGGTTCAGTTCCCCGTTTTTATAAAGTGATATTTGATGGATTTTACGCCCAGTTCATGTTGCATGTGCATTCAGGAACACACAAAGGACTCATAACAAAATAAAAGAGCCATAATAAAAGTAAAGATTTGGTTTAATTCACCAGCAGGATCTACGTGTGTCGTAGACTTTTAATCCCCTTTTCTCATCCAGATTGGCTAAAAACCTCTAATTTATAAATTGGTTATTCAGAGAAAATCCAACAGGATCCAAAGACATTAAACCAAAGATCAGACAGTGTTTGAACAATGACGCTTTCCTGCAGCGATGAAACAGTGTGGAGTGGACGCCCTCCAGTGTCTCAGAGAGTGTAGTCCAGTAATGGTTCAGAGACTCAGTGTGAGGGTCTTATTTTAATGTAACTACTGAACAGCCAAGCATCACAAACCTTGTCACAGTGACTTAAGTTCTGCCTTTAACAAACTTACTAAAGCCTCGTTTATTGCAAAAATGATCGCTTCAGAAGGTTTCCCTTTTTAAAACAGTAGTTTAAGAGAGTGGACCAGTGAGGACCAGTTCGCACCATTAAAGGATGAGACCAGTTTAGCCGCGTCTGATTAGATGCAGTATGATGTCCCATACCAAGCTGCGAACTTAAAGCCTTTAGGAGAAGTCCACCGTTTTACTGGAAACTGAAGAAAATATGAAGATCTTCAGCCTTTTTCCTCCGGTTTGCCGTGGATTTCTGGTGGTGTGCTCAGAGTAGTCATCAGGTGATTTCCTCTGGAAGTCCCTGAGAAAGACAATGGCAGCATTGTGCAGAATCTTCCTCTATGATCATGTTGACTTTCATCCAAGTTCATGTAAAAAATCGGATCCAATTTAACATTTGGTATGAAGTTCATCAGAGTCTAAAACTGCATTTTCGAAAGAAAACTCCTACAGGTTTTTATTGGTGTACTAGTCTCTCAGGTCTCTGTAGGACTCCGTTCTACTGCTTGTGTCCCAGTTACTGTTGCTGAAGCTATACCTTGTGGTGCGGAGCGGGATGTTGACAGAGGACACGTACTGAAAAGACCGGGACACGGCGGCTCTGAAGGCCGGAGTTCTTGCCGTGAAGAGGATGAAAATCTGAAAACCCTGGAAACACAAAGAGCAGTAGGACGAAGCTTTGACTGTTGCACTGGACCTGCTTCCTGTGTGAGACATGTCCGTGTAAAAATAAACGGGTGTACCTGTGTGGTCGTACAGAGGCAGAACAGAATGCTGAAGACCAGGTGGAGGTTTCCCGTTGATGCGAGGACCAGGTATCCCAGAGTCCAGACAGACCCAGGATCACAGCCAGAGAGAAGCTGGTGAGGAACTTCTTCTTTAGAGACCACTGACGGGTGCTGCACAACAAAACCGCTTCATCAAATGACGGTATATTAAACAGCTGGCAGGCTTTAGTTATTCCTTTGTGTCAGGGCCTGCTCTCAATTTATGGTTTTGTCCTCGCAATATTACAGGTTCTTTCTCAGATTATTAATATGTCATTATTTTAATCTGTCACCATTGTGATAAATCTCGCTCTCTCTCTTCTTTTATTTTTTTAAAGAAAATGTTGCTTGATGATTCTGTGAAATTATTAAACAGTTATCAGTTAAAAAATTACTGACGTAGATTTCGGGCGATATAATTGTATGCAGATCTGCAGACTGAAGGCGTGAAACTGCCACAGCTTGTCAGGGTGGTGGAAAATGGCGAGAGAGTATTTTTCTGTTACCTGGTGAGTTTTGGGTCTTTCCTGCAGGTGGTCAAAGAGACGAGAACCAGCAGGACGATGTTGTAGATCAGGATCAGGCCGACGGGGAGGACGAAACCCCAAAACAGTGGCTTCCCGAAGTGAAACTGTTTGTCTTTACTCAGAGCAGCCAACCAGCAACTGGGCAATCACAGGAAACAGCTTTCATTAAAATGAATAGAAAACAGGATGTCCCCAAGTAATGAGAACTGTTGTACCCACAATTCCTCCTGTCTGTATCCCAGGGGGTTGTCCACACTGTAGGTTGCTCCCAGTGTGATCGCCATGATGACAGCTGGGGCTCCTACCAGGAAACAGGAAGTTGGACTTGACTGGCATTTATTATCACAACAAAACTAGACGCTTTACGTGTTGGAGACCTGCGGAATAAAATGTTCAGATTTCATCTAGTGGCGTTTTCCTCTCTCCTGCGATAATTTAGCTGTTTGCAAAAGTGTTGGCTCCATTAAAAAATGGGGGGGGGGCAACAATGTTCAATGTGCAAAAAGTTTGGAGACTCTAACAGTTTGAAGTTGGAGACAATGGTTCTTTTTCCACATTGAACTGACGTAAAATGTTTGTGCTTTAGTATTTAGCCCAGATCACCCTTTTTCATTAAATTTCACCCTGATGTTTTTGTACGTACACTTAAAAAAATTAATGGACCGATTGAAAACTGATAACTGATTCTCACCCCATCCCACAGCGAAACTGAGTAGAGTCCAGTATGAAGAGAGGCTGCGTTGCATGGTCCGGATCAGCAGCAGCAGCTGAGTGCCGTACACGCTGTTCCACATGAAGGTGGCCAACAGGAAAAAGTGAAGGAGAGCTGCCACTGCAGAACAGGAGCCGCGATCTGGATCAACATGTTCATCAAAGTCTGGAATGATGTTGGCCTCGCTCATTTCTGCCTGAGCGTCGTCTTGCCTGCTGGGGTTGTTGACTCCAGAGAGGAAGGTGATGATAAAGGCCAGCAGGCTGACGTAGATGCACAGCAGAGTGAGTTTTGAGTTCAAGTTCTGTTGCTCATGAGATTTCCTCAGGAAACTTAAGAGAAGATTTGACAATAAGTTGAATATTTAAACCCAACAAGCCAAATAAAGAGTCTTACAAAGACAATCTTACTTGACTTTAATGTGGTGGATGATTGTTATAATCAAACCCACAATAGAAAGAGAAAGTCCAACAATGGAGATCACACCCAGAGGTTCTGCATATTCATATTTCTCCCTGAAGGACTGAGACAGAAATGTTAACACGCGAAACCATTGTTCGGAATAAAGCAGATGACAAACAGCCTCCCGACAACGATCAGAGACAATGAACACAATGCAGTCTCACCCAGAGAGCAGCGAAGTTGGTGGTGTGGTTACAGAAACATGTCAGCACTCCGCCCGAAGCGTTTCCTTTAGAGCAGCCGGCCGTGCTCCAGTCGTCCAGACTGTAGTTCCAGAAAACACAGGCAAAGTCGTACAGCGACGTCCCGTTCATCACCTGAAACCCCAGAGCATACAGCTTCACTAAGGCACAGCAAGAAAACAGGCAATAATAGGTTTATGTTACAGTTAATGTACATGTTCTGATCACAGATAAAAATTCAGAGGCTCCTCTTCACTAGGATGAGGAGTATTAAAACTACAGTTATTATCATGCAAAATGAAGTATGTGTGAGTAGTGGATTACTTCTGTCATCAGTGCAGACGGCATGAGTCTAAGTTATAGTCTGGGAAGGTGTCATAGTGCAGTCTGAAGTTCTGCTCTCTGCACAAATTAATCATTAAAGATAGAAATTATTAACGAACGTTTTTTATTATTTGACGGCCGTTGGGAAAAAGAAAACTTAAAGTGGGAGAACACTTCAGTCGGTATGGGTCAGGAGTCCTAAAGCAAAGATTCTCATTTCACAACCGCAGCAGAATATAATCAGATTAAAGAGATTTATCAGAGCCATGAAAGTAAACAAGACGCGATGTGACTCCTAAACTCCTCATCAGTGTTTAGTGCTGACCAAATAATCTGCCGACGAGCAAAGGAGGAAGTGAAGGAGGGGTGAGGTGCACATGTGTTAATAAAATACTTTCTCTGGTTATTTTTGCCCGACATCCCACTCCTGCAGAGAGTCCTCCTCAGACAGACCTGACCACGTAGATTTACTGCAACTTATGTTATTTATTTGTGAACCTCCGAGAGTGTCTTAACCACTTCTCTTACACTTGGTCTGAACGACATCTCTACATGCTGAGGCACCAGGCTGCGCTCCTGACTTCGGAGGCTGGCCGATAGGACCCTGACGGAGGCCCGTCGCCTCCTGTAGAGCCTCGACCTGAAGAATCGGTCGTTCTGGTAGAGAACGAAACCCAGAGAGACATTTGACGGCTGCTGACGACGTCCTGCAGCTTTTTTGGATACAGGAGAATAAATTCAAAAAGTCTGGCCAAAGTGTAAAAATTTAAATCATTTGTTCCCTCACTTTTTTACGTAAAGGTAAATTGAAATTCCATTAAATTATGAAAATATAAAGTATCCTGTTTGTGACATCTGTCTAATCCAGAAAGCTCACCTGCTGGAAACCGAATGTATATCAAGGCGTCAGCTATGAACCCATTTTCCACCACAGCTTTTGATGTGTTGGTGTTGAGCTGAGTCCGGTTTTCCACAAAGCTGCCAGAGGTCCCTAAACACAGCAGGTAACACACCTGTGAGCGTTTGTATCATTAATATCATGCTGTGCCGTAGAATACGTCCTCTTTAAAACGAAAACATGTTTTCATACGACACTGCGTGACAGAGCGAACTCTACAGTTCAGCTTGTTAAAATCTTTATTTTTGTGTCTTTCAGACTTGTGGACATCATCAGTCAACCCTGCATGTGTGAGTACCCAGGCTTTTGTTACATCCCTTTAACATGAATCCCATGAGCTTTACTGCAGAATGTGGTTATAAATGCAGTATTGACCACCATCAGTCACGCATGATGTCACCAAACAACTGGTCACTTCCTGAATACTGTAAACCTGAGGATTAAATAGAAACAAATGAGAAGGAGACAGGACAGACAGACAGACAGGGCGCTGCGATCATAATTTCGTGAGAGGAAAGCTCATTCTGTGGGGAAGACCGGATGGTGTGATTAGCTTCACAAGAACCGACAGCACATAGACGTCACTGACCTGTGAGGGAGGTGAACTGGACTCCCTGAGTGTCCACAGCAGGGACTTGTGCCGACTGGACCACCAGGTTCGGTTGGACCACCTGAGACTGAGACGCATTGAGGCTCGAGCTGAGGTTCATAGAGAGCTGATCCAGAGTCAGCGTCAGGCTGGAAAAAAGACAGCAATACGCAGACATAAAAACATTATCATCATGTCAAAAGCCTCAAATCAAATATGGTCTTATTTACCAACTGGACTCAAACATTTCTGCATTTATAGGTTTTAGGAAAATCTGTGCTGTGTAGTGAAGCACGTGATTATTTGAATGGCAGCCAGAACCGTAGTAAGGTTAAGCATGAAACCAAGACTTGCTTGTTTATTATCTTATATTTATTCCTTTTAAAAAAAGGGAACTCTTTGTGAAGGAATTTGTAAATTAGATTTTCTTACTCAGGCTCATTGGGTCCATGTCAAACCCACTGCCCGTTTTTATTGATACCTCCTTAAATTGAATCGTGATCAATACACAAGGCATAATTATAACTGGAAAATGAGTTCTTATTTGAGATCTCTTTTGTCCCTCGTGTCGAAAACCCCACATTTAGAAGAACAAATTTGTGTTTTACATACTAGGTCTGATAAAATGCAACATTTTGGCTGTAACTTGTGCTTAGTCAAGTCAAACTAATGGAAAACACAAAGCTTTAGGCTAATCAGGAGAGATACTTTGAGTCACACCATAGTGTTTGGCAGGTTACTCACAGTAATTTTAACAAAACTAGGATTATCGTGTACCTCAGAGTAGCATCGTTTTCCTCGGTGGTGTCCGGCACGCTAGCGTTCAGCAGTTGGCTGACTGTAGCTACTGCTGCCACCCTGACACCCTGCAACACAAACATTAACGCAGGACATCAGTCGATGAGTGTCATCAGTGCAGCAAAACTATATCTTAAACATACAATAATATAAAGGATAGTAGCAGGTCAAAACCTTCAGTTTGTCAGTACTGTTGTACTGGCTTGGTGTTGGGTGTCTAGTGGACCAAACCTCAGTTGATCTAAGAGTATCCTCCTCAGACTCATTGTACTGTTGGTTCTTACCTCTGTGGCATTAGGAGACAGCAGCAGCGTGTTGACTATATGAGCTGCGGCCGTGACGTTTTCAGCCGTCAGCTCTTCAGGTCTGGACGTCAGAATCTGAGTGCTGGACGCTAACGTCTCTAAATCAGCTGCACTGGTGAGCTGACAGAGGAAGAGACACAGACCTTCACTGAATCTGTTGTCCTTTATTCGGTGTGTCTGATGGCAGGTGTCCACATCAAGTGTTCACTGTAAAGAAAACACAGTAGCAGTTCTCACGTTTTGTTGGATGTCAGTGAGCGTCTGGTCACACTGGAGTTCCTGTGGTGGACTGTCAAAGCTTGGTAATCCCTTCTTGGTGGAACACCTGGTGGAAGCCTTTGGTTTGCCAGCTTGTTGGGAAACAGCTGGTGTTAGAATGGTGGACACAGAAACAACAATATACTATGGTTGACCTCATGGATGGTGGTTGGTACTTACCATTGCTGGTACCTTTGGGGCAGATTTCTGTAGAATATGCAAACCAGCCAACTGGTGTACTTGGGAATCTGAATTTACCTAGTACTTCGGCTTCACAGAAGTTTCCTGGGTGGTTTTTAATAAAATGTGAACAGCAAATAAAAATCAGCTCTGAGGGGTTGATGTTAGAGTTTAGAAATCTGCAGCTGGTAAACCTGACTTACCCACTGAGCATGTGTTACCGCTCCATTCATCAGGACAGACGCAGACGCCGCTCACTAACACCCCTCCATTCAGACAGAGCAGAGGAGTGGTGCTGGGGGGGGTGCTGGTGGTGGACGAGGTAGTAGTTGTAGTTGTTGCCCTTGTGGTAGTAGGAGGTGTAGTAGTGTGAATATCCCTAGTAGTACTTTGATAGGCAGTCACTGTGGTAGGAAAAGCGCTAGTACTATTAGTAGTAGTATAATTAAGAGGAGGATTAACCGTTGTGGAAGTTGGAATAGTGGTGCTGGTGATGATAGTAGAAGGAGAAGGATTACTAGGAGTAGTAGTAGGAAACACTGTAGTAGTAATAGGAGTATTAGTGGGAATATCACTAGTAGTACTTTGATTGGCAGTCACAGTAGTAGGAATAGCACTGGTACTATTAGTAGTAGTAGTAGTAAGAGGAGGAGTAGCGGTTGTGGTAGTAGGAGTAGTAGGAGTCATTGTAATGGTACTAGTAAGAAAAGGAGTAGTAGTACTTTGATCAGTAGTCGTGGTCGTAGCAGCAGGAGTGGGAGTAGCACTGGTACTAGTAGTAGTAGTAAGAAGAGGAGTAGCGGTTGTGGTAGTTGGAGTGGTAGGAGTCATTGTAATGGTACTAGTAAGAAAAGGAGTAGTAGTACTTTGAACAGTAGTCGTGGTCGTAGCAGCAGGAGTGGGAGTAGCACTGGTACTAGTAGTAGTAGTAAGAAGAAGAGTAGCGGTTGTGGTAGTTGGAGTGGTAGGAGTCATTGTAATGGTACTAGTAAGAAGAGGAGTAGTAGTACTTTGATCAGTAGTCGTGGTCGTGGCAGCAGGAGTAGGAGTAGCACCGGTACTATTAGGAAGAGTAGTATTAAGAGGAAGAGTAGCAGCTGTGGTAGTTGGAATAGTGGTGATGGCGGTGGTGTTAAAAGGAGGAGTATTACTGGGAGTAGTAGTAGGAAAGACTGTAGTAGAAGTGTGAATATCACTGGTAGTACTTTGATTGGCAGTCACAGTAGAAGGAATAGCACTGGTACTATAAGTAGTGGTAGTAGTAAGAGAAGTAGCAGTTGTTGTAGTTGGAGTAGTAGTAGTAGTGGGCAGAGCAATAGTAGTAGTACTGTATAGGACTGTGGTTGCATTAGTCACATCTGGAATTGCAGTGGTCGCATTAGTGCTTTCCGGAGCTGTAGTGGTCGCATTAGTGCTTTCCGGAGCTGTAGTGGTCGCATTAGTGCTTTCCGGAGCTGTAGTCGTCGCATTAGTGCTTTCCGGAGCTGTAGTGGTCGATTAGTGCTTTCCGAGCTGTAGTGGTCGATTAGTGCTTTCGGAGCTGTAGTGGTCGCATTAGTGCTTTCCGAGCTGTAGTCGCCGATTAGTGCTTTCTGGAGCTGTAGTCGTCGATTAGTGCTTTCTGGAGCTGTAGTGGTCGATTAGTGCTTTCCGGAGCTGTAGTGGTCGCATTAGTGCTTTCCGGAGCTGTAGTGGTCGCATTAGTGCTTTCTGGAGCTGTAGTGGTCGCATTAGTGCTTTCTGGAGCTGTAGTCGTCGCATTAGTGCTTTCTGGAGCTGTAGTGGTCGCATTAGTGCTTTCCGGAGCTGTAGTGGTCGCATTAGTGCTTTCTGGAGCTGTAGTGGTCGCATTAGTGCTTTCCGAGCTGTAGTGGTCGCATTAGTGCTTTCCGAGCTGTAGTGGTCGATTAGTGCTTTCGAGCTGTAGTGGTCGCATTAGTGCTTTCTGGAGCTGTAGTGGTCGCATTAGTGCTTTCCGAGCTGTAGTGGTCGCATTAGTGCTTTCCGAGCTGTAGTGGTCGATTAGTGCTTTCTGGAGTTGCAGTGGTCGATTAGTGCTTTCTGGAGCTGTAGTGGTCGCATTAGTGCTTTCCGGAGCTGTAGTGGTCGATTAGTGCTTTCCGAGCTGTAGTGGTCGCATTAGTGCTTTCTGGAGCTGTAGTGGTCGCATTAGTGCTTTCCGAGCTGTAGTGGTCGATTAGTGCTTTCCGGAGCTGTAGTGGTCGCATTAGTGCTTTCCGAGCTGTAGTGGTCGCATTAGTGCTTTCCGGAGCTGTAGTGGTCGCATTAGTGCTTTCCGGAGCTGTAGTGGTCGCATTAGTGCTTTCCGGAGCTGTAGTGGTCGCATTAGTGCTTTCCGGAGCTGTAGTGGTCGCATTAGTGCTTTCTGGAGTTGCAGTGGTCGCATTAGTGCTTTCTGGAGCTGTAGTGGTCGCGATTAGTGCTTTCGGAGCTGTAGTGGTCGCATTAGTGCTTTCCGAGCTGTAGTGGTCGATTAGTGCTTTCGAGCTGTAGTGGTCGATTAGTGCTTTCCGGAGCTGTAGTGGTCGCATTAGTGCTTTCCGGAGCTGTAGTGGTCGCATTAGTGCTTTCCGGAGCTGTAGTGGTCGCATTAGTGCTTTCTGGAGTTGCAGTGGTAATTTGTGAAGCAGTGGACAAGGCAGTAAATGTGGTAGTAAAAGGAAAATCAGCAGTAGTAAAAGCAGTATTAGTTGTAGTAACAGCAGCAGTGTCAGTGGCTGAGTTTGTGATATTTGATGATGATGATGATGATGATGATGATGATGATGATGATGATGATGATGATGTGGCGGTGGACTGAGATCCAGTTCTCGAGGAGGCTACGGGAGCAGCTGTGAAAAAGCATGTCATTATTCCAACGATTAGAAAACGACACTAACATGCTGGCGGTGAGCAGGTGCGTGTGTCACGTTCATGATCTTATATTTAGTGTGTCAGCTTTGTAGCATGCACATATGTGAACAATAACTTTTGTTGTTGTGTCACACATAAAGTTTACAGCAGCTTCAGTTTGTTGCTTGTCTGTTTAGTCTTAATGCAAAGTCAAAAATATCCACAAACAGTATTTCTTAAGCTGATAACAAAGCAGGATTTTTCCTGTCCTTACTGAACGCCCCTGTTAAACATACAAAGTGATGGTTGTATAATTTGACGGCACCACAAGGCTTCTGATGTCACTAAACAATAAATGGAGTCAGGTGTAAGGAGTCCAATCAATGAAATGAGAATGGAGGCGTTGTTCAGAGCTACCTCAAGCTCCTAAAGCGCTCACACAGTGTCAGTGTCTTTTCACAAGCAGCATCAGCTGATATATTCCATGCCTCAGCAAAGATCTCAGAAGACCTACGATCGTTGACTCGCCTGTCACAGTAAGCTCAGAGGTTGTTCATCAGTACAATCGTCTGTGGGTACTCTTGTCACAGAGAGACACAACACACAACGACCTGTGAGGTCAAAAAGAAGCCCAGGAGCATCAGAGAAAGGATTTCTGTTCATGACACATCCTCCCGTTAGTGAAAACTGACTGAGCTGTAGCAGTTCTGTAAAGACCAGGATTCCTCCTGAACACTGACCAGCACTAATCTGCAGATACAACAAGTCAAGGTCAAAGGTTGGATCAGGTAATAAAACACTGATGCCATTTTTTCTGCCTTCGCCTTGTATGTTTAGTGGGTGTGTTCAATAAAGACATAAAAGATCGTGACTGTTCATCAGCTCAGAAATAGTGTTTAATATTTGTAACTCAGATCAGGTTTCATGACCAAATGAAAACCAGAAATTAACAAACTTTGTCATTCGTTTTTCTTGCGACTGTGTGTATGAAACATTTTAGGACGGTTTTATTCCATCATTGCAGATATTATCATAAGCACACACAACAACCCACAATGTTCTGATGAAACACCCTAAAACAAGCAAAGAGAGGGAAGATTTCTTACCTAAAATGGAAACAAGTAAAATCCAAACATCCATCGTGATCTCCGTCTGTCGATCAGAGGCGCTCGTGTGTGTGGACGATGTCCTTTATGAGCGCTCAGGTGATGTCACGGTGCCGGGTCATAAGATCCAGTGCGAAAGTATTCAGCTGAGATCGTAAAGGGCCCCTCAGTGAAATCATAAAGCAATACTCAGAGGCTCACAGTTAGTCATTAACTGTGTGACTACAGTGACACAGTGAGTGGGCGTTTGTTAATTATGTTATAAATATTTCATTTTGTTTGCGTGCTGTTTTTTTTAAAATTAATAATCGTCTTTAGATGTGTTTCACCTGTAAATAACCCGGAACAACACTCACCTGTATTAATAAATATTGATTCAACGGAAAAGGCACAAACTTATCCACCTGAACTTTGACCTGTGATGACATGCTCAGCATTTTCACGTTGAAAAAATAGAAAACATATTAAAACGTGGAGCTTATGTAAGTTAATGCAGATCTTTTAAGTTGTAGTTGAAATTATCTATTTATATTATTTCAATCACTTTATAAACTGATAAGCAGGCAGTAAGTTTTCAACTAAGGGTCAAACTCTGATATTAATCTGTAAAAATGTGTCATTGTTTATTATGGTTTGTATTATTTTCTACATTTAAACATAACTAAAGCTAATATAAGATTGATAAATGTGCTGCAGTAAAAATGATTAAGACTCATGAAACGATAAAGTACCTCAATAGATGAGTGAGTGTAGTAAGTTAATGGAAAGTTGCATATTACCAGCCTGTATTAATAGCTAATAATAAATGTGGGGATGACAGGCTCATGATTGAAGGTTCAGTGTGTTCATGGAGCGATCGAGTCCGTCTCTGCTGCTGCACACGCAGGGTGTGGAAGCCCTCTAGTGGATCACAGAGTCACGTTCAGGGTTTTAACTTGGCTGATGAAAACCAAATCACTTGCAGATGAACTGCTCAAATCCAGTCCTTCGAAGTTCTGTAAATCCTTTTCTGACTCATTTCAGAGCAAAGAAACGGCCGTTTTTAACCAGTAAACACCAGGTTTTTACCACTAATCAACACAAGAGGACACTAAAAGGGAAACACACTACGGATCACGACAACGACTGTTACAATGACTTTCAAAACACTAAATCACATGAATATTAAAAGTGGTTCATTCAAGGTTCGTCAGGTGTGATTTAAACTCAGATCTACAAACCGACAGACAGTTTGTCATGTTAACAGACTTTTAATGTCTTCAGGAAATAGCACATTTTCCTTAAGGGTTTTTCTCTTTACTGACAAGTTGAAGGTCGGCAGTGTGTAAATCTGTGCTACTACTTAGTTGCGACAACACATCTGTAAATAACTGGAGTCAGATGTGGAATTGAAGCTAAAGCTTTGACTTTAATAACAACAAAGTTATGACATTTCCTTCAACTACAAAATGGGACATTAACATACAAACCAGATACAAAAAAAAAGATTTACATCAGCTCAACCAGGCATCTGTACTGAGCATCATCTTAAGAACAGTGACGGCACAGCAGCCTCACAGGAACTGTGGCCAGTATTTACAGTGTCACAACAATATCAGTGTTCAGATTAGAAAAAAGTTCAATATCTGTATGCAGCTGTGAATCGAGATTTGATTGAATCCTGCAAAAATGTAGCCGCAAAGAAGAAGAATATTTATCTCACTTCAACAAAATCTGTCAACTGAATGAGAAGTCGGAAGTCTAACATCAAGTGAAAGTGAATTTGATTTTTGCCAAAGTACAATTTGAATACTTTAAATTAAAAAAAGGATCAAAAGGTGCGTGGTTTGAGTGGATGTATGTAAAATATGACTGGATTACTAAAGATTAAAAGCCTCAAGCAAATTCTGCAGGTATGAGGAGAGATTTATTTATTTCCAAATGGATTTCCAGTGTATATTAGAAACAATAATATCCTTGAAGGGTGTTAAAGTTATGACTTTAAGAAAAAGGGGATTTTAACCACAGACCTAGAAGCCCAAATTAGTTTCCACACTACATTGTTTATGATGATCAGTGCTTTTACTCAGGGTTTCCCATAATCATAACTGTGTTCATCTTACTGTCAATGTTCTACTGAGATTAACTACGTCCAGCTAGTACCAGCTACTTTCTGCCACGGCTGTAGTTCGTCCTCTTTGTTGCCAGCTGGGAACTACCACAGACGTTTGACTCCAGTTGTTGTTTTTTTAAAGTGGCAAATCATTGCCCTGAGCTGTTTGTGTTGATTAGCAGCAACTGGATTAGATTGATAAGAAGAACGTTGCCATAACTTTTGGGTCTGACCAGGCTTTTTATCAGATTGTTACAGGATTTACATGCAGGAAGTTGGCCTCATCTTTCAGGTCTCTGTATTACTCTGAACGAGTTCTGTTCCAGGTCCTTCTGTATTACTGTAGTACTGATTCTGTACTTTAGGTTGTTGAGAGGGATGCTGACAGAAGAAATGTACTGCGCAGATCGGGTCAACACAGTTCTGACGCTCGGCAGCTGTTTGAATGTGATGAGAAAGAAAATCTGAATTCCCTGGAAAAAAGGACAGGAAGACAGACAAAGGTTAGCCTGTTTGTATTCGTCCATTCCACGGTGTGTGCCTTTTAATAAAACTCTTAATTCCTCCAGGCGATCTAATGTCTGAGGCTACTGATTGCCACGTTAAAAACTTCTTTCAGAGCACAATTGAGAAACAGGCACCAGTGGATGAAACTCAGTCATTCATCGTTCACATTCCCAAAACAGCAGCTTGTACTTGTGTTTTTACACTTAGAGAAAGGTGCCTCGTGTTTTAAAGCTGCTGCTTTTCACCGCAAAGCAGCAGAAAAAAACAATGAATGAAGGTATATATGAGAATTAAAAGCTGCAGTTATGTTGATGTATGCTTTTATGTTCATAAATGTATTTCTAATGACTGTACCTGTGTTGCTGTTAAAAGGCAGAATAAAATGCTGAGGACCAGGTGGGCAACTCCTTTGGTGACAAGGACCAGGTATCCCAGAGTCCAGGACAGACCCAGAATCACAACCAGAGAAAAAGAACGGAGGAACTTCTTCGAACAACAACTGGTGCTGCCCAAAGAAACAGAAAGTAAGAATATATTGCACACGAAACCAGTCTAAATATTTTTAGAATTAATTTACATAATTGGAAAATTATTTAGATCACCTCACCTCACTTAAGTTCAGTGGGTTGAGGTTGAAATAATTTATTTAAAACTTAAATAAACAAAAGAGTAATATTTTCAGAGAAATGTAAAATAATTCTCCCAAAAAGATCATACATATTTTTTAGTGTTTTAGAATAAAGTGTTAATATTTCAGGGTAAAACAGTAATACTACTATTTGAGGTCTCTTGGCCAAATAACAGAATCCTATTTTTGGTGCGCGTGAAATACCTTCCCTTGATGCTAATGAGAACAAACATTAAAATGTTGTACATCAGGATCAGGCCGACTGGAAGGACAAACCCCCAAAACATCGGCTTCGAAAAGTCAAAGTTTTTGGATTTATCCAGAGCTGCGAGCCAGCAACTGAAAGATAAAACACAGACACACAGTCATGATAAAGACAACAAAAAAGGTGCTAAGGATGGAAGGATGAGTTTATCATATTTGTCTAATATTTGTTAGGATGAACAAAACGTTTCAATTAAAAAAAAAAAATTTAAAAACTAAAATTCAAATTGCTATACAACAAATAAACTACAATAAAGGACCCACAATTCCTCCTGTCTGTACTCCAGAGGATCAGCGTTGCTGTAGGTTGCTGCCAGAGTGATGGCCATCATGACAGCTGGGACTCCTGAAATGATTCAGGATCATAAATTAGTTAATAAACGCCTAAGCAATTTAATATAAGATAATGCACCAATCAGGCGAAACATTATAAGCACCTGTGCAATTTAATCCAATCAAATACACCAGGTCTTCAAAGAATTCTACTTTTACAAGGTTACAAGGCCACCTCATCAATTTTAAATGTGGGGGCCAAAACATAAGAACCCCCTCTTGTAATACTCTCCACAGCGACTCTGAGACCCACTGTGGCCTCAGTAACAAACAGAGTCGAATTCTCACCTTTCTGTCAGTTTCAACCTAAAAACTGAGAAATTGTAACTTTCTAAAAGTTCAATTTGTGGCAGAGCTGCTGTAGTGGGTTGCATTAAATTGCACAGGTGGTCCTAATGTTATGCCATTAGACCCACAGATCTCATTAATTTTGATGTTAGAGGTCTTTTCACTTAACTGAAAACCGAGTTGACACATTGCCAGGAAGGTGATTGTCTACATGATCAACTGTAAAAGCGGATCACCCTGTTTTTAGAACCCAGTCTAGTAAAGGTGGGGCTGCAGTAAAGCCCAGCCCGGGAACACTCAGCACTACGTCATGCTTGTCCTCCGTTAAACACAACGATCTAACATTTTGTTGTTCAATGTTAAAATTCTTATCAACTTTGAACAACATTTCCACTTAGCGCTAGACTTTAGCAAATAAACGTCTCTGCTCAAAAGAAGAGACGAGTACAGCAGGACAGTAACGTCTAGCAGCCTGAACATTGAGCAATTTGTCAAGGAAAGAAATCAAGAGCGACACGCTGTCCTACCATATCCAGTAGCTAAACTGACTGGAATCCAGTGTGAATGGAGGCTGTTTTTCATCGTCCCGACCAGCAGCAGCAGAGTGCCGTACAGACTGCTCCACATGAAGGTGGCCAACAGGAAGAAGTGAAGCAGAGCGGCCACTGCAGTACACGAGCCCCGATCTGGATCAACATGTTCATCGGAGTCTGGAATGATGTTGGTCTGATTGACCTCCACCTGAGCATCATCTTGTCTGTTGGAGTTTTCAACTCCAGAGAGGAAGGTGATGATGAAGGCCAGCAGGCTGACAAAGATGAACAGCTGAGTGATCTGTGACTTTACATCACCACCCTTTAATATCCTGAGAAGATGGCAAAGTTGTGATATTTTGAGAAAAAAGGAGGAAGAGAAGGTCTTACTATGGTGGGATATATTGAAAAGACAGTAATGTTGTTAATAAACTAACAACATTTCAAAATAAAGTCTCACTGTACAAGTTTACCTCTTATCAATATGAAAAAAGTATGACTGTATTCTTGAAGTCTTACTTTTCTTTAATGTGGTAAATGATGGTAACAACCAAACACACAACAGAAACAGAAAGTCCCACGATGGAGATCACACCCAGGGCCTCTGCGTACTCGTAGTTCTCTGTGAAAGACTGAAACACGTAGACTTTTGAAGTTAACATTTACCCCAAATTTCTCTCTCTTTATTGACACGTGTCTGATAAAAATAAAATGTCAAAAAAAACTTTGAAAATGTGAAATTTTTTCAAGCACTAAGGAAGTAACAGTATACCAGAGCTGTCCTTGATGTAGAAGTGGACAATTTTTCCAGCTGGTCTTAACAACTCAAAGTTACAGCTTGAAAATGTTAACATAAGGCTTCAAATCAAATTTTAATGGATGGTTGATTTGCAAAACGTGTCTTTAGATAATAATGACAAAGGAACATCTCTTCCCTATGCCAGTCTAGCACGTGTCTTCAGTGACTGATTTTCATAAAGTGACTGTGTTTTGGTGTTCACCCAGAGAGCAGCGAAGTTGGTGGTGTGGTTACAGAAACATGTCAGCACTCCGCCCGAAGCGTTTCCTTTAGAGCAGCCGGCCGTGCTCCAGTCGTCCAGACTGTAGTTCCAGAAAACACAGGCAAAGTCGTACAGCGACGTCCCGTTCATCATCTGCACCAACAAAGAGATTATTATTGTCTCCTCTCAGCAACCGGATGTTTCTCTCAGTTGCTTCTATCACTGTGAATAAGATTATGGAGATTTATTGTGCTATTAACACTGACACAAACCTTGACTTCTCACACTCTGTGTTGTTATGGATTTTATGATGCTGACTAAACGGTGGCAGTTGTTGATTTTGTCTGTCCATAGTGTCATAAACTACATGGCGTCACTATACTCAGACTTTTCTTACAGTTGGTCTGAACATCATCTCCACGTGCTGAGGCACCACGCTGCGCTCCAGACCTCTGACGCTGGCCGACAGGACCCTGAGGGAGGCCCTGTGCCTCCTGTAGAGCCTCGACCTGAAGAATCGGTCGTTCTGGTAGAGAACGAAACCCAGAGAGATGTTTTGCTGACGACTTGTGGCAGCTGAGAGAAAGACATTCACTTGGTCAGTGACACAGCAGTTAGTCATAGAAAACTGATGTAATGGGGTTATGTAACTCTCTGTAGAGAACTCACCAGATGGGAAGCTTATGTATATTAGCGCGTCAGCTATGAACCCATTGTCCACCACAACCGTAGACGTGTTGGTGTTGAGCTGAATCCGATCGCCACAAAACTGCCAGACGTTCCTAAACGTACATTCAATACTCTGTCATCGAGAATTTAAAAACACTCAATGCTCTGACACCCTTAATGCAAAAACCTACAATTATTAGAGTTAGAAAGGTCTTAAGAGTGAGCTTTTATGGTTTTAGGTAAGTAAATACTTAACTCTAACGCTGCCTGCTGTCATCTAAATGCTGCAAATCCAGGAGTACACATTAGGAGTAAAAAGAAGGACAAGAAGACAATGGCATTGCTAAAAGTAATATAATATTAAAGATCAAAACCATAAAACCATAAAATTGTACTTCAAAAACACCACAGCTGCTCTTTGTTGTGGCCTTTGGACCGTTTGAACTTGATTACCTGAAAAGACTTGGACGTCACATTTAAAAATAATCATGATCGTCAGTCTTATTCATAATTTATTAATTAACTGCTGAAACACAAAAGGGTTAAGTTGCAGTAAACTTTGTCATTCTGTTTTGGCTCAAATTTAACCGTGAAATCAACTAGACAGCCATGATGCATCTGTCCACTGTCATTTCATCCAAACCTGAGTATCAGCTATTTCCCCTGTAACAACCTCACCTTCTCTACTCTGTTCCTCAGAACCGGTGTGCCACAGGGCAGTGTGCTGAGCCCTGTTCTCTTCTTACTCTTGACTTTGTTCCAGCACATAACCCTGTCTGATTTGTAGATATCAAAAGTCTGATCACCTAAAACATGTTGCCCAGAGAGGATGGTGAGCACCTGGTGCCTTGCTGTGCCAAATGCAACCTTGATCTGAGCGCTTAGATGACCAAGGAGGCTGTTGGGGTTACAGAATGTCTGAACAAAATCTGTCCAAAATGCTGCAAACGTGCGTGTAACCATCTTGAGAGTCTGAGAGCGTCTTGTGTGCTCTCTAGTAATGCATTACCTAAGCTATTGTGTGCACCCTGCTTAATAGACACCTACTTCAAAGAGTCAAAGGAAACATCCAAGAACCCTCCACAGGTGACTAAATAGCTACCACTGCAGCTGGCTCAGAACACAACCGTCTTCCTGCTAAACTTGGGATTGCAATGTTAACACCCTTTCACAAACTATGCTATACAAACGCCTAAAAGCTCAGCTTCTGTCCTGGGCTTTAAAAACCTTTTCACAGTCTTTGACCCTCCGCTAAAGCTAAAGTATCATGTAAGATGTAGTTTGTAAGTGACCTGTGAGGGAGGTGAACTGCACTCCCTGAGTGTCCGCAGCAGGGATTTGTGCCGACTGGACCACCAGGTTTGGTTGGACCACCTGAGACTGAGATGCGTTCAGGCTGGAGCTGAGATTCACAGAGAGCTGGTCCAGAGTCAGCGTCAGGCTGGAAACAAAGTGCATGAAAAGAATTGAAAACACACCAAAGTCAAGCTGCTGGTCCTAGCTGAGTGTGGACTGTATTTTCTAGGTTTACATTTAGCCATTTGTCAGATGCTTTTATTCAGATGGAATTAGAAGGGAGGTATAAGGCAGCAAAAATCTAAGTCAAGGAGAAAACATCAATGCAAAGTGCTATCAGAAGAAGGTTTTCCGTTTCTAGTAGGAAATGCATTTTTTTTTAGCACATAGGTTTTTTATAAATTTGTAAAATGATTTCTGTCTGCTTCAGGCTCCTGTATAAATATGAAATTGCACTACTGACCATGGCACCTTTACTTTAGTTATGTTACTGAAAAATATCATGTTCACCCCAGAGTAGTGTTGTCTTCCTCGGTGGTGTCCGGCACGCTGGCGTTCAGCAGTTGGCTGACTGTGGCTACTGCTGCCACCCTGACGCTCTGCAGTACAGTGATTCAGTGATCAGTGATCATTACAACAAAATGTGTCTTATTACAACAGATTCAAGATTTTGTGCTCTAGTTTATATTAAATTTGTGTTTGTCTTAGATATCTAATTTTGTAGAGAGAACTGTCAAACTGTTGTACTGGCTTGGTGTTGGGTGTCTAGTGGACCAAACCTCAGCTGATCTAAGAGTCTAAGAGTATCCTCCTCAGTCTCATTGTACTGTTGGTTCTTACCTCTGTGGCATTAGGAGACAGCAGCAGCGTGTTGACTATATGAGCTGCGGCTCTGACGTTTCCAGCCGTCAGCTCTTCAGGTCTGGACGTCAGAATCTGAGTGCTGGACGCTAACGTCTCTAAATCCGCTGCACTGGTGAGCTGACAGAGGAAGAGACACAGACCTTCACTGAATCTGTTGTTCTTTGTCCGGTGTGTCTGATGGGAGGTGTCCACATCAAGTGTTCACTTTAAAGAAAACACAGTAGCAGTTCTCACATTTTGTCGGATTTCACTGAGCGTCTGGTCACACTGGAGTTCCTGTGGTGGACTGTCAAAGCTTGGTAATCCCTTCTTGGTGGAACACCTGGTGGAAGCCTTTGGTTTGCCAGCTTGTTGGGAAAGAGCTGGTGTTAGAATGGTGGACACAGAAACAACAATATACTATGGTTGACCTCATGGATGGTGGTTGGTACTTACCATTGCTGGTACCTTTGGGGCAGATGTCTGTAGAATATGCAAACCAGCCAACTGGTGTACTTGGGAATCTGAATTTACCTAGTACTTCGGCTTCACAGAAGTTTCCTGGGTGGTTTTTAATAAAATGTGAACAGCAAATAAAAATCAGCTCTGAGGGGTTGATGTTAGAGTTTAGAAATCTGCAGCTGGTAAACCTGACTTACCCACTGAGCATGTGTTACCGCTCCATTCATCAGGACAGACGCAGACGCCGCTCACTAACACCCCTCCATTCAGACAGAGCAGAGGAGTGGTGCTGGGGGGGGTGCTGGTGGTGGACGAGGTAGTAGTTGTAGTTGTTGCCCTTGTGGTAGTAGGAGGTGTAGTAGTGTGAATATCCCTAGTAGTACTTTGATAGGCAGTCACTGTAGTAGGAAAAGCGCTAGTACTATTAGTAGTAGTATAATTAAGAGGAGGAGTAGCAGTTGTTGAAGTTGGAATAGTGGTGCTGGTGATGATAGTAGAAGGAGGAGGATTACTAGGAGTAGTAGTAGGAAACACTGTAGTAGTAATAGGAGTATTAGTGGAATATCACTAGTGGTACTTTGATTGGCAGTCACAGTAGTAGGAATAGCACTGGTACTATTAGTAGTAGTAGTAGTAGTAAGAGGAGGAGTAGCAGTTGTGGTAGTTGGAGTAGTAGGAGTCATAGAACTGGTACTAGTAAGAAGAGGAGTAGTAGTACTTTGATCAGTAGTCGTGGTCGTAGCAGCAGGAGTGGGAGTAGCACTGGTACTAGTAGTAGTAGTAAGAAGAGGAGTAGCGGTTGTGGTAGTTGGAGTAGTGGGAGTCATTGTACTGGAACTAGTAAGAACAGGAGTAGTAGTATTTTGATCAGTAGTCGTGGTCGTAGAAGTAGGAGTAGTAGGAATAGCACTTGTGGTGGTGGGAATAGATGTACTGGTCGTAGTATCTGCAGCAGTAGTGGTAGGATCAGTACTGCTCATGTCTGTGGTTGGTGCTGTTGTGGTCTGAGCTCCAGCTGTAGACCAGGTTAGAGGAACAGCTAGAGGAAATATGTCAATCATTAGTTTGGAGAAACAATGTGGAGCTCTGTTAGGACGCTACTGCAGTTCTACAGGACCAACATCACAGTGACAGTACTAAGACCTGCTTGGTCACACGACGTGAAACCAGGGAAGCTTCAGCCAGAGATACATGAACGTTATCAAACAAATGATATTTTAGTTCAGCAGCACGAAGGAGCTTCATCTATATAAATAAATTTGAATTGAAGTGAAGTGAATTGAATCTACTAAACCCTGAGAAGTTTTTCAGTTTGGCCAGTGAACTGATAAAATGTTCAGTCTTTATCCTAAGTTGTCTTGTCACATTTTCCTACTGCACAGGTAACATTCCTCCGTAACCTCAGATCTCTCAACCCGGAGCAGTTCTCTTCACTGCTTTCTGCAATGTTGCCCTTGCCACATGATCTTTCCTCCCTTGACACAAGCACAACCATCTGCAACAGTGTGGACAGCCTCTAGACCTGCTCATGTCTGTGGTCAGCTTCCAACTGTTGTGGCTAACCATCCATATCCTGAACAATGCACCAGGTTCAGGAGTGCTGGAGAAAAAATCCCAGATTCCATCTGCTCTTGCTGACTATCAGGATTTGCTTGCATCTTTCTCTCACATCGTCACTAGGCCAAAGACTGAAAACCACCAGGACAAGCTCAGCAACAAACACCAGAAACCTGTTCTCCATTTTCAAGTCACTGCTCTATCCACCTCCACCTTAAACCAGGGGTGTCCAAGCTTTTGCGACTTTGCCAGATTATTCACCAACAAGGTGGCAGCCATCAGCTCCCAGTTATCTCCACCAGATGATGACATCCTGCAGTGTACATCTAATGATGCATAATTCCCTTTTTTTTTAATTTCGGAGAATCTTAATGTCTCCTTTCTCAAATCTGCTGCACCTACACTATACCAACCATTACACAGATCATCAACACTTTTTTCTTAAACAGGCACCTTTCCTACTCTTCAAGTGTAAATTTCTCCACTGCATAAGAAACATATCACCTTGTGGAGAATTACAGACCATTTTCTTCTTCAGAATTTTGCCAAGACCCTAACAGAGCAATCAACTCTCAGACATTTCTCAGAACAATCAGGGCTCATTTCAACCAGTCTGGTAACTATAAAGAGTGGTCCCTTTTAAACAGAGACTGCAGTCTCTAACTTGGGAATCTCTGACCAGCTCTTAGCCTGGCATAGGGCTTTTCTAGATGAAGTCAAATGGTTGCCTGGCAGGGGCCTGGTCTGGCTCTTATAGCCTCTCCACTGGTGATGCCCAGGGCTCTGTCCAGGTGAGAGTCCTCGTTTTCCATCTATACTTCTTCCCTGGGCTCAATCATCCATTCTCATGGCTTTTCATATCACTGCTATGCGGACGACATGCAGCTCCTGCACCTGTCCTTTCCACCGGATAACTCCACTGACTCAACACGCATCTCTGTCTGTCTCTGACATCTCTGCTTGGATGAGAGAAAGACATCTTCAGCTCCACATTGCCAAGGCAAAAGTTCTAAACTTCCCAGCCATATCTTCAACACAACATAACATCAACATTGGATCTGCAGTGATTGTCCCCGCTAAGTTGGCAAGAAATCAGGGGGTCATCATTGATGACAAACTGAGCTTCATGGAACACATCGTCTCAGTCTTCAGGTCATGTAGATTTGCCCTTTACAACATCAAGAAGATCAGACCCTACCTCTCTTAATACTCAACCCAACTCATTGTGCAGGCTTGGTCAGACTGTATCTCGTCTCGATTACTGCAACACACTGTTGATGGGGTTACCAGCATGCACGGTCAAACTCTGCAGATGATCCAAAATGTGGCACCTTGCCTCATTTTTAACCAGCCAAAAAGGACTTACGTCACTCTGCTCTTTAGATCTCTGCACTGGCTTCCTGTGGTTGCAAGGATTAAATTCAAACTCTGTGTCTTGCCCACAGTGGTCAACTCTTTAGCTCTGGCTTACTTAAACTCATTCATTCAGGTCGACAGTCCCTCCCATCCGCTGCGCTTTGCCAGGGAATGACGACTGGTAGCCAAACTCTGCGTGTTCAGCGACCTCACTTTCAATATTTAAAAAACTGCTGAACTCTTCCACATCTCTTCTACATCTCATGAAACAAAAACACTTCTATGAGAAGTAAGTAAATGAGTTTCTCTTACCTAAAAAGATCAAGAGAAAAACCCAAATGTTCATTGTGATGCAGGTTTCACAGCCACAGTCACATGCTGTTATGGTGCAGTGGTTGATCTGCAGTAAAACAAGTGTCACAAAGTTCATAAACATCATAAAACTCACAGGCTCAAAGTCTGTAACAATACAGGTAGTGACTCGTCACTGCTGACGTGTTTTTACCTGCAAAGATTTAGATTTTCCAGCTAAAATCTATTCTAGTAATTTGACTCCCCATTAGGTTTGAATCACACTTTAATTTAGTATGTTGTTGTTGAGTTAATTTCGCGTTTTAAAATTATAAGTCACCCATTAAGCACTTTGATCTACAGGTGTTAAAGATTAACTGACTGACTAAAGGAAAAACTAAACAGTCGCTAAAACAGAAACTGTGAGCACCTCGTGTCCTCTGCTCATGAAAAAAACGAAGAAACGACCTAAAGATTAGTTTGTGTGTGTGTGACTGATAAAGTCACAGGTGTTCAAACACCAAAGTAAAGAAAATAACCAGTGATAATCTTTTTGAGATACAAAAATACAAAAATGTGTTGATTAGAGTTTATTCCAAAGTGTTTCAAATGATGACTGCTGTGTGTTTTCCCTCCCAGCCTTGTGTCTGAATGTGTGTGGTGACCTCGCTCGCTGACCTACGTGCAGCTGTTAATGATTCAGCTCTGTGAGTCCCGCCGACTGTAAAGAAGACCAAACTCGTTGGCGTCCCCCTCACTCTGCAGACGCCATGGCTCAGCTGGTGGAGTGTGTCCCCAACGTCTCAGAGGGTCGAAACAAAGAGGTTGGTGTTTTCTTCTTTCAGGCTGCAGGTTTCTGCATCACTATCGGCTCTTTGTTCAGGTTTCTTCACTTCCACCGTTTACAGCAAACAGTGAGTCAAAGAACCATTTTTGTTGAACCCGTTGAACCTGTTGAGCTGAAGAACAAAGGAGTGTGTAATGATGAACGTGATCTTTGGATAAAGAAATGAAGATGCTGTGATGATGTTTCTGATGTTCCTGAGATTTTTGCTTTTACATTTGAATCCCAATGATTGGGAGCAGCTTAGAAGACCGTTGTGTTGACCTTTGACCTCAGGTTATTGTTCAGTTTAATGGGCAAACACATTCTTGTTGAAGTTTGGACTCACTGCTCTCGGTCTAGTTGGCTTTTCTCTGTCAGCAAGTAAACACACGAAAATCGAAGTTGTGTTGCATTAAAGAGACAGTGGCACTGAGGTCGTGTGTGTGGTCACACACTCCCAGCCAGACGTTTGAGGGCAAGTGTAAGATTGGTGCAGCTGAGCTCTCACTGACCACAGCCTCTTGTCGTCTCTTGGGTTTCAGGTGATCGACACCATCTCTGCTGCCATCTCCGCCACCCCCGGCTGCAGCCTGCTGGATGTCGACCCTGGGGCCTCCACCAACCGCACCGTCTACACTTTCGTGGGCTCTCCAGAGGCGGTGGTGGAGGGGGCACTGAACGCCGCCCGTCAGGCCTTCAGCCTCATCGACATGAGCAAACACTCAGGTTGGCAGTCAGCAGATGCACACCTGCAGGGTTCGTACAGGGGGAGTTCATTAACAGCCGTGTTTCCTGTTACCAGGTGAGCATCCTCGCACCGGAGCTATGGACGTCTGTCCCTTCATCCCCGTCCAGAACGTCACCATGGACGACTGCGTCCGCTGCGCCGAAGTGTTTGGACAGAGACTGGCCGACATGCTGCACGTGCCCGGTGCGTTTATACAGGAAACTGGTCCGTGTGCAAAATGTCCACGAGTTTAACCGTTTATTTGTCATCGAGGAGCACAATAATATGTGTTTTTCATTATTAAAACTGCAGCTGAACCCTGATTTCTTATCATGGCAAAGAAACATGTCGTTATAAATAAAAATCTGTTTTAAGAATTTATAAAACACTTGATATTGTGTGGAAACGTCTAACCCAACCATATGAAAATATTTCTAGTAGAAAAGTAAAAGTCCTGATCTGATTTGACCTGGTTTCTGCACGTGTCATCTGCAGTTTATCTTTATGGAGAAGCGGCTCGGACAGAGTCCAGGAGGAGTCTTCCGTCAGTGAGAGCCGGAGAGTACGAAGCTTTACCTGAAAAGGTCAAAGGATTCCAAACTCAAAGAGAGATACTGAGCCGAGAGCACGAACCGCTAATTACACAAGACGACAAACCAGTTACAAAGCTTTGCTCACACTCACACTTTTCCTCTTGTGCAGTTGAAATGTGAAGGGTGGGCCCCCGACTTTGGCCCCGCAGCGTTCGTCCCATCCTGGGGGGCCACGGTCACCGGAGCTCGCAAGTTCCTCATCGCCTACAACGTGAACCTGATTGGCACCAAAGAACAGGCTCATCGCATCGCCCTGGACATCAGGGAGCAGGGCCGAGGGAAGGAGCAGGTGCGTACTGGGAGTTTGAGTCACTTATCTGGGACGTGTCCGTCTCTTGCTTCAGTTCTGACCTTATTACTCACTAACTACTTCAGCCCGGTCTGCTGAAGAAGGTGCAGGGTATGGGCTGGTACCTGGAGGAGGCCAACCTGCTCAGGTCTCCACCAACATCTTGGACTACGAGCTGACCCCCCTCCACACGGTGTATGAGGAAATCTGCAGGGACGCCGAGGTCTGTGCTCAACACTACGTCAGGAGGAGCAAACTTGTGCTTGTAGACTTAAAAGCCTGTTTGTGTTTTCAGGACCTGAAGCTGCCTGTGGTTGGCTCTCAGATCGTGGGTTTGATCCCTCTCAAGGCTCTGCTGGCCTCTGCAGACTTCTACATCCGCAGAGACCAGCTCTTCATCCTGGAAGAGGAGCACAAAGTCCGACTGGTGAGCAAACTAATGTTCCCCAAACGATGAAAACAGAAGCTTTTCAGCTGGTCACCGTGTGTGTGTGTGTGTGTGTGTCATCAGGTTGTCAGTAAACTTGGCCTCGACTCGCTCGGTCCGTTCAACCCCAAGGACAGAATCATAGAGTGAGTTTCTGCTCATTGACTGAACCCACATTAACACTTTAACCATCTCTTTCTATTTAAAGAAAACTGTCCCCCAGTTTTCTGCTCATTGGGGTGAATGTTTGCTGGTTTTTGCCACTAATGGAACTTGTTATCTTGTGC
Organism: Channa striata; assembly: GCA_033026295.1. Taxonomy (NCBI): domain Eukaryota; kingdom Metazoa; phylum Chordata; class Actinopteri; order Anabantiformes; family Channidae; genus Channa; species Channa striata. Next base: position 35,661,429 of record CM065170.1, read on the forward strand.
AGGTACATGGTGACATCTCAGGAGGACAGAAATCTGGCGTCCCTGTCTCTGCGTCGGTTCGTCAAGAGCGTCGGAGCTCGGACGGCGGCTCCCGGAGGAGGATCCGTTTCTGCTGCCATTGCCGCTCTGGTACAAACGACGCTCTGTTTGTCTGCGGTGGACTGAGCTTTCTGCGCAGACGTACATCTGTGTTTTTGTCCTGTAGGGGGCGGCGCTGGGGGCAATGGTGGGACAGATGACGTACGGGAAGAGGCAGTTTGACAACCTGGACGGGGTGATGAGGAGGCTGATTCCACCGTTTCATCAGGCCACCAACGAGCTGCTGGACATGGTGGACGCAGACTCGACCGCCTTCAACAGCTACATGGTTGGTTTTTGTCAGACAACAGCTGGGTCCCAGGACCAGGCTCCACATCTCAGTGTGTCCCAATAACAAAACGTCTTTTTGTTGCAGGCCGCACTGAAAATGCCAAAGAACACAGCAGAGGAAGTCAAGAGGTACAAATGCGACACCTGCTGAACATCTAAAGCATTGTCTGGTTAAAGCAACGTATTGTTTTGGCTCTAACGCTGTCAGGAGAGAAGCTGCAATGCAGGAGGGTCTGCAGCGAGCTGTGGGAGTCCCCTTGTCTCTGGCTGAGAGGGTCAGCGTCCTCTGGCCGTCTCTCAAAGAAATGGTCGCCTACGGAAACATGGCCTGCAAGTCAGACGCCCAGGTGAGACGCACGCTCATAATATCTGAACTCTCATCACTTCTTCAGCCACCAAACTGATATCCTTCCTCCTTCGCTGTTCCCTTCTCAGGTAGCAGCTAAAGCCTTGGAGACGGCCGTGTTTGGAGCGTATTACAACATCAAATCAACCTCAAAGACGTGGCAGACGACACCTTCAAACGAGCTGTAAGTGTGTCCTCTTTTCGCTGTTCGCTTTGGTTGGAAGCACAGTCCTCATCACTAACTGCTTTGATTTGGTGTTGGTGCAGACTCAGCAGAGAGTGATGGCGTTGCTGCAGGAGGCAAAGGACAGTGCTGCTGTCATCCTCAACAGTGCTGACAAGAGAAACTGACTTTGGATTAAAGAAAAGAAGGTTTAGCAGTTTCACTGAATGACTTACATAAAACATGATCCTTACTTCTAATTACATGTTGCACATACATTAAATCTCATGCTGCAGTAGCATGTGAGTCAGCTCTGGTTTCCTGTTTCATAACCTCCTGCTTCCATCTCTCCCAGGGGCCGGGGGCGGACACGGCCCTCCCCCGACCCCCACCACTGCTATCGCAGTGGGGCCCTTCTGCTGCTCCAGGTACTGGGACAGGCAGGATTTGAACCAGAACACCACCGTCCAGTGTCTTATATTCACAGACAATCCCACCACACCACCAGGTCCCCTTCGCACTGAGAGCTGCTCTCGGAGGGAATTTAAATCTTCACTTTGGTCGTTGGTCTTTAAAAATTCTCTGACCCTCAAAAGGATCAAACTCGTGTCCTCTGTGTTACCATGCAGTCCTCTAACAGCCTGAGCTACTCAGTGTGGTCCTTTTATTTTCTTTACTTAGAGCTTTTCACCCTTGACTTTCGGCATCAGACTTTAAAAGTCTGGTAAGGATTGACCCCGTGTCCCCTCTCTTACCAGGACGTCCTCCATCAGCCTGAGCTAATGCATTGGTCAGGTTTCATTACTTTCTCAGAGCTTTTCAATCTTGACTTTGGACACCGGACACCAAAAGTCAAAGAACCTTCTAAGGGTTGAACCTGCCACCACCGTCCATCAAAGCAGTCCTCTAACAGCCTGAGCTACTGACTGTGACATGTCGTGTTTCTTTCTCACAGCTTTTCACTCTTGATGTTTGACCCCAGAAGAATCCTATAAGGACTGAAGCCGCCACCATCCATCAGTGATGGGCGAATGAACCCTTGTGAAGCCTCGAGTTTTTCTTTGGTTTTCTACTGAAAATGATGGGAAGCTTCAGGGCTTCACTGTGAGGAGGAACAGCAGCATCGTTGTTTCAGTCCCAGACGTGTTTTGAAGTTACACACAACTTCCTGTCTCTTTTTGTACAGGCATAAAAAGTCAATATCAGAGCAAAATCTGAAGCCATGCGGGATGGATGGATCTGATCTTCACCCACAGTCAAAGAAAAACCCTCAATCCCAAATGCAGTGTCCACCTGGGACTACGGACTTCCAAAGTGTCCTCATACAGATGGGACAACCTTCCAAGCAGATTTCTTCCCTTTCAGACGGTGTTCAGTGCAAAGCTCCTGTATTTTCACCGACAGCACTGTACTGCTCACAGGTCCCCCTAACACCGAGTCGTTCACCACAGAACAGCTTCTCACTAAATCATCTCATGGCTCATAACTGACGGTCATAACATGATTCACAGGAGAATTGGTTTTATTTGTACAATGAAAAATGTTTTCAACATAACAGTGATTCATCTCTACAACAGCTGATGTTCACAGATTCACTTTTCTGTACGCGTGAGTGTGAATATAAGATCAGCCTTTATTTGTCCCACAGTGGGGAAATGCAGCGGAAGACACAAAAGAACATCAGACGACAGTATTTAAAATCGAACGAGAAAAATTAAAATCATACAAGGATGTGATTGTTCCACGGCTCATATATTTGATCATGTTCACACACTTTTCACTTTTAACTACAATAAACTTTTTGTTCCATTAATGTACAATTTATTTTCCTGTATGTTCTGTATTTCAAACATTTAAATACATTTATTTTTAGTAAAGTTTTATTGCCCCATGATACAATTTGATGAACCGCCATCAGTCGATGAATCCAACAAAGTGACAGTTTGACTGACATTCGGTCAAAGTCCCAGAACACGTCCGAGCTGAGTCCACAGAAGAAGAACTCAAGTGTCAGCAGTCTTGTCAGAATTAAAGCTTCTGTACAATTGTTGGTTTGTGGCTCTGATAAGAATCAAATAAGTGATGTAAACATACTATGGACACAGAATATATATGATTCACACTCCTGTCGTCAGTAAAGACGTGTGTCTCACCTGTGGACTACTCTGAACAAATTGAGAACCAGGAACCAGTCCTCCAGAGCCCAAACCCAGGATACAGAGGTTCAGTGAATGTTGCGTTGTAGGTGTGGAGGTGGAACAGTGTGTCAGTGGAGACTCTGTAGAAGGACAGAGTCCCAGCAGGACAGTCCACATACACTGCTAATCTGTTGAAATCAGAGGAGGACGAGGAGAAGGAGGAGAAGGAGCGAGGTGGAGGGATGAATGTCTTTCTGTTATTATGCCAGGCGTAAAAACCACTGTTAGAGAAACACTCGTTACAGCCACTCAGGGTCCAGGACAGATTGTTCAGCCCAAATTCACAGTCCTTCCTGTCTCCTCTCCTGCGGAGTCCTCTGTAACTCACTGAAGCGTCAACGCATTTCCTCCACTCGACCTCCCAGTAACAGCGACCAGTCAGACCATTACTGCACATCAGGTGAAAGCACTCGTCAAATCTGTCTGGATGATCCTGATACGGCTGATCCTCCTTCACAAATGTCACCTTCCTGTTGTCGTCAGACAGTTGTAGGTTTTTGTTCATTGTGTTTGTGTCAATTATGGGTTCACAGAAATCTGATGGAGAGAACAAGACACAAACAGCTGCAGTTATGAATCCATCATCTGTTCATTTATTGACACTTTGAAGATGGTTGAATCTCATTAAAAACACACTTACACTTCCTCAGACCTGGTGTCAACCATCGTTCTCCACCAGGCTCCACCCTGAAAGGAGGAGGGGGGTCAGAGCAGCACATTCTCTGTCAGCATGGACACATGGACATGACATAATACAGGATATTATATGTATCTGCAGCAGGTCTGTCCATACCTGAGAGTGTCCAGTCTCCAGTGTGGATCCTCGAGTCCAGCTGACAGCAGCTTCACTCCTGAGTCTCCTGGATGATTGTAGCTCAGGTCCAGTTCTCTCAGATGGGAGGGGTTGGAGCTCAGAGCTGAGGCCAGAGAAGCACAACCTTCCTCTGTGAGCAGACAACCCGACAGTCTGCACACACACACACACACACACACACACACACACACACACAGGAACCATCTGTGAACACTTGGTATGTTGGATTTTCTTGTCTTACTTTCAGGTCCATTTCAGCCCAGGTTCAATGTATTTGACGTAAATGAAGAATATACGTGACACATTGTAAAATCTCCTGCCTTAGCAGTACCGTCAATCATTTAATCTAGTGTACAATAGTCTACAGATGAGATGATAACAATGGTAGGTTTGATCTTTGTAGTAGCCCTTAGTGTCCTTATGGTTTGCCTAACAAAATTACTGTAAATCACTTTGTAACCACAGGGGCTGATGAGTTCCAACCTGAGAGTCTCCAGTTTACAGTGTGGACTCTTCAGGCCATCTGAGAGCAGCTTCACTCCTGAATCCTGAAGATCATTGTTACTCAGGTCCAGTTCTCTCAGGCTACCAGACTGAGAGCAGAGAACAGACAACAGAGCTTCACAACTTCTCTCTGAGAGGTTACAGCCACTCAGTCTGAAGAGGAATTAAAAGAGCAAAAATATGTCATAAATTATTTTTGCTCCATTTCTGAGACAACAACAGTGTTTTTATTTGATAATGAATAAATTTAAATTCTTACAAAGCTTTGGAGCAGACTTTGACCACAGGCAGCAGCCTCAGAAGAGCCTCCTCTGAAGCAGAATATTCTTTTAGATCAAACACATCCAGATCTTTTCCTGATGACAGTAAGATGAAACCCAGAGCCGACCACTGAGCAGGAGATACTTCATCCTTAGAGAGACTTCCTGATCTCAGATACTGTTGGATCTCCTCCACTAGAGAACGATCATTGAGTTCATTCAGACAGTGGAACAGGTTGATGCTTTGCTCTGCAGACAGATTTTGACTGATCTTTGTCTTGATGTACTGGACTGTTTCCTGATAGGTTGGCAAGTTATTTCCTGTTTTTCTCAACAAACCTTGTAGCAATGTCTGATTGGTCTGCATTGAAAGGCCCAGGAGGAAACGGAGTAACAAGTCCAGGTGTCCATTTGGACTCTGTAACGCCTTGTCTACAGCACTCTGGTAGATGTGGACTGATTTGCTTCTGAACAGTCTAGACCACCAGTACCCTTGTTCCTCTGACAGCAGATTGACTCCAGAGTTGATGAATGTCAGATGGACATGAAGAGCAGCCAGAAACTCTTGAACACTCAGATGGACGAAGCAGAAAACCTTCTCTTGGTACAGTCCTCTCTCCTCTATAAAGATCTGTGTGAACACTCCTGAGTAATTTGAGGCTGTTTCGATATCGATGCCACACTCTGCGAGGTCGGATTCATAGAAGATCAGGTTTCCTTTCTGCAGCTGCTGAAAAGCCAGTTTTCCCAAAGACTCAATCATCTTCGTGTTCGCTGGACTCCAGTGTGAGTCTGTCTCAGCTCCTCCATCATACTTGATGTTCTTCAGTTTTAGCTGAACCACCAGGAAGTAGATGTACATCTCAGTCAGGGTCTTGGGCAGCTCTCCTCCCTCTCTGGTTTTCAGCACATCCTCCAGAACTGTAGCAGTGATCCAGCAGAAGACTGGGATGTGGCACATGATGTGGAGGCTTCGTGATGTCTTGATGTGGGAGATGATTCTGCTGGCCTGCTCCTCATCTCTGAATCTCTTCCTGAAGTACTCGTCCTTCTGTGGGTCAGTGAACCCTCTGACCTCTGTCACCATGTCAACACACTCAGGAGGGATCTGATTGGCTGCTGCAGGTCGTGTGAGTATCCAAAGGTGAGCAGAGGGAAGCAGGTTCCCCCTGATGAGGTTTGTCAGCAGCACATCCACTGAGGTGGACTCTGTGACATCAGTCAGGACCTCATTGTTGTGGAAGTCCAGAGGAAGTCGACACTCATCCAGACCGTCAAAGATGAACACAACCTGGAACTCTTCAAACCTGCAGATTCCTTTGGTTTCAGGAAAGAAGAGATGAACAAGTTCCACCAAGCTGAACTTTTTCTCTTTCAGCACATTCAGCTCTCTGAAAGTCAGTGGAAATGTGAACTGTATGTCCTGGTTGGCTTTGTCTTCAGCCCAGTCCAGAGTGAACTTCTGTGTTAGGACTGTTTTCCCAATGCCAGCCACTCCCTTTGTCATCACTCTTCTGATTGGCCCATCTCTTCCAGGTGGGGCTTTAAAGATGTCTTCATGTCGGATGGTTGTTTCTGGTCTGACTGGTTTCCTGGATGCTGTTTCAATCTGTCTGACCTCATGTTCATCATTGACCTCTCCAGTCCCTCCCTCTGTGATGTAGAGCTCTGTGTAGACCTGGTTCAGAAGGACCGGGTTTCCTGCTTTAGCGATGCCCTCAAACATGTACTGAAACTTCTTCTGCAGGTTGGATTTAAGTTTACGCTGAGAAACTGGGGCAGAGGTTCCTGATTTAAAGCATAAGAAACAAAATCAGTAACTGATTATAAAGAGATGACAATGTAATTAATCTAACAAATGTTAATTTAAAGACATGTCCCAGTTCACTGTTAAATCTTTACACAAATCTTCTTACTGCTGTGCAGACAGTCAGCCAGCTCCTCCTGCTTCATCCTCCTCAGGAAGTTCACTGTGATCTTCAGAAACGACTCTCTGCTGCTCCTCCTCTGCTCTTCATCCTCACCATCCAACACCTCCTCATCCTCCCTCTGACTCTCTAAGCATTCTGGGTAATCTGGAATCAGGCTCTTCTGGATCTTATTCAGCTCGTCCTTCACAAAAGTGACAATGTTGTCCTCCAGCAGCTGGAACAGAAAACTATATGAGTGACACAGTCCAAGTAAAACCATGGAGCCAAACATCAGATCCATGTTGGACACACTGACAATCCACTGGTGTAAAAAGTGCAATGTGGACATTATTGGAAAAGTCCTAGTTGGACATGTACAGACCATAAATATGGAGTCCAGGTGTGTTGGATGCTGCTGGGCAGACTGACCACTGGGAACCTCGGAGCTCTGCTGCTCCACTCTGTGGACCAATCAGAGACAATGAGCTCACATTATGTCTGACCAGTTAAGGTTTGATCCTTAAAGCACTTGATAACGTGGGCAAGAATGAAGTTTAAATCAAAAAAGTCAAGGTGATTGGTGAATTTGCTGATGAGTTCCTAGATTTTTCAGCTCCAATCCCTTTTAGACTGCTTTGTACTCATAGATCTTGCTGAGTTAACTTCAACTATTATGGCATCTAAACCAACAACATGTCTGCTAGACCCTATTCTAGTTAGACTGCTCAAAGATGCTCTACCCTTATTAGACACGTTCGTATTAGATATCATTAATCTATCTTTACAAACAGGATATGTACCAAAGGCTTATAAGGTAGCTGTAATCAAACCTCTACTTAAAAAAACTGGTCTGGATCCAGGTGTCTTAGCCAATTACAGACCAATATCCAATCTCCCCTTTATTTCTAAAATACTTGAAAAAGTAGTTGTAAAGCAATTATGTGACCACCTGCGCAGAAATGACTTGTTTGAAGAATTTCAGTCAGGATTTAGAGTTCATCATAGCACAGAAACCACACTGATTAAAGTCACCAACCATCTTCTTTTGGCTTCAGATAACAGACTTGTCTCTATACTAGTTCTGCTAGATCTTAGTGCTGCATTTGACACCATTGATCACAGAATATTATTACAGAGACTAGAACATGTTATTGGAATTAAAGGAACAGCACTAAATTGGTTTAAATCGCATCTATCAGATAAGATTCCAATTTGTTCATGTTAATGATGAATCTTCCACATACACAAAAGTTAGTTATGGAGTTCCACAAGGTTCTGTATTAGGACCAATACTCTTTACTCTATATATGTCTCCCCTTGGCAACATTATTAGAAAACACTCTGTAAATTTTCACTGCTACACTGATGACACGCAGTTATATCTATCTATGAAACCTGATGAAACAAATCAATTAATCAAACTACAAGCATGTCTTAAAAGACATAAGGGACTGGATGACGTATAATTTTCTTCTTCTAAACTCGGATAAAACTGAAGTTATTGTATTTGGGCCTAAAACATGTTTTCTAACCATACTGCTACTTTAGACGACATAACTCTTGCCCCCAGTAGTACTGCAAGGAATCGCGGAGTCATTTTTGACCAGGATTTGTCATTTACCTCACACATAAAACAAATGTCTAGAACAGCCTTCTTCCACCTACGGAACATTGACAAAATTAGGAGCATACTATCCCAAAGTGATGCTGAAAAACTGGTTCATGCATTTGTTACTTCTAGATTGGACTACTGTAATTCTCTACTTTCTCTACTAGCCTTTAGCTATCAAGCTCCTCTCCTGTGGAACCAGCTCCCAGACAGCTTAAGACTAGTCCTGCTGCTATAGGCTTAGACTGCTGGGGGACTCTGCACTGTGCCACTTTCCTCTTCTCTTCATTCTCTCCTCCCACCCCACATCTATAATGTCACCACTGTATGACATTAACTCTGTGTCTTCTTTTTCCCGTGGTCGTCTTTCTCTATCTTTGGTGGTGGTGGTCTCCCTCTCTCTGTTCCTGTCCTCAGGTGTCCCCGGCTTTTAAGCTACTGGTCCTACCAACCTGCCCAATGTTTTCCACTCAGCCCAACTGGTCAAGGCAAATGTCCGTCCACCCTGAGCCTGGTTCTGCTGGAGGTTTCTTCCGTTAAAGGGAGTTTTTTCTGTCAACTGTTACCTATAGCTGCTCAAGGGGGATTTGTTGGGTTTGTTTAAATGGGTTTAATTTAATTTAATACATTAAATTTTCTTTAATTTGGGTTTTCTCTACATATTTGTATAATCTTGACTTTTTTATGTAAAGTGCCTTTGTTATGAATTGTTGCTATTTTAATAAAGTTTGCATCAATCACACTAATTAAACAAAGACCTAAACACATGATTAAGCATTGGGGCTGCATCATTTTTCTTTCCATTAATCTATCAAATATTTCACCCATTAGTGCCGTGCACAGAGATAATTCTAGTAGTTGTGGTTTAGCCGTTGTATAAATAATTTTTGAAGATGAGATGTTGCTTTCAACTTTAATGACAAATAACTGAACAGGTAAAACATTACACAAATAGTAATAAGAAAGTGGGAGCAGCAGAATACGTGGCCTAAACTTTGCACATTCATTTCTAGCTCCAATCAGTGTACCACAGACTCCCAACAAAAACCAACTTGCAGCAGTACGATGACATTCCTGGTGAACATTCCTGGTAAACACCTAATCAATGTGTGCACACAATTTTTTTCCTTTTGCGTGTTATAAGACGTGGCTCAACAATTCAGAAGATGAATAAAGGCTGCACATCAAAGTAATACACCAGGAATAATGTTTCCACAATTAATGGTAAATGTGGGTCAAGAGTAATACACAATGACGTCAATCTACTTGACTAATAGTGTTTATTGCAAACTGAGCTGTGAACATATGTTCAGTAAAACTTCAGTGTTTATGTCAGTGCAACATTCTTACCTTCCCTCAGACTGACTGAAATGAAGAGGAGGCTCCATTGACACATCACTCATGGACACACAGCTGGATTCAGGTCCAGGTTCAGGTCCAGGTCCAGCAGAGTCTGGTCTTGAACACAGGCAGAGTTGAGAGTGTGAATAATGATGGTGGAGTGATTCGTTCACGACTGCAAGGAAGTCAGACCTTAGATTCTACTGACCAGAGCTGAAGTAAACATTGTGATAAAAGCCCAGTAGAAAAGCATAAGTTACATATTTTCTATAACTATGTGGCGTAAAGCTCACAGGAGGGTGTATCATCAAAGTCTTAGGTTAACGAAGGATGAGAATGTTCAACTACACCTTTATTGCTTTACTTACATCTGGCGGAAAATAAGCAGCCAGCCGAGGCTGTAGAGCTGACACAGTAGTACCATTAACTCTTTGGCTTTTGCCATCTAAAATGTAGCACCCAAATCCTGCCACGCCTCTAAAATGCTTCGGTGTTGCTGTCCGATCAGCCCAGACGTTTGCCTTCTGACATGGCAAATGACATCAAATGGCCTCGGGCTTAGATGTACAGGATATTTTTGCTTTCGAACACAGCGTTACAGTTGAAATATCTGTTTTTTTACCACGTTCGAACGAATGCTTGAAATTCGAATTAAAGCCCTAGTGTCAATGTCATCGACTAACTGTGGCAGCCCTTTATTACTAACTGAGCTGTGAACGTATGTTTGATTAAAACCGCTGTGTTTATCTCAGCGTAACATTCTTACCTTCCACCAGATGTAAGATGTAAACTTATGATGGACAAAACCTGCTGAATTACTGTGTTCATTTTTTTAAAGAACATCAACTATTTGTCTAAACTATTTTATCAGTCTGAAATTATTACCTGTAGATTCTACCGAGCAGTTTTGAAGGAAACAATGTGATAAATCCCCAGCAGAAAAGCGTTTGTTGCATATTTTGTAAACCGCCGTGTTTTATGTCAGAGAAAAATTCTTACCTTCCGTCCGACTGTCTGAAATGAAGAGGAGGCTCCATTGACCCGTCACTCTTCATGGACACAGAGCTGGATTCAGGTCCAGGTCCAGCAGAGTCTGGTCCGTGCAGCTTCTCTGGTCTTAAACACACAGAGGTGAGAGTGTGAATAATGATGGTGAAGTGATTCATTAAGTGAAGCTCACTCGAGGCGTATCCATCAAAGTCACAAAAAAAGTGAAACGCTGGTTAAAAACAGTGATGTCGACATATTTTCCGTGTCAAGGTCAGTGCTGTAAATGGATGATGGATGAAAAAACAGCATATTTACATTTTTTTAATGCACAAAACCTCTGAAATGTCTTTCTGCTAGTTTAAAATTCGTACCTTCCCTCGGCAGACTGTCTGAAATGAAGAGGAGGCTCCATTGACCCGTCACTCTTCATGGACACACAGCTGGTTGCAGGTCCAGGTCCAGCAGAGTCTGGTCTGTGCAGCTTCTCTGGTCTTAAACAAACACAGAGGTCAGAGTGTGAATGACTGTTGGTGCTGAGAGTCATGGACAGTCCAAGATCCTCGTCTCACCTGTGACTCTCAGGTTCCCCCCACGGAGGTTTTTTCCAGGGAGGGTCTGTCAGATCTGTGTCCTCACACTGATCCATGCTGCTCAGCTCACACACACTTTCTAACTTCCTGTGGACAGGAAACACACATCAGCTCCAATCCTCTGCCTCAGGGCAGTGGATCAGCTGATCCACGTCTCCCATCAGTCCACCAGATGGAGAAAAACTTTGGTACACGTGGATCTGCTCTGGTCTCGGTGTGTGTCCGGCCGAGCTCAGGCCGCATTTAGCGTCTCAGACAGCGGCAGAGCCGCGGCTCGTCTCCGCCTCCTCCACGCACTGACTGAGGCAGGACAAGCTGCTTCGGTCGTCAGTACGTGTTGACCCGCTGACCGTCAGCTGACCCACGTCCACCGGTTCTACTCACTTTGACGGTTTCTACTGTCGGAGCCAAACAAACATGGCGGAGCTTCGTGTGTTTCCGCTGGGACTCAGTAAAACTCTGCTGCTGCTTCTGCTCGTTCTGATCCTTCCTCTGGGTCTAATGTTGACGCGGAAACCAGTAAAACCATGAGAATATTAAAAACCAGTTACTTTACCTGTACGAGAAGAAAATCTCTGCGTCACGATTCTTTTTTTCCCGAAAGTGAAACTAAACTGTGACGTGTGTGAGGGCGGTTTCTCCATTACATTACAAACCAGCTGTAATGTAAAGTACGAGTTCTGTCTTCAAACATTTAGTGACATTTTATGTCCTAATTATAATTTAATGACAGTGACGGTACGTTCGAGAACGACCCGGTTCTTTTCAAGGTTCGTAGGACCAAAGTTTTATGCTGCTCTGGCCAAATTTCACTGCGTGTCCTACATCCAGTCCCCCGAACACGAACAGGGAAGATCAGCCGGTTTTTAAACGTTGTGGACTTGGTTCCTCTGAAGCAGGTTTGATTTGTCTGATTTTTGTAAATGCACCACTGATTAGCTCCGCCCTCCCAGTGGAGCTGGGCTGGTCGAGTGACATAGAAAGAGAACGGAGAGAGAGAGAGAGAGAGAGAGAGGAATGTCAGGTGTCAAAAAAGTTTTCTGATTGTTTTCACTGCACTCAGTCTGCGCATGCGCAGGGTGGAGCTCACCTGTGGACAAAATAAACAACAAAATAAGAGAAACAGACAAATAAGACTAGTTTCCTTCTGGTTTGTTTTTTGGTTAAATCACTGATTCGACAAAAAGACACAAACACATTTTCTCATTCTCAGATACGTTAAAAACACAAAAATCTGATCCGTTGCTTTGTTTTGGTTTTCCAGACTAAAGGAAATATTGAACAAACTGATGATGCACAGATCTGACAAACTAATTAGAGCAGTTTATCATCATCATACAGAATCACCTGCTGATGTCTTACATCTTCTGTTTAATGTCTGAAACAGTTTCTGAATTTGGAAACCACAGTTTGAGCTGAACATTTACACCTGCTGTCTGAGTAAAATAAATATTATTTATGGATTATTGACTGTGATAAATACCACAGGACACGTACAGATTATTAAACACAGCACACGCAGTACAACTGGTTTTTAATAAAAAATAAACAAACTGTTACACGTGAAAACTCAGTTACACAATTAAATTCTGATCATTACACAGCAAACATAACAAAAGTGTCTGAGTAAGAATATTTTCAAAATGTTGCTTGTCTCTCTGTCCCCAGCTCCTCCAGGAAAAGACTCTTCTTAATGTTTCTCAGCCCGTCTGAGGACAAACATGGATCAAACCTGAAGTCTGTCCTTTGTTAGTAGGACAGTCTGCTTGGATTTCCCGTCCTCCTCCTGGATTGTTCCCCATCATATGTTTATAGTCTAATCATATTCCTCTGTGGAACATATCTTCACTGTCAGTTTGACACTGGTGAGGAGGACAGAGAGCAGGATCCAACAACATCACACAGAACCAGTGGTTTGGTCATTGTGGTGTGGACAATGTCCTGAGGACGTTTTAGAGCTCAGAGCTGTGAGGAAGGAGCTGGAGCTGGAGTCCGGTTCCATTTCTATGCTGATGACACCCACCTTTATGTGGCCATGAATCCACTGACCCTGTTCTGCCGTGGCCCTGTTGGTTGTCAGACTAACAACAGCATCAAACTAGATGTTTCGTCAACTTGGAAATGTTGCTTTACTATCTGTTCTTTGGTGAGGGTGCTTTGAATGACCATCTATACATAAAAAGATTCATCATTATCATCATTATCACTATCATTATTATTATTATTATTATTATTATTAAATCAGATCAACTAAATAAAATTTTTTCACACAGAATATTTGTGACTTGGTCATAACATCTGACTCTTCAACAGTGAGTGACTCTCTCTACTCAACTGGACACAAAAACACTGAAGAACTAGGCCACACCCCAAACCCAGGATACAGAGGTTCAGTGAATGTGGTGTTGAAGGTGTGGAGGTGGGTCAGTTTGTCAGAGGAGACACTGTAGAAGGACAGAGTCCCAGCAGGACAGTCCACATACACTGCAAGTCTGTTAGAGACGGAGGACGTGGAGATGAGTGTTTCTCTTGACTGTGACAGGCAGAGAAACCAACACCTGAGCAGGTAAGACTCCAGGATTTATCATTTATACCAAACACACATTTTTTATTTTTTATTTTCCTGCTGATTCCCCTGTAACTCACGGATATATCAGTCCTTCCACTCCACTCCACCTCCCAGTAACAGCGACCAGTCAGACCATCACTGCACAGCAGCTGAGGAAACCAGATGAATCTCTTCTGATGATCAGGATACAACTGATCCTCCTTCACATATGTCACCTTCCTGTTGTCGTCAGACAGTCGTAGTTTCCTGTTCACCGTGTTTGTGTCGATTGTGAGCTGACAGAAATCTGATGGAGAGAACAAGACACAAACAGCTGCAGTTATGAATCCATCATCTGTTCATTTATTGACACTTTGAAGATGGTTGAATCTCATTAAAAACACACTTACACTTCCTCAGACCTGGTGTCAACCATCGTTCTCCACCAGGCTCCACCCTGAAAGGAGGAGGGGGGTCAGAGCAGCACATTCTCTGTCAGCATGGACACATGGACATGACATAATACAGGATATTATATGTATCTGCAGCAGGTCTGTCCATACCTGAGAGTGTCCAGTCTCCAGTGTGGATCCTCGAGTCCAGCTGACAGCAGCTTCACTCCTGAGTCTCCTGGATGATTGTAGCTCAGGTCCAGTTCTCTCAGATGGGAGGGGTTGGAGCTCAGAGCTGAGGCCAGAGAAGCACAACCTTCGTCTGTGAGCAGACAACCCGACAGTCTGCAGAGACACAAACAACACGATGCTACATGTTTTGAAACATGTACAAACCACATTTTATCAGCTGTTCACAAGACAAACAACATTCAACAGTGAAGCTATTTTCTTCAGGAAGGAATAATAAAGATAGACGTGTCTGCTGGGAACATTCACAAAAGAAAAACATTAATAATCAAAAGACTTTTAATTCAGTCACAGAGTGAGGGTATTTCTCTTTTGTTTATGTAAAATGTCGTGCTGTGAAAACTCATCTGTGTCTCTTCAGAATTCAACAGGAAATGAGATGAAACATGAACATTTTTGTGACCAAAAATTATTATGGTTATGTCTAAAACGTGATAAAAACGCTAAAAACGTCCAATTAGTACTAACAGACAAACTCTCACTGACACATACACACTCTATCTTATGTGTGGTACTTGAGTACAAAAAATATAAAGTTGTCTTACGAACACAACAGTAGCACTTGCAATGAGCCCGACATTTGAAATACACTACCAGGAAGTTCAATTCCTTCCACTTCAGCATGTACAAGTACTAGACCTCCAAAAGGTTTCCAGTACACGAGGATGCAAGTCACACTACTATGATATGCCTGTTTGTAGTGGACATTAAAAATGACATATAATTATATGGAATATTATGCTACTAGCTACAAATAAATGTTGTGATTCATTTAAGAAACCAGTGAATGTATTTTTCAACTAAGTAAAAATATACAAACTTGAATCCGAGTTGTTCTGGCGGTAACAGACTTGTTAAAACTTGGGATCTGAGCAGGGAGTGAATATTTGGAGCCAGCAGCCAGCGTGATAACGTCCAGGTTTTTAACTTCATGTTAGACAGGAGGCTATTTACTCCTCCAGTTTTTTCCAACTCTGGTAATTGACGTCAACTTCAATGACAATTAGAATTTGAAATAGTGATACTGAGCATCAGAAATGTTAGCATGGTTTACAGTGGTCTACCAGTATCCTGACCTCAGAGCTTCCAGTTGACAGTGTGGACTCTTCAGTCCAGCAGACAGTAGCTTCACTCCTGAATCCTGCAGGTCGTTGTTACTCAGGTCCAACTTTCTGAGGCAAGAGGACTGAGAGCTGAGAACAGAGGACAGGGCTTCACAACTGTCCTCAGAGAGATTACAGAGATTCAATCTGGAAACAAAAACATTTTTGTTGAGACATCCTGAAAATTGTTTTCTACTGACCTTCCTATTTCAGATGGAATAATTAACAGCATATACATTTAGCGTCAATAACCTCCTCTGCAATAAACATGCATTTTAAGTCACCACTTTCATTTAAACTACCTTTACATTACCTTTAAATCTCCTTTAGGTTACTCAGATGTGACACTAACACAGGTTAGTGAAGGTGTAGAGTCACTGCAGCATAAAGTATTTTACACAGAATGTTCTTGTGTTCTTTGCAGGTTTGTACATGGATTAACAGGAGGCTTAAATCTCACTCTCCAAGGTTTATCATCATAAACAGAAATAAAACAACTCTGATTCACTAATTGTCTAAATACTGACACAATATTGGTGCAAAAACTGTAAAAATTAGTCCAAAATATAATTTTGACATTGATGTGATTTTCTAACAATTAATTGGATATTCAAAATTTCTATTTCAAAAGCTCTTTCTACAGAAAATCAAACCTTAATGTTTCCAGCTGACAGTGTGGACTCTTCAGTCCAGCAGACAGTAGCTCCACTCCTGGATCCTGCAGGTCGTTGTTACTCAGGTCAAGTTCTCTCAGACTTGAGGACTGGGAGCTGAGGACTGAGGACAGAACTTCACAGCTTCTCTCTGACAGGTTACAGCCACTCAGTCTGAAGAGAATGAAAAGAAGTTGAATATTTTTTTACTTGTGAAAGTGTGTTAAATTACACAGAGACAAATATGTTCTTACAGAGCTTTGTTGGAGTTTTTGACCACAGGCAGCAGCCTCAGAAGAGCCTCCTCGGAATCAGAATATTTTTTTAGGTCAAAAACGTTCAGATCATTTCCTGATGACAGTAAGATAAAACCCAGAGCCGACCACTGAGCAGGAGACAGTTTCTCTTTGGAGAAACTTCCTGATGTCAGATACTGTTGGATCTGCTCCACTAGAGAACGATCATTTAGTTCATTCAGACAGTGGAACAGGTTGATGCTTTGCTCTGCAGACAGATTCTCAATGATCTTCGTCTTGATGTACTGATTGTTGTTTGAATAAACACCTTTATGTCTCACCAGACCTCGTAGGAGAATCTGATTGGTCTGCAGTGAAAGGCCCAGGAGGAAGCGGAGAAACAAGTCAAGGTGTCCATTTGGACTCTGTAAGGCCTTGTCCACAGCACTCTGGTAGAAGTTTCTCACAGTAGATTTTTCTTTCCCTATTTCAGAACTCTGAGAAGTTGATTCATTCTCTGACAGCAGATTGACCTCAGAGTTGAAGAATGTCAGATGGACATGAAGAGCAGCCAGAAACTCCTGAACACTCAGATGGACGAAGCAGAACACCTTGTCCTGGTACAGTCCTCTCTCCTCTTTAAAGATCTGTGTGAACACTCCGGAGTATTTTGAGGCTGCTCTGATATCAATGCCACACTCTGTCAGGTCTGATTCATAGAAGATCAGGTTTCCTTTCTGCAGCTGCTCAAAAGCCAGTTTTCCCAGAGACTCAATCATCTTCCTGCTCTCTGGACTCCAGTGTGGATCTGTCTCAGCTCCTCCATCATACTTGATGTTCTTCACTTTGGACTGAACCACCAGGAAGTGGATGTACATCTCAGTCAGGGTCTTGGGCAGCTCTCCTGCCTCTCTGGTTTTCAGCACATCCTCCAGAACTGTAGCAGTGATCCAGCAGAAGACTGGGATGTGGCACATGATGTGGAGGCTTCGTGATGTCTTGATTTGAGAGATGATTCTGCTGGCCTGCTCCTCATCTCTGAATCTCTTCCTGAAGTACTCGTCCTTCTGTGGGTCAGTGAACCCTCTGACCTCTGTCACCATGTCAACACACTCAGGAGGGATCTGATTGGCTGCTGTAGGCCGTGTGGTTATCCAGAGGCGAGCAGAGGGAAGCAGGTTCCCCCTGATGAGGTTTGTCAGCAGCACATCCACTGAGGTGGACTCTGTGACATCAGTCAGGACCTCATTGTTGTGGAAGTCCAGAGGAAGTCGACACTCATCCAGACCGTCAAAGATGAACACAACCTGGAACTCTTCAAACCTGCAGATTCCTTTGGTTTCAGGAAAGAAGAGATGAACAAGATCCACCAAGCTGAACTTTTTCTCTTTCAGCACATTCAGCTCTCTGAAAGTCAGTGGAAATGTGAACTGTATGTCCTGGTTGGCTTTGTCTTCAGCCCAGTCCAGAGTGAACTTCTGTGTTAGGACTGTTTTCCCAATGCCAGCCACTCCCTTTGTCATCACTGTTCTGATTGGCCCATCTCTTCCAGGTGGGGCTTTAAAGATGTCTTCCTGTCGGATGGTTGTTTCTGGTCTGGCTGGTTTCCTGGATGCTGTTTCAATCTGTCTGACCTCATGTTCATCATTGACCTCTCCAGTCCCTCCCTCTGTGATGTAGAGCTCTGTGTAGATCTGGTTCAGAAGGGTTGGGTTCCCAGCTTTAGCGATGCCCTCAAACACACACTGGAACTTCTGCTTCAGGTGAGATTTGAGGTTATGACCAACAGAAGCAGGAGTTTCTATATAAAAAAGAAGACATATTATCATTGATTTGTCCAGTTTTAATTTCCCTAAAGAATTGATTCGTGCTGGTTATCAGTTTTGCTTCTCTCTTCAGCTCTGTTAATATGAGTACAAACTCCATAGATTGTAGTACTGACAAGACATTGAGCTACTAACTCTCAGCATTCGGCCTTATTACATCCTGTGGGACTCACATGTGTTCGTCGTGACCATTTACACCCCCCCATTTCTGCGTGTGAGCATGTGCACAGCACAGTGTCTCAGCTGCAGCACCCACAGGTCCTACTCTCTGGGGATGTTAATTATGCCTCCCTTCCGAACTTCACCCAGTATCTCTGTCCCACTCGCCCCTCTTGGCTGATATGATCAAAACCTTGTTCACTTGCTTTCTGCTTACACTACAGTGGTGCAAAAAGAGTCACCACAGGTCAGAGAAGATTTGAAAACGCAGGCCAGTGTGTAGCTGAAAGACTGTTTTCATTCAATGGACTGCAAGATTATCTGCCGTCCTACACGGGGACGACATTGACAGTCTTACACGCCGTATCACAGACTAAATCAACTTTTGTGTGGAGAACACGGTCATCCAGGAGAGTACGGTGCTTTCCCAACAATAAGCCCTGGATGAGCCCTGAGCTGAAGGCCCTGTTAATTGAGTAGAAGAGGGCTTTCTTCTCAGAGGCCAGGGAGGATCTGAAGTACAAGTTGAGGAGATGCAAGTACAGCTACAGGAAAAAACTGCCCCTGCTCCTATTTTCAGAGAGGACTTCCAACAGTCCGCTCAGCCGTGGACCTGCTGCAGTTCGTTTATTGACCTGGCAATGGGATGGAAGATGCTGTCATCTTCCTGCTGCATTGGGTCCAATCTCACCTTGATCCTCCCAGGAATACTGTGAGGCTCTTTTCTTTGACTTCTCCTGTGTTTATAAGATTATTCAGCTGTTACTGCTGCCTGAGAAGTTGGAGGTGGAGGTGGCAGACGTGGACCAAATTTTGGCTGCGTGGAGCATCAATTAGCTCCCCGACAGACTACAGTAATTAAGACTGACTCTGGATAACCCCTCCCACCCCCTGCACCACACTGTGGAGGCTCCAGTGTATGAAGGAACACTATTGCAGGTCGTCCCTGCCCACAGCCGTCCAACTATACAACACATCAACAGTGACACACAAATGAGAGTAACTTTTTTGTGTGTGTGTTATGCGTTCGGTTATTGCGGGAGAAATTGTTGCGATTGTCATGTAACTTTTTGTGCTCTTGTGCAAAATTTGTCTTTAGGTGAGGGGCAATATTTTTGATTTAATATCTGGTGCTTGTCTTTTGGGCTGCAACACAGAATTTTCCCACCTTATCTTAATTCTCTAGTACCAATTCATTTTGTTCATTATAACTTATCCATGACTAGCATAAAATTTCAAACACTACTCAGTTTCAGATCAGTCAGGGCCTCCATCTTTCTGCACTGCTGTACAACACATAAACAAACACAGAGATTTTTCCAGTGACCTTTAGATGCTCAGTGGTGACCTTTTTGTTCTTCAGAGAGAACTCCAACACCACAACACTCAGCTAAGGCCTTTTAAATATCTTGAAACAGGCCAAGTGTCTCCCGCCTTGTGCAACTATGAAACAGAAGAAAAACCAACCCTTTTTCCAGAAGTTTGCACCTTGAAACCAAGTATATCTAGTTCGAGCCACTATAAATTGTACAGCACCTCCCACATCACATCAGGATCCTCCCACGCCAAAAGTTACATTCCATGTCCTTAGAACTAGTCTACAAGCCAGGCATCAACACACCCCAACATTGTCTGCTGGCATAGTACATGATGTTGATAAGCCTCCATGCAGGTGATGAACCACAGGTTAAATGTGGTTGGAACCTGTTTGTACTCAAAGCACTTTACACTGATTCTTATCTACCCATTCACACACACACATTCATACACCGATGGGGGAGCTGCTATGCAGCTGGCCGACGCTCACCGGGAGCAACTGGGTTTCAGTGTCTTGCTCAAGGACACTTTGACATGTGACCAGAGGAGCTGGGATTGAACCAACAACTGTAGGTTGGTGGACAGTCGCACTAAAGAACGTATATTAAAAGAATCTTCAATTTTTTGTAAACAGAAGTAAATGTCTCATTTCTCCATCACGTTAAATCTTTAAAGAAATCCTCTTACTGCTGTGAAGACATTCAGCCAGCTCCTCCTGCTTCATCCTCCTCAGGAAGTTCACTGTGATCTTCAGAAACGACTCTCTGCTGCTCCTCCTCTGCTCTTCATCCTCACCATCCGACACCTCATCATCCTTCCTCGGACTCTCTGAGCAATCTGGGTAATCTGGACTCAGACTCCTCTGGATCTTCTTCAGCTCGTCCTTCACAAAAGTGACAATGTTGTCCTCCAGCAGCTGGAACAGAAAACTACATGAGTGACACAGTCCAAGTAAAACCATGGAGCCAAACATCAGATCCATGTTGGACACACTGACAATCCACTGGTGTAAAAAGTGCAGCGTGGACATTATTGGAAAAGTCCTAGTTGGACATGTACAGACCATAAATATGGAGTCCAGGTGTGTTGGAAGCTGCTGGGCAGACTGACCACTGGGAACCTCGGAGCTCTGCTGCTCCACTCTGTGGACCAATCGCGGACAATGAGCTCACATTATGTCTGAAGTGATATGTGGATGTGGACAGTGAAACAGAGACTCTGTGGTGGTAAAGGTTTACTGGTCCCACTGAAAATCAACCGCTCAGTCAGCAGCTGGTTGTAGGTTTCAGCTCAGGTTTCTACCTCCCTACTGAGTTTGGTTTAGTCCTACGAGTTAATAGAAGACATCTAGGAGGAGTGTATTTTTATATCAGAGCAGCTGACAACAAATTATGATTCTCTGAATTAGGACCAGTAAATCAATCCTGACTCATCGTTGAGAACATTGTTACAGTTAAATTCAGGATTGGTGAAACCTGGGATTTGATTCTACAGACTTTGGCATCCCAGCCCGATGCTCTGTGTGTGGAGGTGAGATAGTGGGCGGGGTCCAACCTTGTAACAGGCAGCATGCTGGTCTTACTGTAACCAACTGTAAAGTTCCACACACTGACTTTTCATCTTTCTACAAGAACTAGGTCTGTACTGAGGTCATACTTTGGTTTAGTGAAAGTGCCGGGGAAGATGGTCAGTCTGTCTGCAGAACACGCACAAACACAAGCTGCTCATTTCCTACTTTTCAGTCACTTTATAATGAGGTAAACTTTAGCTCAACGACACTGGTTTAACTAACTGAAGCTGTGCCTAATAATTTGAAGAAAACACTAACGATAATAGTTATGATAATGCATTTGCTAATTCCTTTGACTGATTTCAGTTAATAATAATATTTCTCAAACCCAGACCAGTCATCTCTATATTCAAAACTCTTTCCTAATGGTGGTTAAACTTTACCTCCGAAATCCTGCGTGGACGTTCATGATAGATAAGAACTGTTTGGATTTCAGATGAGGAGAAGAAACATTTTGTACAAATTGATTCAGAGAATATTCAAATTTAACGTACATTTGATCAGCAGATAAATTTCGTTCTTTAAACTCAACGAAAAAGTCCTTTGACCGGTCGCTGGTTAAAGACAGACAGCTGGGTTCAGGAGAATCTGGTCTCTGCTGCTGAGTCCTGAAACAGATAAAACCAGTGAAACGTAGGTTACACACATTCTGATCAAAGCAACAATAACATTTCATCACTTTTCATTAGTTTCAAGTCTTATTTTCTATGAAGAAAAATGAAGAGAGAGAGAGAGTCATTCTTTAAAGACACTTGCTTTAGATTCCAAGTTTTGAAATAACCTTGATTATTAAACTTAATTATTATTAAAAAAATTAGTTTATGTCTAAAAGGTCAAAATGTATGATTTACTTTGAACTAACTTCTTTCACAGTCATAGGACTTTTGATTAAGCAGTTGTACAGATGTTAGATCTCCCCTGCTTAATTTAGAGGATTTTAAGTCTTTTAATGTTCAATTCAAATGTATTTTTTACATTTCTGAAAATGCTCCGGTCAATCCTTCAGATTAATGTGAGAGTCAGCAGCTCTGTCCCTTTAGGCCGTACACTGCTCATTTCTGCTGCTGTGACATGGACATTTCCTGAATCTAGACTGCGAGCTCGTTACACAATTCGATTTTGACAAAACTTGCACAAAACTCAGCTGTTACTGCCTGTTCCAGCTTACATCAGATCTGCAGATGGAAGATTTCTTTTAAACTCAACGAAAAAGTCCTTTGACCGGTCGCTGGTTAAAGACAGACAGCTGGGTTCAGGAGAATCTGGTCTCTGCTGCTGAGTCCTGAAACAACATGAGCACAGAGTTAGTACGAGCTCTGACATGGACCAAAGTCATGGACAGTCCGAGACCCGGACCTCACCTGTGACTCTCAGGTTCCCCCCATGGAGGTTTTTTACAGGGAGGGGCTGTCAGATCTGTGTCCTCACACTGATCCATGCTGCTCAGCTCACACACACTGTGGACAGGAAACACACATCCTTCAGTCAGACAGCAGCAACACACGGTATTACAGAGAAACATGAGAGACAGACGGTCCAAGTCCTTGTTCTGACACAGGAACAAGGACTTGGTGTTCACCCGCTGACCATCAGCTGACCTACTACGATTCTACTCACTTGACGGTTTCTACTGTCAGCAGACAACAGCTCCGTTAGTCGTTCGTTAGAACAGTTCGAGTTTTGTAGAGGAACAGACGAGCAGCAGGAAAAATCTCACGGACTTCAGCTTTACGAGGAGGAAATAAAAGTGCGTCAGGATCAGAGGAAGTGAAAGTAAAGTTTTTCTGGCGTGTGTCCAAGCCCTGGAGCGGAACCTTAGTGAAGTGAGTTAACAGAATAAAAGTCAAAGGAACTTACTGTTGTTGAATACACATACAATGACATACATATTATTATTATTATTAACACATATTATAATTAAAAACTGCCTGAGCCGCTGGAACCTCCATGTAGTTTTGCTGGGTCTGAAAACTCCTGCAGCTACAGAGTCAGACAATCAAAATCCACAAACTTACAGTCGACTCCAAAGGATGAAGAAGGAGATTCTACCGGTCGACACCTGCACACACAGGTGAGCTGTTTGCTGGAAGGAGGCGGGGCTCCACCTGGAGGAAACAGGAAGCCGTTTCACAATAAGACAATCATGTCACGATGTCACAGTAATGAACTATGGACTTACAGTCATGCTAATATTACTTTCATAAATGTTTGAGCTCAGTCAAATTATTTGAAATCCCATTTGAACACTGACGTGCACAAATTCAGCCTTTGTTGTCTCTTCCTGTGGACACAGACAGACCATTTGTCTTTGAGTCAAAGAGATGAGCTGTGACTCAGAGTGAAAGTGAAAGGACACAGACGTCTGTCTCATTGGGACACAGTGAGGACAGTAGGGACAGGAGCAGGATCTGCTGTGTAGCTTTGTGCTCTCACAGTCAAACACGGAATGAGCAGCAACGGCCTTCGTGGTCCCTCTGCTTCACACTGGGACTAAAAACTGATCAACAGTCAGATCCACTGTCTGCTGTGTGTCCTGCTCCCACCTGAGGAATGTGGTCTTCCAGCAGAACTGTCCTAGGTTTGTCAGTTTTATCAGTTGGAATCATTGGAGCCTGCGTGTAGAGGATCGGGGCAGCTGTGAATGAGGACAGGAAAGCCTCAGTCACAGATTAATGCTGAACGAGCTGAGGACTGAATAAACCCAACAGATGTTTCACGATTGAAGATAGTCGTTTTAGCTCAAAGAACAGAACTAGTCAGAAATCTGCTTTTTGAAGTTATGTCCTTGAATGTATATGAAATCAATTGACATTTCAGATTTCTGCAGGAACTAAGTAAAAGTAATTTGTTACCCTCCACCACTGCAGGAAACCAAAGGGGGTCAAGGGATTCATACCTGACCAAACACACTGACTGTGTTGGTGTTAATCCAGAGAATCACAGAATCAAATCATCTCATCTGGACATTTTAATCTTTACACTCCTTTATTTCTTCTCTATAAAACTACGCAGTGTGACTGGTTGGACTGGGTCTGGGTCACAGGCCGATGTTTTATTAAGACATGAAACTTCCTCATGAGTGAATGTGGTGAAACGACATGAAGTCACTTCAATGAACAGACAACATCAAGTGTTTTTGCTAATAATAAAAAGACCTAAATGTTAATGTAAATATTAGAACTGTACTAAAGATTCTGTGAACCACACGGATGTGTTCAGATTAATGTCCTCATGTAAATGAGGACAGGAAAGCCTCAGTCGCAGATTAATGCGGAACGAGCTGAGGACTGAATAAATCTGACAGATGTTTCAATCGTTTTAACTTTGTTTTCTGTGGAATACAGTAAATGATATAGTTCAAATCAAATATGTTATCAAATCACATAATTAGTCAGAAATCTGCTTTTTGAAGTTGAATGTATATGAAATAAATTGACATGTCAGATTTCTGCAGAAACTTTACTTATTTGTCCTTTACATGTCATCACATTCATGTGATTCCTTCATGTTTCAGTGAAAAAAGACATTGCAGCTGTTGCGGCACAGTTAGATTCAAACTAAGTTAGATTCAAATCTAACTTAGTTTGATTCAAATGTTCATATTGTCTCCGAATGTGGATAAAACCACATTCATATCTTAAAACCTTTATAAACAACAGTACAAAGGTAGAAACCAGAGTTAGCTCTGATGCTAACGGAACTGAAGCTCGTTCAGAAAGAAGCCGTACTGTCAAAGATTTTAATTTGCGTCCTCAAGCGATGGCTCATTTAACCGCAGTATCTGCTCCGTCTCTGCCGCAGACACATTTTACACATAAGAAATATGGAAAAAGACCAAGTTTACAAGGAATCATTTAGACTGTTTGTGCAAGACACTGATTTAATCCATGAATATGAAAACGTGTGTGTGAGTATCAGAGAGAGACATGTCCACACTGAACCATGTGTCCAACAGAGACACAGTTTCTGTGACAGGACCAGACTCTCTACACTACTCTGGACACAGAGTCACTGAGGAACCAGACAACCAGGCTGTAAACCCAGCATACAGAGGTTCAGTGAATGTGGTGTTGAAGGTGTGGAGGTGGATCAGTTTGTCAGAGGAGACACTGTAGAAGGACAGAGTCCCAGCAGGACAGTCCACATACACCGCGACTCTGTTAGAGACAGAGGAGGAGATAAATGTTTCCTTCTTATTGTGCCACGCAGAGTAACCACCATAACAGCACTTCAGATTCCAGGACTGATCGTTCCATCCAAACTCACAGTCTCTGCTCTCTCCTCTTCTTCTGATTCCTCTGTAACTCACAGATATAAAAACCACTCCGCTCCACTCCACCTCCCAGTAACAGCGACCAGTCAGACCATTACTGCACAGCAGCTGAGGCCAGTAGTCAAATCTGTCTGGATGATCAGGATACGGCTGATCCTCTTCTACATATGTCACCTTCCTGTTGTCGTCAGACAGTCGTAGGTTCCTGTTCACCGTGTTTGTGTCGATTGTGAGCTGATAGAAATCTGACAGAGAGAACAAGACACAAACAGCTGCAGTTATGAATCCATCATCTGTTCATTTATTGACACTTTAAGATGGTTGAATCTCATTAAAAACACACTTACACTTCCTCAGACCTGGTGTCAACCATCGTTCTCCACCAGGCTCCACCCTGAAAGGAGGAGGGGGGTCAGAGCAGCACATGAACATGTATTAGTATTGTGAACATTAGTGCCTGGATGTCGCTGACATTCTTGCAGCTCAACTAGAAGAAAACTGACATTATTGTATCTGTCTTGGACTTTCCAAAAGCCACCAGGCCAGAAACTGGGTGTCAATTATAATTCAATATTTCATTGAATCATTTATTTTTACGGCTCATGTGGGCTTCCCCACCAAATCTGCTTTTTAATTAACTCAGAACTATTGCTAAGTTCAGAAAATGAAACGTGTGCTTTAAATTGAGCGGACTGGACAATTGCACTGCTCTCCTCAGAACTCTGCTGTCCGAGACCTGACAAGGACCAGAAGGAGAGAACACGTTACTCCAGTTTTAAAGACCTTAAAACTGCCCACAGACTGGTCCAGTCAACGGCGCCTGCCTACCTGAACCCCCTAATCCAGGTCTACAATCCCTCCCTCTGCTCGTCAGCACGCTGATCTCACGATGGTGGAACCAGCTGCCAGATGTGCAAGTTCACCAGCTTCACTGCCAATATTCAAAAACTCTTTTCTATAGATCTGTTCTGAAACTTCCTATGTACTTATAACAATTCACTTAACTCGTCCTTCTCTGGAAAACTACTTTCCTCTAATGTCTTCCGCCTGACAGAGTTTTTGCTGCTTTGTGTCTCACTTTCTTACCCGGCACTTTGGATAGAAACAGCTGACAAATAAATGTAATTGTATTAAAAGTGGCTCTAAAAAACACGTTCACAAAGAAACTGTTCATTCACGAGACTTTTGTCAATGGGTTTTTTTTTTTCACTGCCAATACTCAAGGAAACTCAATCCAATCGGTAATATGTCCAGTAAGATTCGGTAAATGTGAGCTGCTCCCATTAGGACAAAGGCACAGCGTACGACCTCTGACATACTTTACAGCCTCCAGTGTGGTGCCGCTAACAAATTCTTGATCCGTTCATCATGAGCAGGTACAACATAGAGTACACCTGTGCAATTTAATGCAGTCCATAACTTATCAGTTTTTAGGTTTATCACTGACATCATTAATTTTAAATAGGGTGGCCAAAACATTAGGACTACCCCCTCCAAAAAACTCCAGTACAAAGTGACTGTAATGTCCTTTTATTGCTGAAGCCTGAAATTACCGTAGTTTCAAACCAGAGCTAACTGAACTCCACACTGGGCCTTAAATATCAAATCTAAATGTATGAGAAGGAGAACTGGCATCAAAGTAAAACTATGGCTTCAACAAAAACATTTTAAATGGTGTAAAGTTACATCGATTTTTGTTACATTTACCCTGCTGTAGAACAAGATTCTCTTTGTCTGAAGTCAACGTATCGGAACATTGAACGTTTGGCTCCACACATGGAAAAGCATTGTCTCTGAGGCACCCTGATAAAGACGAGTTTAAGAAAGAAATAAAGAGCAAATGCTCCATTACAGTGAACTTTTAAAGACTCTATACAACAAGACAAATATTACAACATAATTTAACCTTTTCAATTCTGACCATTTTACTATTTGTTGGAAAAATGATCTGTTTAAATAAATGATACCTTACCAAGAAAAGGAACTTCCACAGGCCCTGGTTCCACATTCTGAAACGGTTTTTGTCAGATACATCCTACTGATGAAAAATCATTAACACTCATTTTACGTAAAATACTCACTTAGCAAAACCGAACGTAACGTTTTAACGCTGACCAATGCAGTGTTTGTTGGGGAAAATGTCCGTTATTAATGACAGTAGCTCACCAAAATGAGTTGCTCTTGTTGACACTTGGATCATTGTCAAGTCTTTCTTAGGCTCCGTGATAATAAAATGCAAAATCTAAAGCTCGTCTACACACATACATTCCTTTTACATACTTAACTCAGATTTTTCTACAGTTTTTTGCTGGTGACTTACCTCTGGATGAAAGAATACGGTACATCCACAGACAAGTCACTCGTAGAAGACATTTCACTGAATCCAGATTCAGGAGAGTCTGGTCTTTTTCTGTCCTCACACTGATCCAAGCTGCTGAATTCACCTCTACATGAAACCAGACAGAGGTGAGAGTGTGAATGATGGTTGGTGCTGAGAGTCATGGACAGTCCGAGACCCTGACCTCACCTGTGACTCTCAGGTTCCCCACACACACTGGTTTTAGAGGGAGGGACTCGCTCCTCTCTGTCCTCACACTGATCCATGCTGCTCAGGTCACACACACTTTCTAACTTCCTGTGGACAGAAAACACACATCCTTCAGTCAGACGGCAGTGAGAGGCAGAGGAAGCTCCCATTAGCTGATTCTACTCTCTGTCGGAAACAAACATAGCGGGCACAGCAGCTCCTTTAGTCGTTAGTGTAACGTGGGAGCAGCAGATTTGTTCGTGTTTGTAGTGGAACAACCCCCCAACAGGAAAAATCTCACTGACTTTAGCTTTACGTGGAAGAAATAAAGTGTGTCAGGATCAGAGAAAGTGAAGGTAAGTTTATCTGTGTCCCAGTCCTGCAGCGGAACCTTAGTGAAGCTCCTGTCTGTGGACTTTTGTCTTCATGAGTTCAGTTAACAGAACAAAAAGTCAAATTGTCAAAGTCCACAAATTTACAGTCGATTCCAAGTGATGAAGAGATGCTCCAGTGCACACGCTTATTTCACATTTACTATTAAACTACTTTTGTTGAACCATCGCAATAACATACTAAGAGTAAAACAGGAGATACTTTGACAGTAAATGTCTGTGCTTCTCTTGTCGCGTTATTTTCTTATTCACACCTGATTTGATCCACGTAAACACGGTGGACAGTCGTGCTAGCAGTTTTGAGCCGTATGAAAAAATGTGAAGTTGGGCCCTTTACTTCACCCAGTCTGCACTAAACATTCAAACCAAAGCTAGATATCCAAAATCTTTGTCTGTGGTCCACAGCTGTGGACATGCGGCTCAGTGTCCACTGTCTCCCTCTGTCCCTTAAACTGTGAGCTCCTCTTGTCTTCCTCTTCCTCATCTGTGCTGCTGCTTCTACTGATTCTCTCTTGAGCCTCATCTGCTGTTTTAAAAGCTCTTTCTACGTCCTCCCTGACAGGCTGATTGACGAGGATCCTGGAACTGACGTGTCTGAAAAACACACAATTCATTCAGAACGTGTCTAGATCTGTTAATATGGAAATAGAAAAAATAAAATTGACATGTTTATTTATCATTACTCATTTTATAAGACCATGACAGAGATTAAAATCATATGAATATGAATGTGACACACACACGATTCTTAAAGGCAGGATTTCAGTGACATACTGATGACCTGCTTCCTGCATCTGTATATGAGGTTAACATATAGAGACTAAGTTATAAGTGCACTAACTATCATACATGTTACAAAATGACATTATTGTCATTTTCAGTGGTGAAAAACATAAACTATCGAAAAGGTAGCAGAGAGGATCCAGGTGGACGGACTGAACCATGCGCTAAATCAGTTCTTCTCAGTTATTTTCTGTTACGCCCCTAGCTAAAAGAAACCAAATCCACTTTTTGTCTCATTATCTTTCTTTTCATCCCTGTTCAAATCTCTTCATGTTGTCTTCAGGTTCGTTCACTCACTTCCTGTCGCCTGCTCGGTGCAAAATAAACCCGACACCATAGAGCTAATCCTCCCTGCGCACACTGACAATGACAGCGCCACTGCCAACTACTGGACTGGGTCTGCAATTACACTTTATTCTAGTACGGCAAAAAAAGCATGTTCCCCACGGTCAAAGCATGTTCCCCCCCCGACCCCGAACCCGCCTGGGCCTGGTGTAATGTAGCGATTCCTGTGTCGACTGTGATGCAGAAAAACTTAAAAACCCATTTATTATGAAATGTGTTGAATAAAAAGTAGAGACATTTGCTCCAAAATGTATTGGAGTAAAAGTGAAAGTAGCCATAAATAAATCTACTTAAAGTACTTTGTTACCCTCCACCACTGCAGGAAACCAAAGGGGGTCAAGGGATTCATACCTGACCAAACACACTGACTGTGTTGGTGTTAATCCAGAGAATCACAGAATCAAATCATCTCATCTGGACATTTTAATCTTTACACTCCTTAGTCTCTTTTCCTGCTCAAAAAAGCTCAAATCTCAGCATGTCAATGGAAACACTCGGAATCAAATAGTTTCTCCAAAGAACAAGGGAAAACCAGAATCCTTTGATCCTGGTTTTCCCTTGTTGTCAAAGGACAAAGACAAATCAGTAAGTCAAGAGCTTCACTTACTCAACTTTTCCCCATGAACTTCCTCACTCTGACACTGCTTCTTCTCCTTCATCAGCGTGTGTGTGAGTGTGTCTATGAGCCGCTCCTTTATTTCTTCTCTGTAAAACTACGCAGTGTGACTGGTTGGACTGGGTCTGGGACACAGGCCGATGTTTTATCAAGACATGAAACTTCCTCATGAGTGAATGTGGTGAAACGACATGAAGTCACTTCAATGAACAGACAACATCAAGTGTTTTTGCTGATAATAAAAAGACCTAAATGTTAATGTAAATATTAGAACTGTACTAAAGATGCTGTGAACCACACAGATGTGTTCAGATTAATGTCCTCATGTGAATGAGGACAGGAAAGCCTCAGTCGCAGATTAATGCGGAACGAGCTGAGGACTGAATAAATCTGACAGATGTTTCACAATCGAAGATAATCGTTTTTGACGTATTGTCAATGATCGAATTTGGACTCAAACTTTGTTATGTACTCAAACAGGTTAAAAATGCAGAGCAGTGGCAAGAGTCTCAGGCCTCGCTCCCATTAACGGGTTGAATCCATCCGCCACCGGGCGGGGTTGCTGTGTCTTCTCTGTGTTGCCGGACTCTTTTATTTTGTACTTTTTGAAAGTTTGCTGCAGTGTCAGTGCAGCTGCACAAACACACATGAGCTGAGCAGGTGTGAGCAGGCATCAGGTTCTGGTGACGTTCACGTAAATCAAAACATGTTTTTATTTATTCAGGTGATGTACTTGAATAGTTCAGAGGTCATTTATTATAGGATGCTGTGGTGCGGTCATATGCATCAATATAGTCTGTATAACATGAGCTCAGTTTAGTGATTTACTCTGTGTGAAATTTAACACTATTGGATAGTTTATTAGGCTTCAATAATCCAAACGTCTAAAAAGGTGAATGTAGTAATTCTCGTTGTAGGTTACAAATGAACCTCAATGTCATTCAAGAGGAGGAAACAGCAGGAGTTTCAGACTGAACCTGCAGAGAGTTTAGCACTTTTACTTTCACCACACGTACAGGGATTTTATTCTAGATTCACTTTTTCTAAATGTATTTAAATGTGAGAAACTTAAGCTGAGAAACACACAAACCTGCAAATGTAGCTGTGCTGTAAAGTGTGAGTCGAAGTGGCAGTAAAGCTTAAATAATATCAAAGACAATGTTTGATATATTCACTGAGCTTAATGAATCATCTAGTCTGGCCCAGTGTCTCCCTCTAGTGGACGTCAGCGAGAACTACAACTAATCCATTAACACTAATACACTTTATATTTACATAAGTAAATGATAAAATAAACAAATGTGTCTTATGTGTATTAATGAGTCTAGCTCTCTTGTGGTTCCCTAACCCTGACACCACACATTCACTGATCCCTGTAATTCAGCCACAAGAGGCAAATCTGAGCATCTTGGTGAAGCAAAATCCCACAGACTAACAATTTCTAAGATAAGTTTGAAATTCATACGACCTTTGTTGGGTCCTCGGCGATTATAAACAACCTTTACACTAGTGCATTGACCCTCAGAGTCTTCAGTGTTTGATCAGACTCAGCATTTCCTGGATTCGATGTGTATGAGGAGCACGGAGCACAGGCAGCTAACATGGAGTGAGGTGTCGAACCCAGAACAGGCGAGTGTAATGTGAGACAGAGACAGGAAGTTTGAAGGCAGCACCAACACTAGAAAGTGGATGAGACAGAGCTGTCTGAGTAGATTCAACCGAGGAATCTAAGATCATTTCAGACAGAGACACACGTCATCAGATCCACTATCTACCATCTAAATAACAAGCTGCTAGTGAGCAGTGTGAGGTCACATTCAACATTTTTCACCTGCTCGATGCTGAAACTTGGATCAAAAGTTTATCAGGACAAACTTTGGTTCTTCTCCATTATCCCACAGAGATCGATGAAGAAGTTCTTCATCTGAGGGTCAAACATAAGGACTTTACTGTTTCTCTACATGTTTGACTTTCACTGAACTGGAAGTTATTACACATTAACATGAATTATGATCCTTCATAAACAAATGGAGTATCACAGTCCAGACTGAAGTCCAGTCCAGTATCTGTATCAGGATCTCCTACCAGGACTCTCGTTTTCTAGTGTCGAATGTCGGTAACAAGGCTGCAGCTCCTGATGAAGACACACACTGACTGTCAGTCTTCAGTCCTGAAGAAAACAAAGTCTCTGCCTCTGAAGTTACTGAGGCGGATTCTGAAGGATTTGTTCTTGAGACTTTTTCTTCTTTCTCAATGTCACACACGACAAACTACAATCAGCCTGTTTGTGATTACGAGGAAACTTCAGATACTGAAAGAATCAAAGCTGAACTTACTCAGCTTCTTGTCTCTGCAGCTCTCTGCTGTCTGGGCCAGTTCTGTTACTGGTTCCAGTCCTTCACCACTGGTCTGTGTCTGCAGGCTGCTGTCCCTCTGAAACACTGAAACCAGATCTGAAGCTGCTGCACCTTTATCTGACTTTATGACCGTCAATGATTAACCCACAGCAGCTTCCTGCTCCGACTCCACCACAATCATAAAGCTGAGGACAAACAAACAAGCCATTTAGCCTTTATTTTGAAGGGAACCCCTTCCTGCCTGATCTCCGCCAGGCTGGTGAGCGGTCTGTGCCTGATCTGCCTGGTGGGGATCTGGTAGATCAGGCTGTGGCAGCTGGTCCAAAAAGCCCAAATGAATCGTGTTACTGTGGCAGGTGCTGCTGAATTCACATCAGCTCCCAGAGACTTTGGACCTTCATCTGTGGAGGAAACAGTGACACCAGATCATTGATCAGCATGAAACCTTGATGCAAAGGAGCAAACAGTCCTTACTTAGATGTAACTGAAGGTCTGAGACCAGAACTGAGGATCAATATCACGACTAAATGATCGATTCTGCTCTTTCAGCACCGCAGGGACACAAAGAGAGCAGGGAGCTCCCCACTCATTTGGGTTTTCACACACGATCCCTTTGTTTTCCTGACACAAGGAGACAATTCTCGAAGACGCCGCCGTCCACGGCCGTTCTCGGCTCCTACGGAGAAGCAGACGGACTGAAAGCTGATGATGCTGGAGTCACAGAGAACAAACAGGAGACAGAAGCAGAAATGTCGGTCGGTCGTCAGCAGTGGGAGAACATTTGTGTTGGGCTCCGAAAACAGCAGCTTCCCACATGTGGAGAGAAAAGTGACGTTCAGTCGGACACTCGGAGGCTTGGACACAAACTCTGAGCTCAGGACTCAGACTGGAACCACGCCAGAACTGGTTTGTGACAAGAAGCCGAGGACAGACACGTGTTTTCAGCAGGACTTTAAACATGTTGGAGGTGAAATGATGTTCAGAGGATTAAAAGTGGAAACTGACATTTGTTGTGTTGCCTCGTGTGGTCGTTTCTCCAAGACGTCTGTTCCTGCTGCACATCGGCTCATTTTGAACCAGACTTTGTGGAAAAGCTGATGTGACTTTACTGGTTCCTTTGACACTAGCTCGGCCTCTCGCTCTTCCACACGAGCTTTTGCTTCTGCTGAGGCCGTTTTCACCAACGTCAAACCTGTTTGTGTAAGAACGTTCTTGGTCGTCTCTCACTCGCTTCCTCTGCAGGCAGGAGATGGCTGATCTCTGCATGTGGAACCTGCACGACGCTTCTTTCCTCACTGCAGCATGAAGAAAACACTGGAACCCAAACAGAAGAACATTTCATCAAACTTCTCTGATCAAGAACTAAGAACAACTCAGAAGCTTTACACTGTTATT
This sequence comes from Channa striata, assembly GCA_033026295.1. Classification (NCBI taxonomy): domain Eukaryota; kingdom Metazoa; phylum Chordata; class Actinopteri; order Anabantiformes; family Channidae; genus Channa; species Channa striata. The sequence continues at coordinate 35,695,264 of CM065170.1, forward strand.
TACAGCTCACCTCTTTGGAGCAGAGGCTCGTCCTCCGAGGACTGGACACACAGCTGGGGGGTCCAGGTCCAGGTCCAGGTCCAGCAGACTCTGGTCTTGAACACAGACAGAGATCCTCATCTCATTTGGTTCCCATTGCTGTTGGTGACATTCATTTATTAAATCTAACAATAAAATATCACCAATAAAACGGACAAAGGACAAAGTCCAGTGACTGTAAAGATTCCTGAGATTTGTCTGGACGTGTGTGTGTGTGATTTAGTGCTAATTAAAGGGAAATGGAGACGTGGTTCTGAGACGGTGAATTCCCTTCATGTCGGGTCCATCAGTTCAGGGATCACTCTGAAATAATGAGCAGGTCACTGAAGGTCGAGCAGAGTCTGAATCCTACAAAGGCCCTTGTCAACACTTCAAGTCTCCACGGGACTCGACACGAGGAAAAACGCAGGCCACGGTCTGATGGAGTTTTACACGGACAGTGACATGTGACACCGACAGCAGCTTCATCAGCCGCAGAACAAGAGTAAAAAATGTCATTCGCATTTTTACCTAAAATTACATAATAGGAGAAGATCCGACTTTATTGATCCACAGTGGGGAAATTCTTGGGATTCAGCAGCAACAGAACAAAAAGAACAATATTAACTGAGCAAAGAGTTTATTCAAAGATAAAGAATAAAGAATCTCATCTTCTGCATATTTAACAGTGGAAAATAAAACAGGTGAATATTGTGTTTGTAGTCACAGTACAAACAAACATGTTGACGTGTTTGTAATAATTATTAAAACAGAGACAAAGTTGGACTTTGGTTGGAGGAAAACATTTGTGAATTGCAGAATTATGATTCTGAGATTCAGAAAAAGTTTCACCTTCAAATGAGGCTTTTTGCAGATAAAATCAAATCGAATTAAAGCAACAAGCTCAAAGAGTCAGAGAAACATCTTCAAATATTTGACCATCACAGAAAAGTTCAAGTCCAATTGTCCTTTGACTGTGGAACAGATATTTATCATGGACCTGAAGCTCAAACATCCACAACGACAAACAACGACTCTACAAACGGATTAAAACATGAATTATGAGTAAATGATCAGCTGGTCATTTATATGTGTTTCTGAAAACGTGTGAGTGAGTGACAGAGACAGACATGTACAGACTGAACCACGTGTCCAACACAGACACACTGTCTCTGACAGGACCAGGTTCAACACACTATTCTGGACACAGAGACACTGAGGAACCAAAGGACCAGAACCCAAACCCAGCATACAGAGGTTCAGTGAATGTGGTGTTGAAGGTGTGAAGGTGGATCAGTTTGTCAGAGGAGACACTGTAGAAGGACAGAGTCCCAGCAGGACAGTCCACATACACTGCAAGTCTGTTAGAGACAGAGGGGAAAGAGGAGAAGGAGAAGACTCCTCCCCTTTTATTGTGATAGACAGAGTAGAAACGCCTATCATCATGATCAAAGCAGGTCAGACACCAGGACTGATCGTTCTTTCCAAACACACAGTCGTCACTCTTTCCTTTCCTGTTGATTCCTCTGTAACTCACTGATATGACGACTTTTCCTCCCTTTCAACCTCCCAGTAACAGCGACCAGTCAGACCATTACTACACAGGAGCTGAGGACACCAGAAAAATCTGTCCGGATGATCAGGATATGACTGATTCTGCTCAACATATGTCACCTTCCTGTTGTCCTCAGACAGTTTGAGGTTTCTCTCTACTGTAATGGTGTTGATTGTGAGCTGACAGAAATCTGATGGAGAGAACAAGACACAAACAGCTGCAGGTATTAATCCATCATCTGTTCATTTATTGACACTTTGAAGATGGTTGAATCTCATTAAAAACACACTTACACTTCCTCAGACCTGGTGTCAACCATCGTTCTCCACCAGGCTCCACCCTGAAAGGAGGAGGGGGGTCAGAGCAGCACATTCTCTGTCAGCATGGACACATGGACATGACATAATACAAGATATTATATGTATCTGCAGCAGGTCTGTCCATACCTGAGAGTGTCCAGTCTCCAGTGTGGATCCTCGAGTCCAGCTGACAGCAGCTTCACTCCTGAGTCTCCTGGATGATTGTAGCTCAGGTCCAGTTCTCTCAGATGGGAGGGGTTGGAGCTCAGAGCTGAGGCCAGAGAAGCACAAGCTTCGTCTGTGAGCAGACAACCCGACAGTCTGCAGACAGACAAATGTAGGAATAAACCTGAAACATTATCTGTTGAATTCAGTAACTCTCCTCATGGAAAACAATATTCTGAGTTAAGGAAGTTAAGAACGTTAGTTCACAACACAAGTGAAGCTTTATTCACTTATGAAAATCAGTTGGTCATTTGTCAAGTTCATTTTATTTATCTGGACGTTTTCATGGGAATTCAAAATGCTTCAAATCAGCATCAAAGAAAATGGATCAATATTATAGAATCAAATCAACATCACATAAAATCAAGGTGAAGTTTGGCTCAGTGGGTTTTATAATAATCTGTTCCACAGTGTTTGTCCTCAGACCCTGGACTTGGACGAGGACAAATGATCAGGGACAATAATTCCAGACAAACCAGTGAAGCAGTTTGATGAATCCTGACCTGAGAGTCTCCAGTTGACAGTGTGGACTCTTCAGTCCATCACAGAGGAATTTCACTCCTGGATCCTGCAGGTCGTTGTTACTCAGGTCCAGTTCTCTCAGACTAGAGGACTGGGAGCTGAGGACTGAGGACAGAACTTCACAGCTTCTCTCTGACAGTTTACAACCACTCAGCCTGCAGAGACAGTGACGCATAAAACGAGACGTTTTGTGTTAAAGAAGAAAAATGTGGTGTAATACAAGGAAAAAATAATTTTTGATATTTATCTTTTCTCTTGTTGAAGTTTACAGCTGCTGTACTCACACGACTTTCTTGGAGACTTTAATCACTCCCAGCACAAACAGAAGATCCTCCTCTGAAAAGTTATGACAGATTTTCTTTGGGTCGAACACGTCCAGATCTTTTCCTGATGACACTAACATGAAGAGCAGAGCTGACCACTGAGCACGAGACAGTTTCTCTGTGGACAGATGTCCTGATGTCAGATACTGTTGGATATCGTCCACTAGAGAACAATCATTCAGTTCATTCAGAGAGTGGAACAGGTTGATGCTTTTCTCTGCAGAGGGAGTCTCATTGATCTTTTCATTGATGTACTCGACTGTTTCCTCATTGGCCTCTGAGCTACTTCCTGTCAGCTTCAGCAGACCTCGCAGATGTTTCTGATTGGTCTGCAGAGAAAGACCCAGGAGGAAGCGGAGAAACAAGTCCAGGTGTCCATTTGGACTCTGTAAGGCCTTGACCACAGCACTCTGGTAGAACTTTGGTGATTTATCTCCAAACACATCAGACAACCAGGAGGTTGATTGTTTCTCTGACAGCAGATTGACTCCAGAGTTGATGAATGTCAGATGGACATGAAGAGCAGCCAGAAACTCCTGAACACTCAGATGGACGAAGCAGAACACCTTGTCCTGGTACAGTCCTCTCTCCTCTTTAAAGATCTGTGTGAACACTCCTGAGTAAACTGAGGCTGCTCTGATATCGATGCTACACTCTGTCAGGTCTGATTCATAGAAGATCAGGTTTCCTTTCTGCAGCTGCTCAAAAGCCAATTTTCCCAGAGACTGAATCATCTTCCTGCTCTCTGGACTCCAGTGTGAGTCTGTCCCAGCTCCTCCATCATACTTGATGTTCTTCAGTTTTAGCTGAACCACCAGGAAGTGGATGTACGTCTCAGTCAGGGTCTTGGGCAGCTCTCCTCCCTCTCTGGTTTTCAGCACATCCTCCAGAACTGTAGCAGTGATCCAGCAGAAGACTGGGATGTGGCACATTATGTGGAGGCTTCGTGATGTCTTGATGTGGGAGATGATCCTGTCAGCCTGCTCCTCATCTCTGAATCTCTTCCTGAAGTACTCGTCCTTCTGTGGGTCAGTGAACCCTCTGACCTCTGTCACCATGTCAACACACTCAGGAGGGATCTGATTGGCTGCTGCAGGTCATGTGGTTATCCAGAGGGAAGCAGGTTCCCCCTGATGAGGTTTGTCAGCAGCACATCCACTGAGGTGGACTCTGTGACATCAGTCAGGACCTCATTGTTGTGGAAGTCCAGAGGAAGTCGACACTCATCCAGACCGTCAAAGATAAACACAACCTGGAACTCTTCAAACCTGCTGATTCTTTTGGTTTCAGGAAAGAAGAAATGAACAAGATCCACCAAGCTGAACTTTTTCTCTTTTAGCACATTCAGCTCTCTGAAAGTCAGTGGAAATGTGAACTGTATGTCCTGGTTGGCTTTGTCTTCAGTCCAGTCCAGAGTGAACTTCTGTGTTAGGACTGTTTTCCCAATGCCAGCCACTCCCTTTGTCATCACTCTTCTGATTGGTCCATCTCTTCCAAGTGGGGCTTTAAAGATGTCTTCTTGTCTGATGGTTGTTTCTGGTCTGACTGGTTTCCTGGATGCTGTTTCAATCTGTCTGACCTCATGTTCATCACTGACCTCTCCAGTCCCTCCCTCTGTGATGTAGAGCTCTGTGTAGATCTGGTTCAGAAGGGTTGGGTTCCCAGCTTTAGTGACGCCCTCAAACACACACTGGAACTTCTTCTTCAGGTCAGATTTTAGTTTAGACTGACAAGCTGGAACAATAATTTCTGAAGGACGTCACAAAAAATATATCAGTGAGTGATTTATAAAAGTCATGTTATAATTTCAGTTCACTTGGAGACATCAATAAATGTCTCATTTCTCCATCATATTAAATCTTTATTAAAATCCTCTTACTGCTGTGCAGACAGTCAGCCAGCTCCTCCTGCTTCATCCTCCTCAGGAAGTTCACTGTGATCTTCAGAAACGACTCTCTGCTGCTCCTCCTCTGCTCTTCATCCTCACCATCCAACACCTCCTCATCCTCCCTCTGACTCTCTGAGCATTCTGGGTAATCTGGACTCAGACTCTTCTGGATCTTCTTCAGCTCGTCCTTCACAAAAGTGACAATGTTGTCCTCCAGCAGCTGGAACAGAAAACTACACGAGTGACACAATCCAAGTAAAACCATGGAGCCAAACATCAGATCCATGTTGGACACACTGACAATCCACTGGTGTAAAAAGTGCAGCGTGGACATTATTGGAAAAGTCCTAGTTGAACATGTACAGACCATAAATATGGAGTCCAGGTGTGTTGGATGTTGCTGGGCAGACTGACCACTGGGAACCTCGGAGCTCTGCTGCTCCACTCTGTGGACCAATCAGGGACAATGAGCTCACATTATGTCTGTCCACACACAGACACACAAACTAAATGATCGTTACTTTACTGAATCAGATGATCCAACTGTGAATCGGCAGCTTTCAATTTACTGTGGTGGTTTTCCTGCTTGTCAGGTTGATCTGTTATTGTCGCCTATGAAACTGTGCAACAATTTCAGAACTTTGATTAAATCTCCACAAACAAAGTGTCTGTGTTGATTTGTCATTGAGCAAAGTTAAACAGACCAAACAACAGAACCAAATCTGAAAAGGAGGTTCTTGGTTCACTTGGACTTGAATGGAGTTCATTTGCTTTTTAAAGGAAAACTCAGAAACAGCAGAAATGTGTGAAATTACATCAATGGGTAAAGCAGCTGGATGGTAAAACAGACGATGTGGAATAAATTCCTGGTGTGGGAAATCCCAGCCTGGCTGTGGCAGCCCACTGCTCCCCCCAGAGGGACGGATGAAGGGATAAAGTTGATCTTGTTAAATCCATCCACTAACTGCAGCAGAGTCTCTGTTGGTAAGTAAGATAAAACCTCATTGAGGTTCCTGCTCCTCAGGTGAACAGTGTTTTTAACCACTGAGAACTTGTCAACTTAACTTACACTCACTGGCCACTTTATTAGGTACACCTGTACATTCTAATACAATCCAATACAGCAGCTCTGCCATGAAATCAGATTTTACAAGGTTCTAATTTGTCAGTTTTAAGTTGGAACTCTCACAAAGGTGATAATTCTAATATGTGTTTATGACTGAGGTCAAAGTGGTTAGTGGACTAATCTTCTCAGAAAATGAAACTGAGCTGACAAATGATCCACAGACATCTCAGAACTTCTAGCATCACCAGTAAAAACCCAGCAGTGTTTCCTCAGAGTTGAGGTCTGCAGGTATAAACTGGTTCTACTGAGCAGTTTTCAGAAATGATAAGAAACTTTTAATTAAACATCCCTGGATAACTTTGATTTTAATCAGACTTGAAGCTCAGGTGAAGCTTTGCACCTTGATTTATTGACAATCTGAAGCTGATGTTTTCTTCTGTTCACGATGGAGCTACAGAAACACTCGGTCGTCATGGTGACGCCTCCTGTGTGATCTGTGTCTTGTCCGTGACGTGTCTGTGTCTCCACTGACCGCACACAGGAAGTTGAACCAGTTTCAGTCGTGGCATTAACAGCTGATCTGAGCTGATGTTCAGCTCCATGAAGGATTCTACACTGAGCTTTGCCAACAAAGTGTCTGATGTGAAAAGTCATTTGTCACATTTGTCACATTTGTCTGTCTTCACAAAGCTGATGTCACATGAACACATGAACACATGAATACAGGGGAACCTCACCACTGAACACGTCCAAAGACAGAAGGACAATGTTCTTTTTGTCCACAGGGAACAAGTTTCATCCCCACATTTGTTCACATCCATGTTATTCACTGATTGAAAGATTTGACGTGACGAACGTTCACCTGAAATCAAAGTTGGTGGACACAGATCAGAGCCCAGCTCTACTTTTAAACTCCACACTTCAACCGTCGTCACTCTGAAGTATCACATCATCTCCAATATGATCAGTCACTGTGACATTAATGATCCGTCAGTGTCTCATGTGTCCACAGCGTCACAGCGTCACACACCAACTTTTCATGTGTCTCTCTAACTCTGAGTGTGTTACTACACAGTAACACACTCAGAGTTAAAGTCTCTCTGCTTCTGACCTGGAAACTCAGTTTCCACTGAACCCACATCCTGCAGTGGGTCCCAGCTGATCCCAGTCCAGCTGTTAGCACTGACATGTTTCTACCTCTGTGAGTCACTGACATCACAGTGTCAGTAGAACTTTACCTTTTTCTGTCAGAGGGTCATCGCCCTTTGAAATTAATGTCACGATCGTTTGACCAGTTACTCTTCATGGACACACAGCTGGATCCGGGTCCAGGTCCAGGTCCAGGTCCAGCATAGTGTGGTCTGTGATCAGAAAGAAAGAGTCTGATGGCAGAATGGGGAACTAGCAGAGTAACAGCTGGATCTTC